>CM062780.1:3300000-3885000 GCA_031770325.1 Bolboschoenus planiculmis
CAAATAACACTTCTAATGGATAAAAGAAAACATGATAGTTTAATTTATAAATTTTACTATCTTCGTGAGTGATAGAATAAGGACTCTTAGAAAATGAATTTAGAGGGTTATATTTAGAATCAATTCAAATAAATTTCAAGACTTGCACCTATATTTGTTTTGTAATGGGATTGTACTTATACGGTTGTACGTACTATTGTTTCATTTTAGGCTTTGAATTTTGAAGAGATGGCATTTTACACTTTAAAGCATTGTAAGTGATTGTCCTCAAAATTGTATTGATTAAAAAAATTTAATAAAATATCTTAATAATTAACAATAAATAAGTTTTCTTGTATCACTTAGTTCCGATTTTTTTTATTTAAGAAAATCAATATTTAAAATTAAATAAATAAGAAAATCGGATGAGAAATCACAAATGTAGAAAGGACGAATTTTGAAAATCCGTCCCAAATGTGTTTTTACCCTTTCTTTATAAAAAATAATATTTTAATGTAGGACAATGTTTTAAAATCCATCCCCCGATAATTTTTTTTAATTGAGGGACAGATTTTAAAATGAGTTTTTTGAATTGGTATTAAACGTTTTGTACGGAATTTCCTATCAAAAGTTATACTTGTTTGAAACTCGATAAACGATTTAGCATTTTTTTATAAATTTTTTTTTACTAGAGGACGGATTTTTAAAATATGCTTCTCAATAAAAAAATATTAAAAGTTAGTTTGAGGACGGATTTTCAAAATCCGTTTATCCTATTTTTGTAAATTTCTATCCCATTTATTTATTTATTTAATTTTTAATATTATATTTTTTAAATAAAAAAATCGGCACTTAGTTTGCTTGAAAATTGTCTACAAAATTATTAAAAATTATTCGATTAATTCTTTGCTTTTTGACAGATAAAATGTCATTTAACAAAGACAAAAACACAATAAATGAAAAATGACAATATAAATAAATTTATCTAAAAATTTAAATAAGCGTGTCCCAAAAAAAGTTGAGATCTTGTGATAATTATTATTATGATAACCTTGACAATATATTTTTAAATAATTTAAAAAAAACTTAAAAATAGAAAATAATTTAAACATATTATTTCACTTATAAATGAATTGTGTTTCACTAAATATTATTTGATACTCTATCAAAAATCGTTAAAATTATATGATATTTATAATGATATATATTTCATTGTTTTTGATGAAATTTTAAATGATCCTTAAATTATAAAAAATTTGAAATAAAACCAATGAGTTAAAAAATATATTTATCAATTTTTTTATTTTTAAAATTATTTAGAAATTAATAATTAAAATTATTAAGATAATAATAATAATAAGATTCTCCCAAAACGATCTTGTTGTACTAAAGCCATATAAGTGGGTCAAATATAATTTTTTTACTCATCTCGAAACGCCTAAAACCCGAGAGAGAACTGGATAGACCCAGACTAAAGTATCGCATGTCCCACCTGTCAGTCAAACAGTATTCCCACGTCCCGATCTAGAATTCTAGATGTAATAAGTAGCCCAAGTCATACCAGATGCACCAGGACCACGGAATTAGGGGGCTAAAGTGATAAGTGGGTCCCAGTTACCAGTGAACCGTGCTATCTTGTACGGGACGATCCAGATGCAAGCGAACCTTGGTCCAGACGCCATTTACTCCGGCGCTCTTTCGCCCCGATCCGCGCGAGCCCTTTTCTCTTCACTTTCTCTCTGATCAGTTAAAGAAGAAGAGCCTCTCCCTCTTTCCTTCCTTCCCTCTCTCTCTCCATCAATGGATAACGCCTATGCCAAATCCGTCTTTGAGGTAAAATCGCTCCTCTCTCCATCTGTCATAGCTTGACCAATTGATTGACAAAATAGGAGAAGCTGTTTTGTAATGGAATCTGGTGTGGTTGCGTAGGTACTGACGGCATTTGGCGTTGATCCAACTAAGGGACTTTCAGATTCTCAGGTCACTTATTTTACTTGCTCAGTTCGTTCTTCTCTTTTGACTCATTATGTGGATGAACTAATGACTGTGTTTAAGCTGACGAAAGAATTATTCATTTCATATATTACTTTTTTTGTAATTATGGATCTTAGGTTGCTGATCATGCTAGGGTTTTTGGGAGAAACGGTACTTCTTTATATTGATCAATTCTATAGCATTCAGCTACGCGCGCTGAATCCCTTGTATACTGACTAGTGTTTGTTTCTTTGCATGTACTTGAAATTTGCAGTTCTACCTCAAGAACAAAGTAAGTCGAGACAATGGTGACTGCAATATGGCCTGATCTTTCACTGACAATGCCTTTATTAGCTACCTTAAGTTGCTTGCTTCTTCAAAAAAAGCAACATGAAATGTGGCATTCCAATAATGAATTGTGAAGGTACTTATTTGCAGATTTGTGGTTCTCAAAGCTAATGATCTTTTATGGAAAATGATGGATGCAGGTACTCCATTCTGGAAATTAGTTTTGAAGCAGTTCGATGATTTGCTTGTGAAAATATTAATAGCGGCAGCTATTATATCATTTATTCTGGCAAAAATGAATGGAGAGACCGGTCTTAGTGCAATTATTGAACCATCTGTAAGTCCTTTGTTTTTTATTATAAAAGGTGACAGTCTTTATGTGAAATTTGGCTTAGATTTATTGGTATGTTGGTGCTAGATCTTTCTGGGATTGACCATTACACACCAGAACCTTAGTTTTTTGGAATGTGTCCTTTTAATTTTATTGGAACTGGAATCTGATACTTAAAGTAAATGAAGAAGTGTAATTTAAGATGATGCTCATTTTATTCATCTACAATAATTTATGAATTTAACTATATATAGGTGATATTCATGATACTGGCTGCAAATGCGGCTGTAGGGGTAATAACCGAGACAAATGCGGAAAAAGCACTCGAGGTAATTTTAGTTTACTGATTTATATCTTTTCACATTGTAACTTCATGGTGACAAATCTTGTACATGATTAGACATCATCTGCTTTTATTTTTGAATAATTGTTAAATTTGTAGGAGTTGAAGGCATACCAAGCGGATGTTGCCACTGTTCTACGAAATGGTACATATGCTCTCTTGCAGACTTTGCATTTAGTTAAGATTCCTTGAATTTGGTTAGACAGTGTTTATTTCAAATAGATATGTGAGAGATATTAAAGAAAAGTTATATGTATTAGTAACTTGAATAAACCCTGCTAAAGATATTATAAGAATTACTGATTGTCTGCTCACTTTAAATTATTAATTATGTTTTAGGCTATTGCTATGTTATTTAATTATTAGATATTTCAATTAATAGGTTGCTTTTCCATACTTCGGGCAACAGAGCTCGTTCCTGGAGATATTGTAGAAGTTGGAGGTACTTCTTTTGTTAATCTTTTTCGGATCATAAACTGAGTAATATGGTACTGATTGAGCTTGCTTGCATGGTTGCAAAATAGTTTTTTTCAACTAGAAAATTCATTTTTTAAACTGCAAAAATCATTTTTCCAACTAGACATTCATTTTCTCAACAAGAAAATTGATGTTCAACTCATGGTTTTGGTGTGCAATGTAGTTGGCTGCAAGGTCCCTGCTGACTTGAGAATGGTTGAAATTTTAAGCAATCAACTGCGTGTTGACCAGGCCATCCTTACTGGTAATCTCCATCTAGAGTTTATAATATTGTTGCTTGCATAATTCCTGAATTGACCAATAATCCTTATTGCTTGTGCCTCCATGAAAAGGTGAGAGCTGCTCAGTGGCAAAAGAACTGGAATGCTCAGTAGCTACAAATGCGGTGTACCAAGATAAAACCAATATCCTCTTCTCTGTATGTATATCTCAGCTTTAGTTTTCTCAAAGTTGTTTTGGAGTTATTGTAAACTAAAAGAAATAATTAATTGATTTGCATAGGGAACGGTGGTAGTTGCTGGAAGGGCAAGAGCTATTGTAGTTGGTGTAGGTTCTAACACTGCCATGGGTAGCATCCGTGATGCCATGTTACATACTGATGATGTATGTGTTCTTTTACTTTGTTTTGTTCTATTTTCTCTTTTTGTACTCTGTGTATTGTTGTAATCTTATTGCTCGAATTTTGCTACAATTAAAATGTACTTTAAGAACAACCACAATTGATAAACTGATAGCAAAAATGTACTCACGAAGAACCATTGATATATTTTAGTTTGTTATGCATTTATTGTTTCGAAAATTTTGTTTCAATGATTATTCTAAAAATAATAACAGGTAAGCTGTTATAATAACAGGAAATGACACCGCTAAAGAAGAAACTTGATGAATTTGGCACATTTCTAGCGAAGGTATTGACTTTCATGATACTGAGAGATGCACGGGACATTATTTAATGTTATATATTTACAAAAATTTAAAGAATAATTTAATCTCATCCTTGCTTGAACTTCTTATCAAAAAAAAAAAAAAAATTCCAGGTCATTGCTGCGATATGTGTGCTTGTTTGGGTGGTAAATATTGGTCATTTTCACGATCCTCAACATGGTGGCATTTTACGTGGTGCTATTCATTATTTCAAGGTAATTTGATTTAGCTTTTCCGATTTTCTTTCATTTCATTCATGCATACAACATTATTATTACATGTGCACTATAGACCATTATCTTGTTGACGAAAGTGCTATCCTTTTGTTGTAGGTAGCCGTAGCTTTAGCTGTTGCTGCAATTCCTGAAGGTCTACCTGCTGTTGTCACAACGTACTAGTTTGTTAACCTGTTCTCATGCAACCTTTTTTTTGAACCAAAGCTAGTTAATGCATAATCATACAAAATTTTAGGTGCTTGGCACTGGGAACAAAGAGGATGGCTCGGCTAAATGCAATAGTGCGGTCCCTCCCTTCCGTGGAGACCTTAGGCTGCACTACTGTCATTTGTACTGATAAGACTGGCACACTCACGACGAACATGATGTCCGTCTCCAAGGTCACTTTCTTTCTTTTCTCCTCGTGATTAATTAATTTTCTTATGCAAGTGATGTGGTGCTATCTGAGCAAAATACTCTAAATTTTGTGTAGGTTTGTTTCATGAAATCCCTATATCATCAACCAATGATGGATGAATATGCTGTTAGTGGAACAACATATGCCCCTGAGGGCCTTATTTATGATAATGAAGGAGTACAGGTACCATCCTTTCTCTAATGTTGTAAAGGTTTTACCTTGATTATATTTTTACAAGCCATAAAAGGATTTAATCACTTCTGTGTTACTAAAACTTTTAATCAGCTCGAGTTTCCTGCAAAATTGCCATGCCTTCTTCACATAGCCATCTGCTCGGCCCTCTGTAATGAATCGATACTACAGTACAATCCTGACAAAAGAATGTATGAAAAAATAGGGGAGTCGACTGAGGTTGCTTTACGTACACTTGTGGAAAAGGTTAGCTTCTTACATTAGAACTGTTGAAAACAGAAAATGATTATATAAGCTCGTGAGAGTAAGATTATATGTTGTGGTTGCATCTAATGTGCCTATCTGAAATATTGTCGTAGAAAAGTTACTCTTTAGACCTAATTTTAAAACTTGATTATTCAGGTTGGTCTTCCAGGATTTGATTCAATGCCTACGGCACTAAATATGTTGACAAAGCTAGAACGAGCCTCATACTGTAACAAATACTGGGAACACCAATTTAGAAAGGTACTCCCATTTGAATTTTGCCCCTTTGTTATCTTCTTTCTTACAATCAGTCAAGGTTTATTTTGTCAATCTTGTATGTCTTTAAAAGAGTGGTCTATGTATTTATTTATTTATTTGTACTATTTGCTTCTGAATTGTTTTGTTGGTCTATAACAGATAAGCACTCTGGAGTTCTCACGGGACCGCAAGATGATGAGTGTGCTATGTGGTGGAAAGGATCAAGACATAATGTTCTCAAAGGGTGCACCAGAGAGCATTTTTGCTCGGTGTACCCATATATTGTGCAACAGTGATGGTTCTTCAATTCCCTTAACTCCCGATATCCGCAGTGAGCTTAACTCCAGATTTCACAGGTATCTGCCCCCTATATTTTTTCTTTCTTTCTTTGTAGCAAGGATTTTGGCAATGTAATTTGCTGATCTAGGCTGTCTTCTATAATTTTCAATATTTTAATTGGTGCACACTATTTTTACCTTAGTTGAGAATAGCACCCAATTTGCCCCTTTTTTTTTTTTGCAATAAACACTCAAAATTCTTTGAGGCTTTCAGCAAATTATACTAATCATCAGTTTACGTGACGGAAATGAATATCCTGTTAAATATTCAGAACTTTGGCCCTGTGTCCAGTATTTATTTCTATAATTTCAGTTGAATCTATTCAAGCCATGCAGATAACACAGATTTATGTATAGGGCTCCGAGTTTACATGAGATAGTTATGAAGAGACAGTTGTGTTAAGATATATTTTGGATTTAAGCCCTATATTGACAATGGGCTGCTATTTGCAATGACCCTTAAATGTTAGCTGTTAAATGGAAACATAAGAAATTTGGATGTCCTTTGCAGCCATGTAATTTGCGAAAAGCAGTATTATTTATTTTACCTTTGCTTCTTATTTTTATTTATTTACCTTTATGTATTTATTCGTGTTATGCTAATATAATTGAATGTAACTGACAGTTTTGCAGGAATGGATTCTCTAAGGTGTCTAGCACTGGCAGTGAAAAGAATGCCACCTGGCCTACAAGCTCTTTCCTATGATGATGAGACAGACCTCACTTTTATTGGCCTGGTATTAGTTTTTGTAATTGCCTTCTGTTATGAATTAATTACATATAAAATACTAGTTAAATCGGGTTAATACGGTGTTAGGTGGGAATGCTGGACCCACCAAGGGAAGAAGTACGTGAGGCTATCCAGTCATGCATGAATGCTGGGATCCGTGTTATTGTTGTCACTGGAGATAACAAGGTTAGCTATTTCACCTTCAAATAACAATCTCTAGCAGAGAAAATAGTGATTTAACTTACATCAGTTGTATGTTTAAATATTGTCTATTAGGCTACCGCAGAATCCTTGTGCCGACAAATTAGGGCCTTTGATAATTTGGGTGATTTGAGTGGCTTTTCCTACACTGCTGCTGAGTTTGACAGTTTACCTTCTCTCCTTAAAATGGCTGCCTTACAAAGAATGGTGCTTTTCACTAGGTTACCTCCAGCTTCTCTTCTCTCACTCCATTTCTATCCTGGTTTATGTTTCTTTGAGAAACTCATGTGCTGTGTTCTTATTTGATACTTTGAAGGGTTGAGCCTTCGCATAAGAAGATGCTTGTTGAAGCGCTGAAAAATCAGAACGAAGTGGTAGGTTCCATCCCCCCCCCCCCCCCCCCCCCCCTCTCACATTATTTATGGCTAAGTCTTTTTGGAATGTTGTTAAGAAGTTCTTTTCTGTTTAATAAGAGCACTGAGTAGTTCGCTGTTGGCTGAGCCTGTAGTTTTACCATGTTATTACATAATGTACTAGGTGGCAATGACAGGCGATGGTGTAAATGATGCACCTGCACTAAAGAAAGCTGACATTGGTATTGCTATGGGATCAGGCACTGCTGTTGCGAAGGTCTATTTTGTTCAACCTATAAACAACAGTGACATCTTTCATAAATTATATTTGAAAGAATTTTTTTTTTTATCTTTACATCAAGTAACATTTCGACTTTTGATAAAAAAAATTCAGAGTGCTTCTGATATGGTCCTGGCAGATGATAACTTTGCTTCCATTGTAGCTGTAAGTTTCCTTCAACTTCCAGTATATAAAAAAGCCTTGTCAGTACAAAGGCTTAATTTAACATGCTAATCATTGTTTATTGCAATAATAATATATAGGCAGTAGCAGAAGGAAGAGCAATATACAATAACACAAAGCAGTTTATCCGATACATGATATCTTCTAACATTGGAGAAGTTGTATGTATTTTCGTAGCTGCTGTGCTTGGCATGCCTGACACGCTCGTCCCAGTAATTTCTTGTCTTTGTCTACCTTCTGGTTTTGCTGTTTTGAAATAGAATCCAATTACTATAACATTAATTTCTGTGGGTGGTTGTTCTTGATATATGCAGGTCCAGCTTCTGTGGGTAAATCTCGTGACGGATGGCTTGCCGGCTACTGCAATTGGTTTCAATAAACCAGACACTGATGTCATGACTGCCAAGCCCCGCAAGGTACTACATCCAACAGACTGCTATTTTCCCTTGTGCTCCAGTGACTTTGAATTTTGCATATATGCGCTCGCCAAAGCTTGCATGCTCTGACTTCTATATTTCAGGTTAATGAAGCAGTAGTCAGCGGGTGGCTTTTCTTCCGCTATTTGGTAATCGGAGGTATTATAACAAAAAATTCAAAATGTGACATTTGCATGAAACTGTAAAAAGCAAAGATGCGGAATATACAAAACTTGTATTCCTATATGTTTCACCATGTATATGCTTATATATAAAACTGTCACACACAAAAAAAAAAAGAAAGATGGAAGGGACACAAGTTTTACTACGTGCAAAACTTATATGCTTGTGATTCTAAGAAATGAATATTTAACTACCGATTTTCAGCTTATGTTGGACTTGCAACTGTTGCTGGATTTGTCTGGTGGTTTGTTTATTCTGACAATGGCCCCCATGTGCCATATTCTGAACTGGTATCTACGATCTTTTGTCTGGCACACTTACCTATTCCTTGTGATCATGAAAGAAAAAATATTTTAACATGGTTATATAAATTTGTTTCAGGTGAACTTTGATTCCTGTGCCATGAGGCAGACCTCATTCCCATGCAGTGTATATGAAGACAAGCATCCTTCAACCATCTCAATGACTGTGCTAGTTGTTGTTGAGATGTTCAATGCCTTGAATAACCTTAGTGAAAATCAGTCTCTCTTGTAAGTATGTAGTTCATGTAAAACCCTTGGAAGAAACCATAGTCGTACCTGTATTAAATTGTTGATTGTTAATCTGCTAATGTTATGGGGCAGAAAAATTCCGCCATGGAGTAACCCATGGCTTTTGGGGTCCATTGTTCTGACGATGCTTCTTCATGTATCCATACTCTATATCAAGCCACTTTCTGTGCTTTTCTCGGTGTGCATCCTTTTCTCTATTACCTCTGACTTGTCCTGATTCATTTTTTATACACTTCTCTAAACCTTCAGTTTAGAATATTCTGATAAATCACTGCTGTGGTTATAATCTTTTAGGTGACTCCATTGTCATGGTCTGACTGGAAGACTGTGATCTACCTCTCATTTCCTGTAAGTACTATACCTACTGTTCTCTTTCTTTTTTTTTTTTTGCCCCAAGTTAATGCTTATATAAGCGACTGTTTCTTAGACTTGCCTGTCTGTCTTTCAGACTTCATTTTGTAAAATCTGTCCCAACCTGAAGGACCTAATTGAATACTGACCCATGAGTCCAATCAATCCGCACCTTGAACCCCACTAGACCTGAACATGAATTTACGAGGACCGAGCTGACCCATTTCTGAACCCTAATCTGACTTGCCAGATAGAAAAACCCTGAACTGCTCTATCCAACTCATGACCTGGTTTACCCGGAAAAATACTCAAGTGCTGCTCCAGATTATTTTTTTTGTTGCCAATTTGAAATAACTGGAGTCTTGAACCTTGTTGTCTTGATACCCAAATGGTTAAACCCGTGCAAGTCGAAAGCTGAATGTTGCTGACCGGGAACAGCCTGAAACCGAAGCAGCTTGAGATCCAAGACAACCAAAATCTGAAAGACCCGTGACCCAAAATGACTCAAACCTGGGACAATGTGAACCCATACTATAGCGAGATCCAAGACCAGGAAGGACAAAACCAGACTGAACAGGCTTTAGATGATCCAACCTATAGATACCTTTATTTCAGAGAAAGGTGACGAACTGACCCAGAATGACTCAAACCTGGAACAATCTGAACCCATGCACAAATGATCCTAGACCAGGAAGGACAAAACTGAACTGATCGGGACCTGATCCAAGTGGCAACCTTATTGCTCCCCTATTTCAGACAGATATGACCTAGGTTGTCAGTTGGTGGTGTCTGTTATCTCTTAGTAATAAAATGTAATCTGGGTGGATTACCCCTACCAGGAGCTGACGTGTTAGCCCATTGGGCCGGGGTCAAATTTTTAGCACTAATTTGAGCAATTTTTTTATTTTCATGCTTCTGATTCCAATAGGTGGTGATTATTGATGAAGTACTGAAGTTCTTCTCAAGAAAACCCAGAGGTACAGCATTTTCTTCAAGACCTTTTTTCAGACCTCTGTTTTGTTTGTCATGCCTACAGGAGGATTATTATGATCTTGAGTTGCTGACATAAACATAGCGTGATTACATAAATGAAGTATCCCTGTTGTTAAATTACCTAAATTGTTACTTATTGTTTCTTTTTTGTCGCAGGTATGAGGTTTCGGTTGCGATTCTGGAGGCGTGATCTACTCCCCAAAGGAGCACGTGACAAGTAAATGTGAAGATTCATGATTTTGAAATGGTTACCCAGAGCACATAATGACACGACATATAGATGAGTGGGCACAGTTTTGACTTAAATGCTTCTACTAATTTAATTCTTGCCTCGACAACAACAGGTGTTCAAAACAGAGAAATATAGTCAGTTTTGTCACATCAGATAGGCAGTTTGGTTGCAACAATCTGATGTAGCTTTGAGTTTTACCCTTTAATTTCTTTCTTTTTCCCCCTTTGACTAGGAGAATCAGTGGGCATAGATTAAATCAGAGATTCTTTGTTACATTCATATCTTAGGCTGTTGAGCATGTGTATAACCATAATTCCACTAGAAATCATAGAAAGTTTGAGCTTCCATTTAATTATGCCACCCTTGGAGTTTGTTTGCATGAAGGGAATATATGCTTAAGGCATATGTATCTTAAGTTCATGAAGATCAGATATGCACACTCTTATTAAGTTATTATAAAGGTTTCTGAGGGAACCACCGGCGTAGAATGGTCACGCATTCCTTAGGTTTGTACTCTGGAGCTGCATGCCTGGCACCCTGCTTCAAGTGTACATCTTCATTATTTCATTCTTTCTTTTAATTTCTATGGGGAGCATTTGAAAAATGGGATCATAAATATTACCTTTACTGTTGCATAGGTCATATTGTTGGAATGTTATTGTAAATCTGCAAAATCACCAGAGCAAGAAAATCATATCCAAGTTAATGTAGACCAATATAGGGAAGAAATGAAAAATTCTGTTTAAACCTATAAAAATAAGTGAATTTCATGGAGATGGTTGGAATTATATATCTGGAGGGAGAAAAACAATTGGGCTAGAATGGGTCCTACCCTGCAGCTTGGCCTCCAACATGCCATGCTCTCCAGTCTTCTACAATGGAGAAATTGAGAGATCGTACCCATGCTTGTGTGCTCAGAAAAGGTACAACTCTGTCATGGTCTCCACTACAAATTAGATTAAAAAAAAAATATTAACATTAAGATCTGTTATATATGTTTTCTCACATTGCAAGGATAGAAGATAGCATTTGATTTTCTTTTATGGTTTTACCTATACACAAGGGCACTGTAACCCTTCTTGGTTAAGTTACGGTGAAATTGAATGGTGCCGCGGAGATCATTTGTATAACGGAGATCTGGATTGCATTGTTTCCATTCTTCTACTGTTCGCTGTTCATAATTTGATTCAGTTAATTAAGAGGACTGGAACTGCTTTTAATTATCTCTTGTTATTCTTTTTTCAAATTCTTTGTTTTACCCCTTTTTAGGGGAGGAAGTGGTTTCACCTTTTTGATATGAAGATCATCTCTGCTTAGATTATCATTTGCCCAGTAATATTGTAGAGTATAAGCCTCTGTCTGCATTTTCAAAACCAATTTAAGATGCAAATCAGTGTGTTCTTTTTATGCATTTGAACCGACCTTAATAGAATATTAACAATGCAAATTTGAATACAATTTCTGATCTTTGTAATTTCCTTCTTTATGTCTTTCAAATTATGATATCATATTATTGCATCCAAGTTTTCTTTAATATCACATAAGGAAAATAAATTGATATTCGGTATATGTAGGACAGTTCACTTTTGGCATAATTTACTCTTTTAAGTATAATGAATCATGAGAAAGCCTTGTTAGACAGGAAAGAAAAAGAAAAATAAATCAAGATCCTAATGATGTGTAACTAGACTAGATTACACTATGAGATTATAATCATATCAGCCTAATAAAGGAACAACTTTTTTTTTTCAAAAGGGAATATATATCTCTCCGATTAAAAAATGCAAAATGTTGGTGAAACAAGTTTAATTCTATAAGCATGATGTTTTAGTTGATAACTATGATCAATAAGTAGACTAACCCTGCATTGAAGCAAACCTGTTTTGTCTTCTTCAGTAGATATCTTTTACAACCATCTACATATCTAGAATTCTTTGCTCTGTTATCGCATTTCGGCTCTAATACATGAAATTCATTGGTTTCCAGGAGTGACTGCATGCAAGAAAGTAAAACTGAATTTAATTTAATACAGAGGCTAGAAGGTGAAACTAATATGAAAAATTTAGAAATCAAGTTTGCAGAGATACTACCAGAATCTTTTTTTTACATTGTTAACCGCAGCTAGTATTTCCGAACAAATTTTATTGGGACTACTGTTGTATTCTCCGTTGCAGTTTTGTTGAGCCGACCAAACAGTAGAGAAAAAAAGATGTTAACAACAGTTGTATCTCATAACTAGACATATATCTAAATTTTGAATTAATTTGTACAACATAGAAAACCTGATACAGCTGATCGGATATAATACCCATGCCATGAGCAAACTGGATGAGAAAACCTGAATCATTCCATCGGCCTGTGCCGGGGTTGCCTATCACATATCCTTAGGAAGAAGAACCATGAGCATAACCAAATAAAAAATATAAAGAAACATAATTTCTAGGAGAAAACTCTGTGATTATCTCAGGATCTGAAGCTATCTTGATATATATTAGACCAAACGAATCATTTCAGAGAATATATCTTGAAATTAAGAAGTGGCTTCTGACCAGCTTCAATTCCTGGAAACAACCCAAAAATGAAGAACAATCGGAAGAAAAAAATACAAGTTAGCAACACCAACTTTTGTTGAATAGCAAATTTTGCTTTCGTAAAAATCAAATGCGGGATAAAATAAGAAAATAACAATCCTCTGTAATTAATTCCGCAATATATGGTGTCATCTTCCCGGTATATGAATGCCCCCCTACATACAGAGGATTTGAGAGGTACTGAGGATGCTCCACGAGCCACTGAGTAAAAGTCAGATAAACATTTAAACTTTATAACCCGGCTCAGGATTGGTTATTCAAGGTGCCAAAAAAAAAAAAATGAAACATACTCTACCTTTCTGATAAATTTTGCAACTTGCATACCAGCAGTTAAGTCATCGATGTTGTATCCTTTTGGGTTCGACGAATATGAGAAGCTGGCACCAATCGGAGAATCGGGAAATATTACGTTTGCTACCTAATCAGGAATTGACAGTTTATGCAAGGATCCAAAGGTAATAATTGTTCAAATTGGGGCTAGAAAAATAAAATCTTGCCTTCGCATAGGAGTATTGCTGATATACCAGTTGTGGTAGGCTACCATTATAAGGCTTTTTTTATAAACTGAATTGGACCTGTACAACAATTGTTGTTATTGCAATCTAAAATTTTGTATATTACTTGGCAAAAGTTTCAAGGTGGTGATCCACTGAAAATACTTGACAATCTTGTTAATGATTTTTCAAATAAATTTGAAAAAAGAATTATAGACATATTTGTGAACTTATATATTGATTGTGTTTCAAATTTTATACAATTTAAATATTTGTAATTGTTCATACTTAATGATCTTTAATGAAATATCAAATAATATTTAAATTACATGAAATTTGAAACACAATAAATCTATAAGTTCAAAAATTTATCTATAAATTTTGATTATTTTTAAAACTTTATTCCAATTCATTTAAAAAATAATTGTTAAGATTGTCAAATTAGCCATTATCAATGCATCCTCACTCAAAATTTTATTGCATCTTTCCAGAAAATGAAGTTGGAAAAAAGAAAGTTTTTTACCTGTTTGAAAGGAAAGAGGATGCAAACCAGAGCATCTTCTCCCCCCCGCACGCGCCCATGCGTGCCCTCGTGGTACAGTGTTGCGGGTGCATCGGCCTGTGGGCTCCTCATCCGACCCGTCTTGAAACACGGACCAAGGAGTCTGACATGCGTGTGAGTCGACGGGTGCTGAAACCCGAGAGGCGCAAGGAAGCTGACAAGCGGGTAATCACCGCTGGTCGACCCTGATCTTCTGTGAAGGGTTCGAGTTGGAGCATGCCTGTCAGGACCTCATTTGGATTCCCTTCAGTCTGTACAAAGTAGTAGAACATCTCTGCACCATTCTCCTCATCTACTGTCACATACCTACATTTAGTTTTCAGAATTATATCAACACCATCATATCGATGAAAAAGCCTTCTTTCCTATGTTAATCAATTGTATGGAATTCATCGGACTATCTTAGACAGATCTGGACCATCTATTTTCCGAAACCATACAAATTTAACAGTATATATGTAATTTAGTGTTAGCTGAAGATACCCTGTCTCCAGAGAGAAAGGAAGAGGGCCATCGAAACCAGGAAGACTAGTGACGGTAGAGCCCGTTGTAGCCTGAGAAAGACGGCGCAGTATGCAAAAGAGGATCACCATTAGACCACTCGGTAGCCATGAAATAGCCATTGATAATTTATGTTAATTATTGGATATCTAATAAATGCTGCCCCTTCTCTGATATATCAATGTTCCGTGTTTCAAATTCTTTCTTTTTCTATTTCTGTATAACAAATCTCTCCTTATATATCATCAAAACATGCTTCAAGCAGGCTTTGGGGAGAGGAGTGCATTTACGGCTGATTGGTATACGATTTAGTGAAGAGAAAGTGACACAAAGTTGTGCGGCCCTTTTTCGCGGCCCACGCGTGAGGCATCGGCGTCCTCGCTCACGGGGGAAGAAGGTGCAGGTACATCCCTGCGCGTGTTTGTGCGCTCAAGGACTTATTATTTAGGTGATTGTGGGAACTTTTATTTTCCGACGGGCGCAAGCCCCCGCCGTTAATTACCCCGGCTCTCGCCTCGGGAACCTCTGATTAATGGGCTAAACTAATCAAAATATATGAATCAGATTTGTGGCTTTATTTCTTCCTTCCAATTTATTATAATACGTGCTTAAAATAACCCAAAGGTATAACTTTGGATAATAAGACTAAAGACGTATGATTTAAAGTCAGAGAAACGTATAATTTCTCATAAATCAGGGATCGAGGACGTATAATCCTATTGATCTCACGGAGTTCGAATATGAAGCGCACTGCCAACTCGATACTCAAAGAACCAGAGATGTTTGATCTCTAGAAAGGTTCATGTCAAAGACAAGGACGTATGGTCCTAAACAGTCTATTGACCTTCCAGATCCCGAATCTGAAGCGCTATGCCAATTTGAAACCTGGAAAAATTGGAGAATCGGGAACATATAATTCTTTATTCGATTTCCAAAATGGGGTATATTAAACCCGAAGCGCACTGCCAGTTTAATGTTCCCGAAACATGATTTGATATGATTTGGTATGTTGGTATGTTTTTACCAAATTTTGGACTTATCTGCATATTTGGCATATTTGACCAGAGATTTGGACATATTTGCATATTTGGCATATTTGACCAGAGATTTGGACATATTTGCATATTTGGCATATTTGACCAGAGATTTGGACATATTTGCATATTTGATATGTTTGGTCAGAAATTTGGGCATATTTGTATATTTTGACATGTTTGGTCGAATGTTTGGGTTTATTTGCATATTTGACATGTTTGGCCAAACGTTTGGGTTTATTTGCACATTTGACATGTTTGGTCAAATATTTGGACATATTTGTATTATTGACATATTTGGTTAAATATTTGGGTATATTTGCATATTTGACATGTTTGGTCAAAGATTGGGGCATATTTGTGTTTTTGACATATTTAGTCAAATATTTGGGTATATTTGCGTATTTGACATGTTTGGTCAAATATTTGGACATATTTGCATATTTGACATGTTTGGTCAAATATTTGGACATATTTGTATTTTTGACATATTTGGTCAAATATTTGGGTATATTTGCATATTTGACATGTTTGGTCAAATATTTGGACATGTTTGTATTTTTGACATATTTGGTCAAATATTTGGGTATATTTGCATATTTGACATGTTTTGGTCAAATATTGGACATATTTGACATATTTAAATATTTTGATTTGTTTTATCAAAATATAACAAAGTTTAATTATTTTGAACATTTTGATTTGTTTTATGACATGATTCAATCATTTTTGAATATTTTTGATTTGTTTTATCAAAATGTGACATAATTTGATTATTTTGAATATTTCAATTTGTTTTATCAAAATATAATGTAATTTGATTATTTTGAATATTTTGATTTGTTTTATCAAAATATAACATAATTTGGTCATTTTGAATATTTTGATTTGTTTTATCAAAATATAACATAATTTGGTCACTTTGAATATTTTGATTTGTTTTATCAAGATATGATATAATTTAATTATTTTAGAATATTTTAACTTGTTTTATCAAAATATGACATTATTTGATTATTTTGTATATTTTGATTTGTTTTATCAAAACATAACATTATTTGATTATTTTGAATGCTTTTATTTATTTTATCAAAATATAACATGATTTGATTATTTTAAACATTTTTTGATTTGTTTTACTAAAATATAACATTGTTTGATTGTTTTGAGTATTTTGGATTTGTTTTACCAAAATATAACATGGTTTGATTATTTTTAAATATTTTGATTTGTTTTTATCAAAATATAACATGATTTGATTATTTTTGAATATTTTGATTTGTTTTATCAAAATATAGCATGATTTGATTATTTAAAATATTTTTGATTTGTTTATGACATATTTTAATTATCCTTGAATATTTTGATTTGTTTTATCAAAATATACATAATTTGATTATTTTGAAAATTGTTGATTTGTTTTATCATAATTTTCACTTATTTTTAAATATCCTATTTGGTATTTTGAATTTATTTTATACATATATCATATATCTTGAATTTTCTTTTATTTATAATATAAAAAAGAAAATAAAATAAAATCAAAATTGACATTTTATAGTCTTAAAAATATTCATAAATGAAATCATGATTTTTGATATATTTTTCATAATTTTTGGGCTTGAGAAATCATTTTTATTTGGTGTTTAAAGTTTATTTTCAAAACAGATTAATATGGGCCGTCAGATTTGGGCCCATGCATCAAGATCTGAACTTAAGTTCAGTTTTTAAAGCATCTTTTAAACTGGGCCGTTGGATCTCTGGCGCGCATCAAGCCTTCTCTGGGCTGTTTGAATTTCATCAAGATTCGCACTTTGAGATGCATCAATACTCGTGCTCATCCTCTCCGACACTGATCGAGGCCCTGCCGGCGTCGGATCTCCGATCAGAAGGCATGGCTGACATCGCCGGAGCGTGGGGAGCCCATCGGTGGTGGTCTCGGCGGCGGCGGCGGCTTGGATCGCCGGAGATGGGGGTAGCCACTTGGTTTCGGTTGAAAAGTTAGCTGGGATGAAATTTTGAGGAATTTGAGCTGATTTTTGACAAATTAACTTGATTTCTTTGTCATATGGCATCGCCAGAGCATGTTTAACCAGTTTTTGAGGTTTAATTTGGGTTTAATCCATCAATTTTGCAACTTTGGCCATTTGGTACCAAACTGGTTTCGGGGCTTTGGTACCAAATGGTATTTCATGGCTTTCCTTTGCAATTTTCTTTCAATTAACCTTCCAAACAGTGTCGTTTAGCATGTTTGAACATGTTTGGATGATCAATTTCATCAATTTAAATGTGCATTGTCCTTTATGCATATTGGGTCATTTCTGATTTTATTTTCAATTTGGTTTTCTTTTGATTTCATCACATTCTTCTCAAATTGCATGTTTAAGTATGTTTATTTGGGTCAATTGCATGTTTTAGAAAGATTTTATATTAGATTTACATGTGGATTTCATTTGTATGTAAGTTAATTTCATTTTTTTCTTTTCTGGCATTTATTCCAGAATTAACTCAATTCTGATTTTTACAGATCCAAATTCAGAAATTCATAGAAAATCACAGAAAATACCAAAAATGGTAAAATTTGGTGAATGAATGCATTAAGACTTATTTTATATGCCTATGAAATTTCAAGCTAATTGAGTAATCAGAAAGCATGTTTTTTTGCATTTTTATCAGACTGGACAAAAATGCCCTTTCAGATCTGTTAAAAATCAAATTTGGCTTAACCTATGTATTAAAACCTGGTTTAATTATTCTAAACCCTTTAAAACATCACATGAGAAATTGTAAAGGTGAATTAATCAAGAAATTTTGAATTTTTGAATCAAAAAAGAATGAACTTCTCAGTTTGACCCAAAGTTGACTTTTTTGGAGTTTTTGACAGATGAGATTGTAAAATTCATAGCAATTCACAAAAAATTTCAAAAATTATAAAATTTAGGTTGTAAGTTAGTATAAACCTAATCTACATGACTGTGAAATTTCATAAGAAATTAACAAACAGGCTGAGAGATATGGATTGATCTCTTAGCTGGAATACACTGGATTCAAATCAATATTGATGTATATTGCTTTTCCATTGCTCAATTATGATTTTGAGCTATCAAGCACATCAGAGAACATGACAGAAGGAACTAAATAAGGAAATAAAACCAATTTGCATCAAAATATCATGTATTATAACAAATTGAGATACAATACACATATAAAACATGGAATTTTGTTTCTCCATGGAATTTTGACAGCATAACAGCTTGTATAAAGCCATTATTGAGCTTTACATAGCCACTGCACATGTGCACAGGGCTTGAGAGAGAAAGGGGATGAACATGTGCCCATCCCCATGAAACCAGATTGGCATGTGCCAATTGGTTGGAGTATACTGTCAAATTCCATGGTGAACTCACCATGTGAGGTCCTGAGACTCATGCCCAGCCACCAATTCAGCTCTGGAAGGAGGGGGGCACATGTGCACCTCCCCAGCCATGGGGCTAGCCATCTCACCCAGCAAGGTGAGACTGGCTCCTTGAGCTCAATTGGGACTGAGCCAAGCTCAAGGCTTGGCTCCTCTATCCCTTACCTAGCTATTCAGAGCTTGATCTCTTCTCAGCTAAGCTTTCTTTTTTGTGGAAATTGGGTGGAGTTTTGATTTTGGCAGAGTTTCAGCTATGTTGCTCTCTCCTCCTTTTTTTCTTCTTCACTGGGGGTCTATTTATAGCCCAGAGGGCATGGTTTAAGCCTCAGGGCTGAGCTGGCATCATCCCAGCCCTTGGTTTGATCAAATGGCCAGAATTGAGCCAGCCAGGCTTGTGCTGGCCTGTCCTTGGAAGATTCCTCCAGCTAACTGGCGCTCAGAGCTCTCCATTGAGGTGCCTACACGTGTCCATGTGCACAGGCCTGGAGAGAGAGAAGGAATCTGCTGATTTTGTCTTCTTCTTGGGCTGGAGCATCATGCCTTTCAGGTGAGGGTATATCCAAAACCTTCCTTGGCCTTGCTGGCGCTTGACATGTCACCAAGGTGCCACTGAGTGTGCCCAACGTGTCAATTTGGCTGCTTGAGTGCTGAGTTGTGCCAATTGACCACACCCAGATCAGATTGAAGTGCCAAGTGGTGCACCTGCCAATTGAGTGCTTTTCACCCCAAATTGGCACTTCAGGCAGCGTCGTGGAGGTGTCTCGGAGCTCCCCCAGGTGTTGGCTTGGCCTCTCGAGCTCCCAATTGCTCTGTCACCTTCAAGGTCGAGGTACTTTCTCCTTCGATTTTCTCCTTGTTTACTTTACTATTTTCAATGCTGTTTGTGGCATTGAACTCCCCTTAGGATGTATATTAAGTCCCTAGAATGGTTTAAGCCAACTCGAACCATACACCCGAACTCCATTTTCGAAGCTCCAGTTGAGCTCTGGAGCTCGAGGAGGAAGAAAGGAGGGAGAGAGAGAGAAATTCAAAGGGTTTCCCTCGCTTGGGTTGGGTGCACGTGAACCGTGCTTTGATTTCAAACTTGTCAGGGGGAGAGAGAGCTTGCACCGCGCTCATCTCTCTTTTTCCTTCTTTTATTTCGCTGGCTGAAGCGTCGCCTGGGCGCTGGGGCCCATTGGCAGCGAGCCAAAGGAGAGGGGCCCAGTCGTCAGGTTTAATGAGACACAACCCCAGCGAAAAACTGGGGGCTGGGCTGTGGGCTCGGTCTTTGTACACCAAAACGTATTGTCAGTGGTATGGTGCACGTGTACTGGGTCTATTCAACTCACTTACAACATTTTGTGTGTATGACAGGTGGGCCCCAAGGGTAGAGATTGTGTTTGAGCTCCCCAAATTGTACCCAGAGTGTTGCACATCCCCCAATTCGCACACAGAACTATTTTCAGTTCTGATTTTGGTATTTTCTTTATTTCTTTTTCCATTTTATTTTATTTCTCATGCAAAATTCCATGAAAAATTACTGAAAAATCACAGAAAATATATTCCATGATTCTGTTATTTTGGGTAATATTTTTGGTATTTTTTGGGTGTGAAATTAGGCATTAATTTCACTTAAATCATTAATTGTATATGATTAGGCATATTAATCTTATACAATTAATATTTTGGCATGATTATTCCAAAGAATCATTTTTTTTAATTCCAAGGGATAATATTTGGGGCATTTTTCATGAATGAAATTCATGATTTTTGGATTTGGCATGTTTAATTATATGAAATTGTTTCTTGATTTCATATAATTAGGGTTTTGTGCATAGTTTTTTTTTGCACACATGTGTATATATTTTTTTTTTTGAAAGGGTGTTTGGCATAATTATTTCATGAAATTATTTTTTAATTTCAAGAAATAATTTTGAGATTTGATAAATCATGAGATTGAACATAATTTCATGATTTAATATTTGACATGGCTATTTCATGAAATTATTTCTTTAATTTCAAGAAATAATTTTCACATATAGTAAATTATGAAATTGGACATAATTTCATAATTTCAAATTTTTGGTATAAAAATCACATGAAATTATATCATTGATTTCATGCAATTTAATTTGTGTATTTTTTCTGGCAACTTTTAAACAGCAAACAAAAGTGAATTTGGAAAGCGAATGGAAAATGTCATGCCACGTAATACTGGAAACTATCTCAAAAATGTTTAAATCAACTAACGATGGCAATTCTGTTGTGCACCTAATAACACATCTTATATTCTTCAGTGCTACATAAATAACTTTCATAAATGCTCTTTTAGCAATGATTATTTAAGAAAATTGTTAATGAAAGTTTTTGATAGCAATTAAGAAATTTTTATGAAAACTTTAGCAACGGTTGTTAAGAAACAATCGTTGCTGAAAGTCAACTTTCGACAACGGTTATTAAGAAAAAATCGTTGTCAAAAGGCTGTCCAACAAATAAAAAAAGAAAGACTTTCAGCACTGATTTTTTTAAAAAAATCGGTGCCGAAAGTCACCTTTAAAAAATGGTTGTTTACAAACAACCGTTGCCGAATCTTTTTTTTTTTGAAGGGAAATCTCTCGCCAGTGGGACCTTCAACAACTATTTTGTATAGTAACCAGTGTTGAATGTATATATATATATTTTTTTTAATGTGCATACATTCAACACCTGTTTTCCTAATAACCGTTGCCGAAAGTCTCAGTACAGTACCTCCTCCCCCAGAGCTTCTTTGTCATTTCACACTTTGCCGAAAGTCTCTCACTCAATTAACTTCACCAGAATATAGTTAATGCAATTAAATTAGCTCCCACCACCAGCACACACCAGAATTTCCCCGACACCGGCATCAGCTCGCACACCCTAACCCCGATCTCCTCCTTTCCTTACTATTTTAAGGTTAATTTAATTCTTTTATTTAGTATATCTGATTATGTGTACTAATTATAATTAATGAATTATTTTTGAATCATATATTATTATATAGCATTCATTAGTTATTAGCAGCATTTGAGATGTAGTAGTATTGTCATATAGGCACCAATTTATTTACCGGAACTTATATACTCCATTAGGACGGTACCCGTTCGAGATTAATGTTTGCTGTCAATATATATATATATATATATATATATATATATATATATATATAAATAAATAAATAAATAATACCAAAAATACACACAAGTTGAAATACATGAAATTAACAAATATGATTTCATGTGATTTTCATGCCAAAATTTAAAAATTACGAAATTATGCCCAATTTCGTAATTCACCACATACGGAATTTATTTCTTGGAATTAAGAAATAATTCCATGAAATAATCATGTCAAATATTAAATCATGAAATTATGCTCAATTTCATGATTTATCACATATGAAATTTATCTCTTAAAATTAAGAAATAATTTCATGAAATAATTATTATGTGAGATTAATGCTTAATCTCATATGATACGCAATGATGAAATGAAATTAATGCCTAATTTCATTCCAAAAATACCAAAAACATTCTTAAAAAATCATAGAAAAGCATTCTATGATTTTACAATAATTTTCATGATTTTATTATAAACAATTTCATGAAAAATAATTTAGAAATGAGAAAAGACAAATAAAATAGCAGCTGGGGAAAATTTTGTGTGCAATTTGGGAGCATAGAACATACTTGGGTACAATTTGGAGAGCCAAAGCATGGCTCCCCACTTCTCTCTAGCGAAAAACAGAGGGTGGTCTCGGTTCATGTACACCCACACTCAATGTAATGTTTCGGCTCACGTGAACCGAGCCCACACAAAAGGAAGAAAGAGTATGTGTCTCATTTAATATGACATATGGGACCCCAACCCACTCTCCCACTTACATTGGACCCCACATGGATTTTTAAACAAAAAAAATATAAAAAACAGAGGAGGGGGCTGTGTCACTGTGGGTGGGACCCACTTGACAGGATCTCCTCCCTCCTCTCTTTCTTCCCTGCTCGAACTGAGTTCGGCCAGGGGCTGGCCAGCGGCGGGGCAGCGACTCCGGGGCGTCTCACGGAGATTACTATTAGCCCCGGGTAGATCTCGGTGAGGAGAGTTCGGGGAAGCCTTCAATTTTAAAAATATATTAATGAACGAGGGAGAAATTGGGTACGAAAGTTATCTCGGTGAAGAGGTCAAATGAGCAAATTGGCGACCAAGAGCTCAAATTGAATGGTCTTAGAGTATCTTAAGGGTGTCACGATGATGTTCAAAGTGTATATTTGAGGTTTGGAACGCTCAATTAATGGGACCACCGATTCACATTCGGGTGTAAACTGAAAAAATTTTAAATTGGCAAAATTAAGATGTGAGAGTTTGGAAAATGCATAAAACATGTAAATACAACATGTTTGAGACCGGTTGACACGATAAAAAAGTGTTAGAGAGGCTTCAATGTAATTGGAACACGTTAAGCCTCAAACCGCCACCGGGAGACACCAAACCATGCCTTGGATGCTCATTTCCGAGAGCCAGCGCACCAATACACGTGTTAGGCTATGATAGGTGATGCATCTCTGCGAAAGAAACAGAAGGAATCTTCCAGAAATGAGCTGTTACATCTCTTGAGCCCGGCTGGCTCAATTTCGGCCATACGATTAATTCAACGCTCTAGATCAAATCAGAGCTTCCCTGGAGTGTTGCCCTAGCTCTTGGGTTATAAATAGACCCCCAGAGAAAAGAAATCAGAAGCCAATACCCCCCCATAAGCTCAAGCTTGGCCAAAGCCTTGCCAAACCGAAATCAAGCCTTAAACCCTCTTCTCTCCAAATAAAGCTCTGTTAGAATAGAAAAAGAGAGTTGCTGTAATTGAGTGAGACACAAAGGGGCCAAGCCTTGAGCTTGGCTTGGTCCCAATTGAGCTCTAGGGGCTAGTTCACCTTGATGGGTGAGATGGTCAAGCTTTCGGGTTGGAGATGGTGCACATGTGCCTCTTCCCTTACAGAGCTCAATTGGTGACCAGGCATGAGTCTCAGGTGCTTACTTATGCGTATTTTCTATGAAATTTGATAAACACACGATAACCAATCGGCACATGTTGATTTGGTTCAATAGGGATGGGCACATGTTCATACCCTCTTCTCAAACCCTGTGCACATGTGCAGTGGTTATATAAAGGCTCAAAACAGCTTAATACAAGCCGTTATGCTGCCAAATTTCATAGAAAATAAAACCCCCCATGTTTATGTGATGTTGTATGTTGATATGTTATATTAAATGCAATATTATATGAAGTTTTGATCAAATCTGTTTTCTTATCTCTCCTTGATCTTTTATTTTGCATTTTTAACTTGTTTGGATGCTCAAAATCATATTTGAGTAAAAGAACAGCAATAAATATGCTTGCTGATCTGAGTCCAGCAAGGGGCATTTCTGTCCAGTTGAGAGATCAGTCCATATCTCTCAATCTGGTTGTCCATTTTTCATAAAATTTCACAGACATGTAGATTAGGTTTATATTAACTTAAATTTCAAATTTTATAATTTTTGGAATTTTCTGTGAATTGTTATGATTTTCCAAATCTCATCAGTCCAAAAAATCTCAAAAGTCAACTGATGGTCAAACACCAAACTCAACATCCAAAAAAAAACTGATTTAAATAAAAAAATATAGCCTGATAAAGGGTGATTGTTTATTTGATTTGGATTTTTTTAGTTGATTAGGATGTGTGAATTGCTTGGAAAAATAAAAAGAAAAAAGAAAAAAACAGAAAACAGAACTGGCACAGATCTGACATGTGCCTTATCTGGCCAGTTCAAAGATCAGCTAATATATCTTGATTTACTCACCCATTTGATCTGAAATTTTTTCAAGAATATAGAGTATGTTTTCATAGACATGTTTCCAAAATTTCATATTTTTTTGAATTTTCTGTGATTTTATATGAATTTTTAAAGTTGGGTCTGTCAAAAGGAAAAAACTGGGTTGGTTCTGTTTTTCCTTTTCTGTTTTTTTTTCCTTTCTGATTTTTTTCGTTTTTTTCTCCAGAAATAAAAAATGGTGAAATTGACCACTCAAATATACTGAAACATGGTTAAATATGTTTTTAAAAGAATCAATTGAAGAAAAAAAAAGGATAAATGCACGAATTTCCAATCGGCACCAAATCCGTTTGAGCCCATTTCAGTACCGATCGGTGAAACTCATATATTCAGAGATTTAAATTAAAATTAAGCTTCACAAACGTGTTTGTTATGTTCTAACGACGATACAGCTCGAAGGAATTGAACCAATTTGACAAAACGAGCTCAAAATCGACAAAAAAACCGATTCCCCACGAGTTTCCAGCCCTAGCCGAACTGGTGGTGCTATTTCCGGCGATCGCCGGAGCCAGTGGCCCCGATACCGGGACAGTAGTGTTCTCCTCCCCGAGACGACCCCGGTGGTTCCCCCCGATCGACGATCCAACGCCGGCAGAGCTCCGATCAAGCAAGAGTACGAATATTGATGCATATGAAAGTGTGAATATTGATGAAATTTGAACTCAAGCATATGGGAGGGAAATCGCACGGATCTTGATACCATCCGACAGCCCAGAAAAATTCAGAGTTTGGATCTTGATGATCTGGCTTTAAATCAAAGGCTCACATTAATCTGTTTCAAAAAACAGACTTTAAACATTAAATAAAAATAATTCCTTAAGACCAAAAATCATGAAAAATACATCAAAAATCATGGTTTCATTTGAATATATTTTTGAAACAATAAAAAGTCAATTTTGATTTTATTTTTATTTTAAGAAAAATTCAAAACATATAAAATGCATATCATTTTGTACAAATATTTTTCTTATTTTTTGATGAAACAAATCAAAATATTCAAAATGACCAAATTATGTTATATTTTGATAAAACAAATTAAAATATTCAAAATAAATAAATTATGTTATATTTTTATAAAACAAATCAAAAATATTTTAAATAATCAAATCATGCTATATTTTGATAAAACAAATCAAAATATTCAAAATAATCAAATTATGATAAAACAAGTCAAAATATTCAAAATAACCAAATTATGTTATATTTTGATAAACAAATCAAAATATTCAAAAATGATTGAATTATGTTATATTTTGATAAAACAAATCAAAATATTCAAAAATGATTAAAATATGTTATATGTTGATAAAACAAATCAAAATTTGCAAAATAATCAAATTATGTTATATTTTGATAAAACAAATCAAAATATTCAAAATAATCAATTTATGTTATATTTTAATAAAACAAATAAAAAATATTCAAAATAATCAAATTATGTTATATTTTGATAAAACAAATCAAAATAATCAAAATAGTCAAATTATGTCATATGTTGATAAAACAAATCAAAATATTCAAAATGATCAAGTTATGTTTTGATAAAACAAAATCAAAATATTCAAAAATGATTAAATTATGTTATAAAACAAATCAAAATATTCAAAATGATCAAATTATGTTATATTTTGATAAAACAAATCAAAATATTCAAAATAATCAAATTATGTTATATTTTGATAAAACAAATCAAAATATTCAAGATGATCAAATTATGTTATGTTTTGATAAAACAAATCAAAAATATTCAAAATAACCAAATTATGTTATATGTTATAAAACAAATCAAAATAATCAAATTATATTATATTTTGATAAAACAAATCAAAATATTCAAAATAACCAAACTTTGTCATATTTTGATAAAACAAATAAATATGCAAATATTTCCAAATATTTGACCAAACATGTCAAATATGCAAATAAACGCAAGTATGTCCAAATCTTTGACCAAACATGTCAAATATGCAAATCAACCCAAACATTTGATTAAATATGTCAAAAATATAAATATGCCCAAGTATTTGACCAAACATGTCAAACATGCAAATATACCCAAATATTTAACCAAATATGTCAAAAATGCAAATATGTCCAAACTTTTGACCAAATATGTCCAAAATGTAAATATGTCCAAATATTTGACCAAACATGTCAAATATGCAAATATACCCAAATATTTAACCAAATATGTCAAAAATGCAAGTATGTCCAGATACTTGACCAAACATGTCAAATATGCAAATATACCAAAATATTTAACCAAATATGTCAAAAATGCAAATATGTCCAAACTTTTGACCAAACATGTCAAATACGCAAATATGCCCAAACTTCTGACCAAACATGTCAAATATGCAAATATGTCTAAATCTTTGATCAAACATGTCAAATATGCAAATATGTCCAAATCTTTGGCCAAATATGTCAAATATGCAGATAAGCCCAAAACTTGGTAAAACATACCAACATATCAAATCATATCAAATCATGTTTCGAGAACGTTAAACTGGCAGTGCGCTTCAGGTTTAATGTACCTCATTTTGGAAATCGATAAAGAATTATACGTTCCCGATTCTCCAATTTTCCCAGGTTTCGAATTGGCATAGCGCTTCAGATTCGGGATCTGGAAGGTCAATAGACTGTTTAGGACTATACGTCCTTGTCTTTGACATAAGCCTCTATAGAGATTAAACATCTCTGGTTCCTTGAGTGTCGAGTTGGCAGTGCGCTTCATATTCGAACTCCGTGAGATCAATAGGATTATACGTCCTTGATCTCTGATTTATGAGAAATTATATATTTCTCTGACTTTAGATCATACGTCTTTAGTCTTATTATCCAAAGTTATATCTTTTGGTTATTTCAAGTAGGTATTATAATGAGTTGGAAGGAAGAAATAAAGCCATAAATCTGATCCATATATTTTAATTAGTTTAGCCCATTAATCAGAGGTTCCCGAGGCGAGAGCCGGGGTAATTAACGGCGGGGGCTTGTGCCCGTCGGAAAATAAAAGTTCCCACAATCACCTAAATAATAAGTCCTTGAGCGCACAAACACGCGCAGAGATGTACCTGCACCTTCTTCCCCCATGAGCGAGGACGCCGATGCCTCGCGCGTGGGCCGCGAAAAAGGGCCGCACAATTAACCCAATAGGGGTTAATCTTGAATAGTCTCCGTTGAGACTGCTCTTTGAATACTTTATCTCATTTAGAATTAGTGAATATACGCTAGCCAATATGGTATTTGAGAAAAATTCGGCAATATTTTCCCAAATTATTCCTACGGGTACGTACGTGTTAGATTTGTGTTCTAAAAGTTATCATTTGTTGATTATCTTTTATATATGTTATATTTATGAATTGAATGTGATTTACATTTTGTTCCATGAGTTTTATATTTATATTTAGAAGTGTTCAAGAAGATACACTTGGTCTTGAACTGCAGGACTCTAAGTAAATAAATATACAACACTAAAATATTCACAGGTCTTGCATATTAGCAGGAACACTAATATGACATATAAGACTGTCGTGTTGATTAAAAGTACGTTGTAGTTCTGCAAACGTTGATAAAAGATTATCATTTAATAACACGAATATATGAAATGCTTCATATATTGAACAGACCTAATAGATGAAACATTATATGGACTGTGTTAGTGTCATTAATGTTTTCATCGTGTCTCTGATTTTAAGATTGAGATATATATTGTTTTCACATGAGAAATGTACAACGTAATTATTATTAAAAACTACTTGCAAGAAGTGGTGATAAAAATAATAGTTCTTTATATGTAACTTGTGCGGGAAAATAATATATGTCAATAGCATCATTGCCACTCATTAATAATGAGAAATGATATTTTGGGCCCCTTGGTAAAGTAGAATTATAAATGGATCCAATATAACTGAAGTGCAGTTATAATTTTATAATTTGCTTAATAGAGATCAAGAAATGATTATAATACAAAGATGACACAGTCCTACTTTGTATGTTAATCAGAATATCATAAGGCCAAGCCCAAGCCCAAGCCCAAAACATATTTTAGCAAATTGAGAAGAGAATAAGCCCAAACAAATATTGATTATGACCATTAAATTCGGATTACAAAATGGACAGATTTTAAGGTAACATTGAATGAGAATTTGAAGGGGCAAACATCAACCAATCTGAGCATATGATATATGAATTCTGTAGCCCTTCGAATCTAGAATCCAACGGTGAAAGTTTCAAGTCGTTTGGAATTCCCTACAGAAAGTTATGATAGTTTTAGTAATAAAAGGTCAGAAGTTGATGTGCTGTTTCGAATTCTGTTCATGGTTTAATACGAATTTAAAGAGTCTAATTATTTTTCTTAATGGCTGAAAATAATAGAAAAGATATATACATCAGGCTTTTCTCTCTCTCAAGTAAGTCTAGAGTTTTTCCTCCAAAACATATTGCTAAAATATATATCGATTGATTATACAATCGATTAATTGACGGGTGAAAAAGCTAGACGCGGAAGAGAGTTCGCTAGCACGAATTCGACACCGTTCTTGTTTCGGATTCAAGGTGAACCTCAGAGGAATCAAGCTACCTTAAAGATCATAGGTATGATATAAAATTCCCTATTGTAAGAATATGTATATGATTACGACATGGATAAATTAGCAATAATAGAACGATCTTAGATGTTATCGGATTAAATTTTTTTTATTTTATCCGATTCGCATCATGAAATCCTTCAGTACGTACATGCACGTATGTGTTTGCGTATCTAGGGAGCTGAGGGGAAATGTTGTCGGTTTTTTCTCAAACATCAAATTAGTTTTAGCGTATGTTTGCTAATGAGACAAAGTATTCAAAGAGTGGGTTAGGATGGTTGACCAGCCCGAAGCCTCATTATATGTTCAACCCTAAAACCTAATGCTGCATGCATAATTAATAATAATTTTTGTTGCAGATGGATCGTAGTAATTGAATGTATGGAATTAGGCGGGATACAATCGAATATTTGATAGAACTTCAGAATTTTGTGGATTTTGCCGA
Source organism: Bolboschoenus planiculmis (assembly GCA_031770325.1). Taxonomy (NCBI): domain Eukaryota; kingdom Viridiplantae; phylum Streptophyta; class Magnoliopsida; order Poales; family Cyperaceae; genus Bolboschoenus; species Bolboschoenus planiculmis. The sequence goes on from CM062780.1 coordinate 3,329,956, forward strand.
GAAAAATATGAGACGGAGGGGTGATCGTACAATTCTATGTCCTTGTCGAAATTATCAAAACTTGCGAAGATTTCAGAATGTCAAAGACATAAGAGATCATTTAATTCGTCTTGGATTTAAAGAACGATATACTCAATGGGTATGGCATGGCGAGAGCTCCAAAGAATCGATTAATGTCGGGCCAAGCAGGACTGTACCTGACTCGAAAGATTTTTCAGATCCGAACATTGATGTACAGTCCGAAATGGGGGGTGAAAATGTTGAAAATTTAGATAATACACAGTGTATGAAACATAATGAATTGGATGATATGATGATTGATGTTGCAGCAGATTTTATTGATATTCCCGAAATTTTTGAAAATATGTGTAATGACTCTAACATACCGTTATTTTCTAATTGTGCGAAATTTATAAAATTATCTGCTGTTTTTAAATTGTATAACCTAAAAGCAAAAAATGGATGAAGTGATCAAAGTTTTACATCTTTACTCGAACCTTTACGATACATGCTCTCAGAAAATAATGAGTTGTCGGATTTGACTTATAGGGCAAAAAAACTGTTGTGTCCTTTGAGTATGAAAGTCGAGAGAATTCATACATGTCCGAATGATTGCATACTATACCGAAATCAGTACAGTGATCTAGATAAATATCCGAAATGTGAGGTCTCGCAGTATAAGACGTCCGATGAACAGATTAAAAATAAAAAAAGCCAACAATGAAAGTGTTGTGGTATCTGCCAATAATACTGAGGTTTCGGCGTCTCATCGCAAATCCAAGGGACGCTAAATTATTATGGTGGCATGCCGATTGCAAAAAAGAAGATGGAATGCTCAGGCATCTCATCGATTCTCCCGAATGGAGGAATATTAACAGAAAATTCCCTAATTTCAGCGGTGAACCCAGAAATTTGAGATTAGGGCTCTGCACAGACGGGATGAATCTTTATGTTAACATGAGTAGCCATCACAGCACATGGCCAGTTTTACTATGTAGATTAATGGTTGGATTATTGGTTTAAGTTAGATTAAGTTAGATTATGGTTAGATTATTGGTTTAATTATGTTTGCAATTGGTTAGGTTGTTAGATTATATAATTAATTCACGTATTTAATTTATACAATTAATTTAGATTATTAGATTAATGTAGATTAATTTAGATCATGGTTAGATTATTAGATTAATTATGTTTGCAATTGGTTAGATTGTTAGATTATGTAATTAATTTATGTTACATGTTATTAGTTTATGTTTTTTGATTGTTAGATTATGGTTAGATTGTACTGAAATGTTATTAAATTTGGGATTAATATCTAATTTTTTGAAATGTAATCATGTCGGGATTTGGAGGATCTAGGGAGTCCGAAAAAAGAGTTAGAGGACAGACTATTTGCGGTAAACTCATTGTGAAAAATGACGATGATAGAACCATCGAGTTTGTTGAGGACAGCACGCCATTGGGCCCGAACTGTAGCACATTCGGAAAATACATTGCGGTGATAGCAAGAGATCGGGTCTCCATCGTAATAAAAGACCGGAAGCATGTCGACCCGAGAGTAAAGGTTGCCATGTGGGCCGAAATAAAGGTAAACCGCTAAACCCTAAACCCTAAACCCTAAAGTTAAACCGTTAAAATCTAAACTCTAATTTATCGATAATATTTATTTTTTCAAGATTTCTGGCATATCAAGAATGACACTCACAAGTTGAAGGTTCTAAAAATCATAGCCGAGCGTTGAAAGGGCCAGAAATCTCGGATGGTAAGGAAGTACATCTTGAATTCGACATCAGATCAGCAGCATCTGTGTGATTTGTATAATATCACTCCGGAGGATTGAAACCAATTCGTTTAGTACACGCAGTTCGAAGAGTTTCAGGTATAAAATAATAATTATATAAAATAGATTTCAGTTTATCAATTTTTTTCCTCACACTAACAATCTCTTTTAATTTTATCAATAGAAAAAGGGTGCTCAAGGAAGGGAGGCGACGAAGAAAAACATCCATCCTCACAGACTTGGATCGATCGGTTACGTCGGGGCGATGAAGAGGTGGAATGAGTTGGACGTAATTTCCTCGTTCTCACCGTCTCCATTCAGTTCTGTAGTCGATCCAATAAGCTACATATGGTTGAGGGTGAGAGCGACCTCTACCAACAAAAGACTTACTGTCATCCAGAACCGAACAACTCAAGAGATCCTCCGGCGAGTGGTACATACTTTTACAAACTCGAAGTTTCATTTTTCGGGTTGAAATTCGTATTTTAACGTGAATTTCTTTCTCGATAGGAAGAAACTCTTGACAAAGCCAGTCAAAGTAACTTTGTTCCGTATCGTTAGAATAATATCTTGACATTGGCGATTGGGACGCCCGAGCATCTCAGGAGGCTGAGAGGACACTCCGGGTTTGTCGAGGTGAAATTCGTATTCAGCAAATCAGCGAAGAGGAAGATAGTTCACTCTGATTGCATCTCCAATATGCAGGTAAATTTTCAATAAATTAACATTTAAAACTTAAATTATATTTACATTATTTATCATACTAACATCGTAGATTTTTTGTTGTTTAATTACAGTTAAAAGATGAACTCAATAGACAGTGGGAGGGGCTTAGTGCCGAGTTCGAAAAAAAATGCAAGATTTTTTTGCACAAATCTATGTGCCGATGCCGAATCCTTTCACCCTTCCCTAGGAAATCGTGCCACAGACTCAAACGAGCTCCTATTCGGTGCATGCATGGCCGATGCACGGGATCGAGATTAGGGTTTATATATATTAGGGCAAATCCCACTTCTTTCAATATATTAGGTTTCCTAGCATAAATATATTCAATTTTCAGAAGCCCACTCCATGTACACTTGGTGTTCGGATGGCAGAGGGTGTTGTTGCGGTAGCGGACGTGATGGTTTATCCGTCTGGCCTTGGAGTTATGGTCTACCATCAACCTCTCCGGCTCGATCAAGTCAAGGTGCAGGTCAACTCGATATTTGAGGGCTGTCAGTTCGTGAAAATCCCAGTACCGTTCGACGATATAGAGAATCTCAGTGAAGTAGTCGCGAGTTTTGTCCAATGACCGGCAATTTTAGTGCAGCTACACGAGCATTTACTCTATATTAAACGAAGTTTGTATTCTTATTTAATTTTTATTACTAATATTATTAAGTGCAGGACAACACACGTAAAAACTTGAGAAGGGGAAAGGTAAGGCAATGGTGCCAACGGCAGCGTCGAGTGTCTGTAGGAAGGCGCTTCTCGACGAAAGCACGGTGAAGCTCCTTGACGAAACTTGTTTCCATCTGTATCAAGTGCTAATGTCTCAACCGGCCGAAACTGACAATTTTGAGGTCCCCTTTAGCGCGGAGTTATTCGAGTTTAAGGGATGCATCTTGCTTGGTGTGTCTGACATCATCGACATGTTGAAGTATGATTGACTGGACGCATCTATTCTTCAGCTTTTTTGCATGTAAGATTTTATCTAACTTAATATTTGATTAATAAATACTATTGAATGTAAGTCATAAATGTGGTATACAGTTTTAGTACAGATCGGTGCAATACGTACACGATTATCCGATTTCGCTTTTTAGATCCGTATCGTTGCTCCGAGACTAGCATCAGGAATCCAGCCGCGGTGGGTTATATTCAAGAACTTTTGAATAAAGTTGATGAGTGCTCATTCGTCCTTCTACCATATATTGAGAGGTTAAAACGATTAATATTTGAAAAAAATATTTATCTATTTCATAATTTCTTTATTTATGAAAAATAATAAAAATTATAGGAAACATTGAATTTTTCTTGTTCTGTACCTCCGGGGGTCTTGTTGTTATGTCCTGGATCCTGTAAATTTTGATGGGCCCATAACATTGTATATTCAAACGGCATTGAATACGTAAGTTATTTTATTCTAACCCGGACCTAAATGCTAATTATATATATATTAATTTTATTAATTTATATTGCAGGACGTTTCAACATTATTGGCTGCAAAGGGGCATTACTAATAAGAACAATAAAAAATTATCATATGTTAGGATTATGATACGCAACTTAATTGAATTTAATTTGTAATTTCTCAATACATAGGTTTTGAATGCAAATATTGTGTTTTATTGAAATTACTTGTTATTTTCGTAATTTTAGGGTCCACACCAACCGGGCGGTAGGGAGTGCTGCTATTATGTCATGAGGATGATGTATAATATAATTAATAATTTTAATGACGCGTAAACTTTGCCTACGGTATGCAAAAATAATTACATTCGTATATACGTTTTATTTATTTCTTCAATGAAACTAATCGAAAATTTTATTTTTCTTTTTACAGACTATGGAGCCCCCGTTGTACTCCCCGAGTGACGTTGAGGAGGTACGTGCCATGATTACGATATTTCTTATTTATACTATTTGATTTTGTACATTGAAACTATATTTTTTATTTATTAATTGTGTGAATTTGAAACATTGTGTGATTGTATAATTTTAATATTGTGATTGTGTGAATATTGTTTATATCGTATTTGTAAATTAATTAATTATAATTTTGTGATTTTGATATATGACATATATATGTCTAATTTCGACTATCAATTACCGGACTAGTCACAGAAATTGAACATGTTATTAAAAAAAAAATACATTCAGCAACAGTTATTAGAAAAAACAGTGGGTATAGATTTAAAAAAAAAAAGAATTGGCACTAGTTATTAAAAAATAACCGTTGCCAAAGGGTTACTTTCGACACTGGTTTTTACTAAAAAACTGGTGCCGAAAGTAACTCTTTGTCAACGGTTATTTGTTAATAATCGGTACGGAAAGTGAACCTTTGGCGACGATTTTTTATGAATAACCGGTGCAAAGAGTTATATCTTTAATAGCGGTTATTCAAACAATCATTGTCAACTTTCAATGATTCTTTTATTGACACTGATATCATAACCGGTGCTGAATGTATTTTAGAATCGGTATCAAAGTTTTTCCTGATAGTACTTGTTGGTGTTGCTTTATATAATTATATTTTATTTATTTTAAGCATGGGCTCGAGAATATATATATATATATATAGCCCAACACAGAAGAGGTGTTTTCCTTTTCAATTTTATTGGAATAACTTTTACTACTCTAAAAAAAATTATATGAAAAATCTCGCAAATTAAATCCCTAATCCATGATTTGTGTTAACGAAAACACGTCCAGGATTCCATAGAAAATATTTCAGGTACCACTACTTGAAAAGTCTGTGTCAACAGGTGAATTAATTATTATAGATAATATATAATTAGTTTTGGACCTTCTTCACCTAGGCAACATTATAGATAATAATTAGTTTATGTTAGAAAATCATCTAAATTAAATAGATAAAATGAAATGGCGTTTAGTGAGATCAAACATTGATTTAAAGAATCTTGTTGTTTGCGCCTTTTTGCCCAATTATTTAAGTTTGCGCTTCAAATTGTTGTCGAAAATCATCCATTGTAGAAAATAAAAATATACTTAATTATAAAATTATGAGTATTATTTTCACAGAAATATTTGCCTGACATGATAGAGAGATTTGTGATGATCTCCTTATAAGATATTTCAATTCATGTCGCTTCGACTCTTCTCTAATGATTAAGTATTTGCACAATTCTTTTAAGTTTGTCCCCTTTGAGGAGCGAATATTTATTTGATTGCAATAATAGTTTAAAGAAATTAAAACAAATTTGGTGCATAATTATGCAAGAATTTTATAAAAAATAACTATTACTTTTCTATTTTCTCTTTGTTAATTTTAGGGTACAATGATATTAAAAGCTCCTTAGTGCATGCTCATTATATGATTAAATTAATAGTATAAAAGGATTACTCCAGCAATAAGATTAGATAGACCATATCAAGAAAAGTTAATAACGGCAGTGCGGTCCAAACTTTAATTGACAAAGAAATTCCATAATAAACATATTATATTATATAATATAGTGTAAGTACAATAGTAATAACTAATAGTTAATTCATTTGCTGTATAATATTCATATACGGAAGTATGAAAGTTATAATTTAATTCATTTGCTGTATAATATTCATATACGGAAGTATGAAAGTTATAATTTAATTCATTTGCTGTATAATCATTAAAATATTAAGTATTAGATTTATACTTAGCAATAAAACATGCATGGTGATTCATAATTATTAAAAGGTGGCTAGGCTTTTAATTCTCAAATAAATCATCAATGTACAATTTCATTATGAAATAAATGTTACCAACAAAATATGCTCATATTTGAAATCTCAAAAGAAATAGATTTAATATATCATCATGTTTATTAAAATTTATACATTTTATAGTTCACTTGTAGCTTAAACGGAGTAGGAAGTTGCTTCATTTACTTCAAGGTGCCATATATACATTCTATACATTATTGATGTGTATAAATTTATAATAGTCATAATATAAAAATAGAGTAAAGCTCCTAGAGCTAAAGCTCACCAAGAAGTTCTTCAGTTTAACCACAAAAATTCTGATCGTCTCAAAGGATTTTACATTTGAACCGTTCATGATTTTGATATACATGACAAGACAAGCACTCAAGTTTCAAATTTTTAAATTTTGAGTTCATTTTGTATAAACAAAATGTTGAAAATATTTTGGTGATACAAAATTAACTCAAAAAAAAAAATTAAAAACTTGGAATGTAATAAACACTGGAGTTGTCAAGTATATATATCAATATCAACTACATGCTGCTCCTCAATTTGAAACCGATTTGATATATTTTGTGCTTAAACTCACAAATTCTTTAGTGAGCTCAAGCTCATATGATAGTTTTAGTCTTTAAAGAGGTTGATTTGAAATCCACCGTCCAAACATGGCCATGCATTCTTTTGGTTGGTATTCAGGAGCAGTGTGTCCACCTCCCTATTTGATATAACCAAACAGAATTATAAATTAATTACACATAATTTAATTATATAGGCTTATTTTTAGATGGAAAAGATTCATAAATCAATACCCTTATAGTAGCAAAGGTCAAGTTGTTAGAATAAGTTTCTGTAAATCTGCAAATGAAAGAAAATTAAAAATAAACTAATTAATGTACCAGTAAATATGTTGTAAATGGAAAGTAATTACATGTATAAAAAAAGAAGTGATGGAGTTCAAGATGTGGTAGGCCTACAGATGAAAAAACTATGATCAAGGAAGCATGTCCTGGTTCAGTTCTCAGTTTGAAGACCCAGGCCCAAGTCAGAATTGCAATCAATTCCCGAAACAGCTCTCTGGACAGATTCGTACTGGGTCAGTATTTTGGGCATAACTCTCTCATTTGGGCTCCGAATTGGATGATTCAAAGCTCTATGGTTTGCTAATGAAATGGGTCATCTTTGATATGTTTTGAGTTTCTTCAGATTCTGGATGCTTCTGGGTGATAAATGCGTGCTAACTGAAAGTGGTGATTGAAGAGTCAGCCAGCCAGCAGCATTTAGTTTCTTGAAACTTGTCTTTTGAGTTTCTATTTGCTTTTAATATATTTTGGTATTAGCAGCAGTAGTAGTTAAGAGTGTTTTTAATATGTTTTGATATTTGCAAAAGTAGTTAAGAGGATATTAATTAATTAGGAAGTTTCTAGAGTTGTATGGCTATATCAAGCCTAATCTGAATGTAAAACTGAGTTATTGAATTATTATGAAAAGTTTATCTTGAGTTGAGTTTATCTCCTCTTTTATCCTGCTGTGAGTTGAGAGTATCCTCCAGTTGTGATTTATCCGTTGAACGTGTGCGTGTCCTTGTGAGATTCATAGCTCGAACGCTATCAAGAAGTGCATTAAATATTTAAATAGTGAGCACTGAATACAATTCATGGTCAGTAACAGTTTAGAACAAAAGTAAGTTAATGGATTGTTTAACACACCACTTCCAGACTTCAAGTTTAAAATTTTATACTTTGAAGCTTTTTCAAAGAGAAATAAATCAAAACACTAGAAAATGGGAAGCGAAATGCCCATCAGATCAATTTTGTGTTCGATGGGCTGAATAACTGTTCGATAGTGTCAAGGTTCGCATAAAAATTCGTTTCCATGCTTTAATAATTGTGTAGGAATATCATATTTGATAACCCAATGGTTATTCTGTTCATTGAACCTAAATTTGGTCCAATGGCATTGGATCCCTTGAAAATGACATGGCAGTAATGCAAAAAAGGAAAATGACATGGCAGTGACATAAAATTAAGATGGTTGAAAAAATATATCTTACCCCCCAGTCTGGCCATCAACATGCCATGCTCTCCATCCGTCCACTACTGAGAAATTCAGGGATCTTACCCATGCTTGAGTACCCAAAAATGGTACCAACAGATCATGATCTCCACTGACAGATTTGATCAGACGAATTAATTTCGAGTAATATGCTCGGAAACATTGTATTATGTTTATTCATTGGATTTAGAGGTAAACAAACCTGTAAACCAGCGCACGGTAACCTCTGGAAGTCAAGTTAAGGTGGTACTTTATACTGCTCTTTAAGTCGCTTTCGTAAGGTAAAGCATGGCACCTCAGCCATTCATTGACAGTTCCCTGTGTTTTCGGTTTGTGCATCACATATATATCTTCTTTGTGTTTAAGCAAAATCATGCATCATGAGCATGCGTTCGTGATCTTAAATTGTATAGATGTGTTAAGAATTGAATTATGTACCGCTTTAATTCCGAGAGCTTCTCGTGTAGAGTTATCATTTGCCCAGTAATACGACAAGTAGTAACCGTATGACTGCAACAGGAAGAATGTACAAGTTTCACATATCACTGATGTTTTTGCTGGTATTATTACTGGTGGTTCTATTTCATGTTCCTTTTTTTTTCAATAGCTTAACTAAACAGTTCAATAATTGGCCTAAAAAAAAACAGTTTATTTGAGTGGGGAGAAAAATAAGCTCAATTTCAAATAAACCAGGCTGATTCAATCTAAGTTTGACTGAAATGATTAGCATTAATCCTATAGTTGAGGGAACTGATACCATAGGGGCTGGTTGTGCAGTACAGGCACAGACATATATACTGATAAGTACTGAACAAGACGTATATACCCTGCAATAGAAAGGAGGTTCCTCTGGTTTGGAAAACCAAACAGAATCATCTCTTAGAAACCTCCGATTTCCGGTCGTACTTGTATGGGGAGAAACAAGAATGCATAATGGTTCCAATATATGTGCCCCTCCTTCTTCCGAAGTTAACTGCAGAAATTTTGATCTCTATCACATCTTTTTGCAAATTGCAATATTATTGTTTAATAAAATTTTAAGATTCAATGACATATATATCAATAAGTGTTACTTCTGTAAAAACATCCAGCGCTTCAGCACATAAGACATTGTACGGGCTTGTATAATCTTCTCCGACGCAACTTCTCTGTATCAACTGATGTAGAGAAAATAAAAGGAGGGGGGGGGGTGAGTAACACAGAATTGCCAACTACTTCAAAAAAAAAAAATGCAACACTGAAATTTAATAACAGAAATAAGTAAACCACCTCAAATATTTGGTCAGATATGATTCCAACACCATGAGCATAGGGGACTTGATAATTTACATCATAAAAATTTTCACCTGTACCAGGATTCCCAACCAAGTAACCCTAGCCAAAAAAAAAAAAATTGCTCATAAATAATGCTATCTGACATCATCAAGAGAGAAAAAAACAATAATAATATCAATTTTTCTTCCCTTCTTAAAAGAATAACCTGTGATACTCTTTCCACTGTATATTAGGCACACAAAAAATTTCCATTGATCATGAAAGTTGGTATATTAAGGATTTACTGACAATTGAAAGAAAAGGTAACCTTGAGATTAAGCAGAGGCCGTCGTCCTGCTTCATCACCTACCATTATATCAACATCGAAAGCAATTAATTAATTTCAATTTCTCGAAACTAATCGCATATTTTGTTGTATGTTCAGACTGTGAAAAGTAATGTTTCACAAAATGTCCTGAACTGACAGGTCCATATACTGTCGAGGTGACACTTTGAAAGGTACAAATTTATTTAAATAAGACACCATGAATTTCTTCAAATTGAAATAACTCTACATAAACAATTGAAGATTAATACCTTCTGAAATCAATTGCGCAATAAAGGGAGTAGTTTTTCCAGCGTAGGAATCACCACCAATGTACAGAGAATTGGACAGGTACTGTGGATGATCTTCCAACCACTACCCCAATATACAGTAAATAATAATCAGCACTTTCGAAGAAGAATAGGGAAAGAAAATTAATATGGATTAATTTGTGGGTCAACCTGAATGAGAAATTTATGAATTTGCATGGAGGTAGCGATGTCACCAACTTCATAGCCTTTGGGGTTAAGTGAATAGGAGAACCCGGCACCTAACGGAGCATCTAAGAATATAATATTTGCATGCTGAAAAAAAAAATATATGGTTAATAAACTAAATAATAGTACATTTCAGGGGGGGAACTAGGGAAAAATAACATCAAACGGTTGATGTTTTACCTTAGTATAACCATACGGATGATACTCTAGTTGAGGAATGCTGCCATTATATAGAGCTTTCACAAATCTAATAGGACCTGTTTATGAATATTAGTTTTAGATGGAAATTTTCTGGCACTAGTTATCAGTAAAAAATAAACTTGTGCGGATTATTTGTACAATTCACCAATCTCATACACAAGGCCGCTAAAAGCCGAGCACCGTTCGCCACCAGTTAGCCATAAAAGTAGAGGGTCTTCAGCTGGATTTCCTTCTGATTTCACAAAATAGTAGAATAATTCACCCCCATTCACCTCATCCACCAACACATACCTACATTTGTTTTGTTTCGCAGAAATCAATTTGGAGATACTATAAAGGTGCAAGTACCTTGTTAATCACTTATGTTGATTTGAATATGTCTCAAGTTCTACTTGTTCAATTTGATTTTTTCAAAAATATTTGATTTGATTAATTGAAGCCCAATTTGAACATTTGGACCATGTAATTGTTGATAGAGCAAATTATGCTCAATTTTATAAATCTAAAAGATAACTATTCGTTTTCATTTAGTTAAAATTAATACAAAAAATGAAAAGAGAGAAAGATTACCCAGTCTCCAAGTAGAAAGGGAGAGGTCCATTGAATCCTGGTAGATGCTTCACTACAGTCACTGAAGCTACTCTATGGTTGCATATGCAGAGCAGTAGGAGAAGAAAGCCATGAAGAAATCTGAAATCGGCCATCGGAGCCGGAGCCGGAGCAGAAGCAGACGATGATCTGATTCTAACCTGAGTGCAGAGGTGGAGATCAGAGAGAAGAAGAGAAAAATAGTGAGAAGAAGACAAAAGAGATGGTTCTATTATATACATGTATGATCAAAACAGATGACTCTGCCGGGTTGACCCGGAATAGAACAGATGGGAGAGAGTAGTTGGGGGATTGAATCTCCTGCGCACCTGTGGGCAGGAAATTCCTGCTCCTCAAAGGATCTGCCAATCAGTCAATGACACGTGGCATTTATCTTTGAACTAATTGAGATGTTAAATTATATTACTTTTTTTCAGTTGTTAGCAGTGATAACAATTTACAGCTTTCTATTAAAGACTAAATAGATATTAATTTTCAAGAAAGGAGAATTCATTTTCTATCGTGTGTCGCTTGACTAATTTTTTTTATTGACGAAGATTTTCAAATAAAAAAATACATAACATATGTATAAAATTTGTAGAAAAAGGGAAAGAAAAAAAATTAATAGGTTATTTTAAAAATTCTATATTTTTCGTGTTAAAAACATATTTTTTCTATTAAAATAGAGTATAACATGTTGGCGCATTATATTATAATTTTTCAAGTCACTTCACCATAGACTTACAGTAATAATATAAAAATAAGAAAATAAAAAACATAATAATATAAATAAAAAATAAGAAAATAAAGAAACATTGTTGACAATGAAGAACAACTAAAAAAATAAGAAAAGAAAAATATGCTCCCTTCCTTCTGACAAGCTTTCAATGAAATTATCACAAAGCTTTTTAAATATTTTATAAGGTGCTAAATTAAGTATTTTAGAAAAGAAGAAGATTTTAAGAGTCTATTTATTTATTATCATTGTTCATAATTTGAGTGCAAAAATTGAGAAAGAAATAAGTTCAACATGTGCATATGTATTAGTTTATTTAATTAACTGTGAAATGAAAATCAAGAGATGCATGAAAAAGTGATTGTGATATCAATATGTAATTAGCTGATTTAGTAAATGAATATTCCTAATGTAATTGGTAATTGTGACTTACATGCATTGCTAACAATTGAGGGGAAAAAACAGTTAAGCATGTTAATTAACTTGCCACGTGTCGTTTATTGATTGGTCTAACTCTATGATGAGCAGGAAATTCTTGCCAACACGTGAGCAGAGGATTCGGTTCCCGGTGAGTCAAATATATAATGCTTTCTTGCTGACAAGTATATTTTTAATTGTCTGTACAACATACTAAATTAAGTTGTTTTGCTGATTACAAATATTTCTAATTAATCTTGTATCTAAACATGTTTTGAACCTCAAACTGTCAAAATGTTACTACACGATGATTTTAATAAATTTAATGCATGACAGTAAGTATTAAACCGTTTTTTTTATAAGACATTTTTTCAATATGCTTATGGTTTCGAATTTAAATTTTATGCTCACAAATATATCAATAAGTTCCAAAATGAAATTTTAAAGAAAAAGGTTTGTTTTTGATGCCTGAACTATCACATTTGATTCAAATGAGTCCCTGAATTTTTTTTTGGGTTCAAATTGCCCCCTCAACTATTCAATTTGGTTCAATTAAGTCTTTACCTTGCTCAAGCATCAATTAAAATCTACTTAATATGCTAACATATCCCTTAATTTTTTGTAAAATCTCCTTGCCTTTTTCACAGAGTTCCCATAACATTATCCAATTCTCACACCTACTTCGTGCTCCAATGAAAATTTGGGCTTATTACAGCTATTAAAATGATAATTTAGTTGCATAACTTTTGAAGTTTTTAATCCTCTGATCTGTATCAAGGCTTTATCATATGATTCTATTCTATATGTCCGATTCTCTTTAGCAAGAAAGCATGTTCAATGGAGAATAGTATAATAATAGATTGAAAGTTAGAAAGATGAAAAGGAAAGAGACTAAGAGCAGGAGAAACAGAACAATAGGTTTCTGTTTCTTACATGATTTTCTTTTCAAAGAGATGAAGAAAGATTAAGGGATGTGTCAGCATATTAAATAGAACTAGCGTGATACCCGTCCATGGACGGGCATTGTTGACCCAATTATCAAACATATTTTACGTTTATAAAAATGATTGATGATCGGGAGCAAAATTATAATGGACAATTTAACAGATAAACGTAACATTATGGCAGTCATAACTTATAATTATATTGCTACCATCAACATAATATATTTAGCATTCTGTTATATTTCCCTTTCCAATTGGATTCAACGATGAAATGTATAAAACTGTAGATCTCATAGTCCTTACAATGCATTACTGAATGACTATCATGTCTTTTTCTTTAATACTTGTGATCTATCCTTCAAATTTTTTTTAAAATTTTTTTTAGTGATTGGGCTAATCCCAATTTTTATTTTTCTGCAGCATCAAATAATTATTTCATTAGTTCCAATTCTTGTTTAAGCCTTTGCAGCTTTCTAGTAATGCATAACTGATAATTTCATAATATTTGAATATAAGTACAGTATATTGTCTACACGATTTCTTAGTGGGAATAAATTTTAAATACAAAGCGCAGCACGCAATGTCAAGTAATTAAGTTTCTAAGATAAAATAAATTGTAAAGTACATATTATACATTAGGAATGATTCCGTCGAGAATAAACTTCAAAATTTCCATTTCTCTTTTTGATACACAAAAAAAAAAAAATTGGGAGGAAGAACAGGTATTTATATTCTGCAGATGACACCAAATATTAGAATAATGCCACATTGCCACTAACACACATCATTTATGATAATGCAATATTTATAAAATATTTCTCATCTTAAAAGCACAATGAGATATCAGTCTCAAGTCTTTTCCGTTTGAATAATTTTCAATGTATTGTCATCCAGAAATGCATTTCTACCAGATTTCATTGCAAAACTGTGTATTAAATCGAGGGCTCTGTAATTTTCTTCATATTATTTGTTTTGACTTTGGAACAACTAATATATAGTAAAAAGAAGCTGAAGTTTATAATATTTCAAGCACCTCTTTGAAATTTAATATATTCTAATTGACGAAGTTCTCAAGTGTTAAACCTTTTTTTATTGACCACATTGTTTCTTCTACCCCACCATACGATAGCTGTTAAAAGAAAAGAAAAATCAAGCACAAATATTAATTAGAACAATAATTCATTGTGCAATCATACTAACATGAACCTGAAAAAAAGGTAAGCAAATCACGAAAAAAGTTAGCATAAATATCCTCAAATATCTCAGAAACGATATTACACTTTATATCACCAAAGATTCAATCCCCAAAAACAAAAATATGCTGTCAAGCTAAATCTTCTTGAAATTTTGATACTACCTTATCAATAAATAAGGGAAAGTTTAAATCTCCTAAATTTTCAAAATTCAAATTGATTTGTACAGGAAAACAATTAACATCAAAGTTAGGGGAAAATCAAAATGTGCACAAATTTAATACAACTTTTGTAGAATTTATAGAGTAATTATTAAGGATCAAAATTTAAAGGATATCTAAATTAGATGAAAGAAAGAAAGGACCTAAATCATTTCCATTTTGTATCAGACACACCCATTTTGCAATAAATATAAATGAATTAGTTTCTATCGCTTGATAAATTTTTCTGTGATTGTATTATTGCAGTAATGTGGTCTAAATATTATTATTATTATTATTATCTATAGTAGTATACAAATTTTTATTTAATTACAGTAACATGTAATAGACAATCATTTTGTTTTACAGACTTGTACAAAACTAAAAAACAAAGATATTTAATAACTAACAAACTACTTGCTAATATTGTTTTCCTTGCTTATGTGAATGGATTTCCTCTTAACTCGCTCCTTCGTTGACCAAAAACAGAGTGTGGTTATATCGACCTCTTCTTCTTGCTTCTTGGTTCCGATGAAAAACAAACAGATAATCAAAAGTTCATAATGTAACCATCTAATGCACAAAAATTGCTCTTTACTATGGCTAACAAAATTGCATAATACTATATACAAAATATAAATTTAAAATTTTAGGAAAAATATTACCTTAAAAAAAATTAGGAAAAATAAGCAGAATTACTATTATACTTGCATTTTGTTATAAATTTTGTCTTTATTTTTACATTTGTTCTATTAATTTTTATCCATATTTTTTTTCCTGATTGATCGTAGATTATTATGTAATTAACTGACTGCCCTTTTTTTGTGAACTCTATTGACTAAGACACATTTTAAAGTAAAAAATACACATTGGTGTGGATACGAAAAAACTAATAAGAGTTGATCATAACATGATATCGCATCTGATTGACATAGTATTAGTCATAGGAACTGTCATGTTTGAATAAAGAAAGAAATTATTAAGCAAATTTGTAATAAGAGATCAAGGTTGGTAAACGGACCTCAAAAAGTAAAGTACTGGTAATGCCTTCAATTTGCCTGTTCTATGAGATTTCATGCATTCTACGCAAAAAAAGCGTACCGCATCTCACAACGAAGTTCATAGTTTCTCCTTCATATCATCTTCAGTCAAGTTTTCAACTTATTGCATTCTCAACCCTGTTCCTTTAGCTTCCTTAACTAAGGAATGCAATCATTCATATTTATGAAAAAAAATTAGTGTTCGGAGAAGTATAGTAATGTCCAATCACAAACATAAATATTGTTGCCCTTCAAATTTTGATTTTCACTCAAGAAAATTTCAGAAAATCATCTAAACATATTCAACCTGCTAATTGAGTCAAAACGTGAAAAAAATTGGTATTAGGAAAAGAAAGCAAAGGATATACATGCAATTTTGTAAATTAAGTATATTATGATTATTAAGAAATCCAAAAACAATTCTATTCACAAAAAAAAGGGTTACATATAGCATAAATGATGTCCATAACGTCAGATTCCCTTTGCTTAATCTATACATGATATTGTACCTTCTAAGAACCATATTTCAGAGAAATGTTAGACTAATTAAAAAAAAAAATATGTGAAAAAGGAAATAGTTGTTTTTCTTTCAAACTGTGAATTATAATTAAAGGTTTTATGTAAATAAACTTGCTTCAACCAAAGAAATTAATAAAATCATCTTAATTTAGTCCTTTCAGTGTGTGAAAGAATGGAAGAGGTGAGTGCGGACAGTGGCACTCTTTCTTACTGACAAATTCATAGCAGGAAATTAATATCTCTAATAAATAAAAAAAGCAACAAAATAATTTCATACTCATAATACACAATACCTAGAACACATTAGCACCAAGATATTACCCGTACCAATATGTAAAGCAACATGTATGTCCTGCTGCATCTTGTACTCAATCTTGTAAACTACTCCATCTTATTCTTAATATTGAATTGGACCTGAAGAAGAGCATTTTCTGTCAGTTCTATCTCCCAATTTCGTTCTAATTTCCTCTAACACTTGTATCTATTAACAGTATTAAAACCTTAGATCAATACCCAGGTCCCGCTAAAAGTTATAGTTAAAGAGACAAAAAACGAAGGGAGATCAATACCTTGATGCCTGATTCATGTCGATTTCATCAGTCTTGATCTCCTACCCACGCACTTCACACATCAATCAATTGAATAGGGCGAGGTATAAGTAGCGATCCGTTCAAAGATGGAGAAAGAGAATAGGCGCAAGGAATTGGAAAGGAGAGAGGGGATATCGGTGATGGCTGAGGATTAATTGAGGAGTTAATTCTTTTTGCATGGAGAGGGCTCTTGATTACTGGAGTAATGGAGTGAGAACTGAGAAGGCGTGACCAAGAGAAGCGAACAACAGTCCACGTTTAATCTAAATCGTATAACAATTCTATTGGACGGCTTAAAGAATAAGAAACGGTGTAGAAGAAATGGGAAGATCTGATAAATTGAAAGTAAAGCATCGTCAGATCGGAGACAAAAAAAGAATGATACCATAAAGGTGCCAAGAATCGAGTTTGAAGGAATGCTTTACTCTGGATCTTTACATCGCAACCGAGATGTAGAGGAGGAGTTGGAAAAGTGTGAGGAAGAGAAAGGGCATCTTCTGATTTAGGTTGCAGAGAAGAACAGAGGCGGCTTTTGATATTTACGCTGGATAGTGGGGTCTTTTCGTTTTTTTTTAAATATAGAGATATAGAGATTGCGCTGTTGAGAAATGGCATCTAGCTATCCAATCGGAACCATCCAAACATTAAATCAAACGGCTCTTCTTAAAAGATGATGTGGCTGCATAATATTGTTTATTTTGTCAAGCGTTTTTGTATACTACTATAGATGTAATTAATGGTTGAATGAGATAAGGACTTGATTGAATCAAATTGAATAGTTGAGGGGGCAATTTGAACAAAAAAAAATTCAGGGACTCATTTGAACCCAAAATGATAGTTTAAAGACTAAAAACAGACTTCGCTCAATTTTAAATAAGCCAAAGTAACACGAGGGTTAGGATCTAGCTATTAAATAATATATTTTATAATTTTATTAATTTATAATTTAATTGTCTCTTGTCTAAAGAAATGAAAAAAACATGTATGTTATTCAAATCTTATTATAAAAAATAGTTCAATGCATATAAATATTTTATGTATAAAAAAATAAAAATACAATATGTACTCCATAAAAATTGTTAGATTTCAAGACTTCTTAATTATGTCACATCATTATTTTTCTCTCTTTATTTAAAAGTATATTTATTGTGTCCAGGATATTAGATAATTTTTTTTAAATGATACAAGCTTTTTATATTCCTATAGGAAAATTTTTATATAACTATTTGTATTATTATTAATTATACAAATTATTTTTCAAAAGAGAAATTATTCTTGCACTCCAAATTCTACATCCCTTATTTGCATCTAATGTTAAGTATAAATATTTTTAAAAAATACATGTTTTAAAATTTAAATTCCGCACTCCTTAACTTCAAATACTTAGAGTACAGATAAAGGATGCAGTTATCATTTCTCTTTTCGAAATATATTTATTTGTTTTTCAATTTGTTGCATATAAATTTGTTATTAAAAATTATATTATTTTGAATAATTTTTCTTTAGTAAATATTTTTCGAAGCAAAACCCAAAAAACAACCTACTATTATTAAATAAATAAAGGCGAAGTAACACAAGACTTCATACCTAATTTCTATATAAGAAACATCTTAAAAAACATAAATAAAATAAACGGAAATTAAAGGGAGACCCTTTTTTCAAAAAAAGAAGAAAAAAAAAGAAAAAAAAAACAGAGGTGATAGAAGTAAGGCGCTAGAAAAGCCTATATATAAAGTCTAAAATAACCTAGAAAAATGAGAAATGAACTGAAGGAGACGCCCAAAAGAACAGCAAGCGAATCAGGCAATTAGCAATGGAAAAATCAAGCTGATATTAAAATTTATCAGAAACCCAGAATGAGCTCAAGCAAACTGTAACAATTACTATGACATCACTGAAAACATGATCAAAATCCACTGCCATCTCCTATTGAAATCTATACATGATCCAGATTAAATACATGACATGGACCTTATGTACGACGGATTTCTCAGACACTACATTAACTGGACTGAGCTCCGTGCACCCGTCGATTGAGCAGGAATGATGAATGGTTGAAAGGCACTGTTTCACTTAAACATTAATTTCACTGCATTAAAAGAATTTTAAGTTGAATGTATAAAGATATGATTGAATAAACTCGATATTTCGTGACCCATAAACAATACTCCTAGAGAGGTTGGTACGAAATCCATCTTTCGAACATTGCCAAGCATTCGACAGGCCGGTATTCTGGGGCTGTGTGTCCACCATTCTGAATTCAGAGCAAAAGGCGTATTGCGTTAGATCAGCTTTTAGTAAGCTCTTAACAGATATTTTCTTCAAAAAGAGGAAAAGGATATATCGGAAAAGAGCACTTACCCTTATTGTAGCGAAGGTCAAATTATTGGAAAATGTTTCCATGAATCTGAACAATATAACAGAAAGACATAAAATATATCATGAATGTATCTAACAAGTTTTATCTGGTAGTTGAAAGTACTAAATCCAATCAACTTCAAAAAAGTAAGTACAAAAATCCGAAGGCCGGCTCATAATGACCTTAAATTAAGGTAAAATAAGAAAATTTGTAATATGTCATACTATTATTAAAAAATAAAAATGGTCCAAGAAGCAAGAAAATGGAGAAAATTATACATTTAAGCCTGATATTATATATGCAAAACCAGATCATTCACCCCGGTTTACTTAAAGATGACTAAAAAATAGTGCAAAAGAAAAAAAGAATTGCAAGTTTTGATGCACTTACCCGCTAGTTTGACCATCAACATACCATGCTCTCCATGCATCCACAACAGGGAAATTCAGGGACCGAACCCATGCTTGTGTACCCAAAAATGGAACCACCAAATCATGATCACCACTATAAATCATCAAAATTTTATTTTTATCAGATAATAAGAATGAATAGCAACTTATCTAGTTAATAATCATTCACACACACAAAAAAAAAAAAACAACTGTACCTGTAGACTAATGCACGGTAACCTCTTGAAGTTAGGTTATGGTGGTACTTTATGCTACTACTTATGTCCTTCTCATATGGCAAATCAAGGCACCTCTCCCACTCTCTCTTAGTCCCCTGCTCCAAAATGCTATCTACAACTTAATTTCACATCTCAAGGAAAATAATATCAATAATTAAATAATGAAAAAATTGACTTTATTTAATTTGCTGGTGGCATCATAACACGTTTTATGATCGTGATTTTCTGTGACATAACTTTACCTTCTTAATTCCAAGAGCTTCTCGTGTGGCATCATCGTTAGCCCAAAAGTAGGATAAGTAGTAACTGTAGGACTGTAATCAAAGTGAAAAAAATAATCACTTATTAAGTAATAATTAACTGAGTTGTGCCAATAAGAAAAGACACAAGAAAACAAAATTTCAAAATCCTGGGAATAGAAAAAACAACTTCATTGGTCTCATAATTATATCAAAGCAAGAGAACTTATGGATTTCAGGTATTGGTGTTCACCGGTAAAGAGAAAAAAAAAGGCCCTGTACTACCGTACGAATGTTACATCCTCTGAGTGGATTAACATTTTTTTTTTGAGATAAAGAGTGGATTAACAAGTTGGTTTGGTAATTTAATTATTTTTATTGGCAATGGTAGCAATAGAAAATAGATTAATTTATCAGACATACTCTGCAATAGAAAGGAGGCGTCGCTGGTTTAGACAATTGAATAGAAGAATCGTCTTTAAGAAATCTCCGATTTTGAATAACATCTTCAGTGGTAGGAGAAACAAGAATGCAGTGTGGTTCCAATATATGCGCCCTGCTTACTTGGAATGTTAGCTGCACAGTTTAAAGAAGAAAAATTTAATCATAATTCTCAGTCCAAAGATACAGAATATGCACACTAAAAGGAAGTCTAAATTATTTGATCTTACATCTTCAACAACATGCAAAACTTCTGCACAGCCAACAGTGCTAGGATTCCCATAGTCTTCTCCTACACAGCTTTTCTGTGCAAGCTGAGAGAAACAAAAACAGAAGAATCAAATAAATGGAAGGGACAGTGTAACAATATCTTTTACATAGCCTGTACAAAATTTTTTTTTTTAATATAAAATTAAAGTAGGAACTTTCCTACTTACTTCAAAAACAATATATTTTACATAAGAGTTTTTCGGCATGTATTACTGAAGGCGGTGCTAGTTTATATTTTGATCTTTTTATCACTATCCTCAGAAAATTGTATTAATTAATTAAAAATAGTGATGCTAGTATACAAGTTTGGGCTTTCCAAGGAGATTTGTAAGCTTAATATCAGAACATATCTGACCAATTTTGAAAACTATAATTTAAGTCTGGAAACTGTAATTATTGTAGTTCATTTAATACAAGATCAACAGGACACAAGTTATTCATTTTTCAACCCTTATTCATGGACAAAACGAACAAAAAAGATATCAATTTTAGAATTTAGCACATGACTCGTCAACAAGTAAAGATCAATAATTCAAATTCGTCATTCAAAGTCGATTCAACAGTTTTTATATTAAGCTCATGGACTTTTTTGGTAATTAGCTTAAGCTCGTACAATTTTTGTTGAGTTAATAACTAAATTTACAGTTATGTATATCATCAATCATTTCAATATGATATATGTTATTTTTAGTTCCAATTGCAATAGTCATTTATTGAAAACATCATTAAAACTAAACAATAGAAAATTTCAGTTTATTTTGTTGAATTTAACCAACTTCCGGATTTGACTAATATTGATACATGTGCGTATCTATACGATAGGAAAAAAAACATTGGCAATTTCAAAAGTACCAAATTGATGTGCAAAAAAAAATGTATAGTAGAATAAACCTTTAATAAAATAGGACTCACCTCAAACAGTTGGTCGGATATGATTCCTACACCATGAGCATATGGAACTCGTGAGTTGTCATCAATCTTTTCACCTGTGCTAGGATTTCCAATCAAGTATCCCTAACGGAGAAAGAGAAAAATAAATAGATGAGCATGTACATATATACATATAGAGTAAAACTAAAGTGAGGATAACTCAAAAAATGATCAAAACGGCTTTAAACGATAAATCTGAGTAGCTCAATAAATTCTTCATATTAAAATCTCGTAGGATATCAAAATTTTCTATTTTTAGAGTTTTCTAACTATTTTTTCGGATTTTTGAAAATAATTCTAAAATAATAATAAAAAATTAATGTTTTTATATGAGAATATGTCATTTTCAAAAAATTTGAAAAAATAGTTAGAAAATTTTAAAAATAGAAAATTTCGGTATTCTATAAGATTTTAATATGAAGAATTTATTGAGCAACTTAGATTTGAAAATTTAAATCGATTCAATAGGTTTTTGAGTTAAACTCATCAAAAATATTAATGAGTTTAAGCTCACGCTAGCTTTACTCTGTACATATATTCTCAAAATATATAACTGAACATAGGACTTCAGTATGGTGCATTCCAAAACATTGCATCTTTGGAGCTTAGACTCTAAACCTTAATTCTAGAGATGCTAGAAATGCAATATAAATGATCGAAGACAATCAATGTAAATAAGCTTCAAAATAAAATAAAAAAAAACCTTTAAATTCATAGAAGAGATAATAGTTCTGCAAATTTTAAAAACAGTTATCGCCTCCATTGAGTTATCACAAAAACAATAAAAATGACTGTTATGACACATAACATTGCAAATTAAAACATAGAACTTTTGTAAGAGTGATTGAGTTAACATGATTATTGATAGAAAAAAATACAGATGCATTTTGAAATGATGTAGTGTCACTCTATACAAAATTTTGATAAATCTAGACCAAGGCTTGTCCAATAGCAATGTTACCTTTTCTCACATCCAAGAAAATTGAGTGAAGTCTAAAAATACAGTACTTGGTTTGTGAACATTGTTTTTGCTTGAACAACACTAAACAGCTCAAATATTATTCATCCAAATTCTCAAAAATGAGATTTTGAGATGAAGTAAAATTGGTATATGCTTTGCAAACATCATAGCCAACTTTATAGACAGACAGAGACAAGCACTCCAAAACTCTTCTGTCCTTATTTCCTTGTTGAAAATTTTTAGTTTCAAGTGGAAGCATAATTTTTACCTTGAGGTTCAGCAGCGGTTGCTGTCCTGCTTCAATACCTACAATAATGTTGATACAATAAAAAACAAAATTGTGGGTTAGCATTAAAGAAAATGTCAAAACCTTGTCAATAAATAGCATCTGTATTGCAACTACAGCCACAAAACTAAAATTTGGGAAGAGAACCCATGGAATCCAAATCTAATGGAGAGAAGAATTGACTACTGACTACTAATTTAATGGAGAGGAGATGTACTGAAGAATTGCTTTTGACTGTAAATCTACAGTCAGCCGTGCAAAAATTTTACCTTCAGAAACTAATTGTGCAACAACAGGAACAATTTTTCCGGCGTAGGAATCCCCGGCGACATAGAAAGGATGTGCTAGGTAATGGGGATGATCCACAAACCACTGTCAAGTTTTTCATAAATTTATCAGAAGATCTTACAATGATCAATTATAGAACCCGAAATTTTGTCCTCAAAAAAAGAAGTGGCAATTACTCCAACCAATTATTGTGCCACAGCCTCTTTTGACATTATAATTTCAAAGTATGGTAATTAATTTTGATAAATAAAATTTAGTGGATTAATGTTATTAGCATCTTAATCTTGTACAATACAAACTAAATAATTTATCTATCTATATATATATATATATATATAGATAAATTCTACCAAAATTCAATAGACAAGTCAATAGAAAAATTTACAAGTTTTTAATGAAAGCATGCCTGTGGGAAAGATCAAGGTCAACAATTATGATTTGTCGTTTCATATTAAAAATCTGAAATATTGATGTGAAAGTGATGCTAGTAATAACTTACAAAATACAAATTAAGTTATGATACGGAACCCATCCTGTGAACAAGTTGGTAAAATGTAGCTCATAAAAAGAAAGAAAGAGAAAGATATGGAACTCCAAAAATGTAATTTCCCTTAGCACATCAACTGTTGAAGTTCAATTATTTGTGTAATGGTCAATTAAAATAATTTACACAAAAAAGGTTGAATTTGAAACCGACCTGCATGAGGAACTTGTGGATTTGCAAACATGCGATTGTGTCACCAACCTCATATCCTTTTGGATTTGATGAGTATGAGAACCCAGCACCGAGCGGAGAATCTAAAAAAATTATATTTGCATTCTGAACATAGAGAGAATTAAAGGTTAATAATATGATATAATACTTTTGATATAATACTTTTAACAAATTAACCAGCAACATAAATCACAATGAAAAATTAAACAATTCCACCTTTGTCCAAGCATATGGATGGTATTCTAATTCCGGTATGCTCCCGTTGTATGGCGCTTTTACAATTTTCAAAGGACCTATATGTAAAATTGTAAGAAATAAGTTAAAACAAAAGGGGAACAAAGAAGCCTTGTTAATTTAATTGATCCTTGAACTGCAGGTAGTGAACTATAAAGGTGTCATGCCGTGTTTATACACATCAGATACGTACGTGTCAGTCAGATGTGTCGTATTGTGTAAATACATGTAAAGAATAACAAATGTCGTACCGTAATTTTTTACAATAGTATTAAGAACGACACAACATATTTTGATACGTCATGCCTATATATATCTACATATATTTGAACGTATTTTAACTTTTTTAATTAAATTTCTGTTTTTAATTGTTAAAAAACATTTAAAAGTTCGGGAAAAAATTCAAAAAAATCAGAAAAAAATAGGAAAATTCTCCTACAATGAAGAAATTTTTTTATAATAATATATTTTTAAAATATGTTTATAATAATTATTAAAAATATATTATAATGACTATTTTTAAAATTTTATACACGTATCTAAACGTTTCACGTACTAGTTAGGGACTTGAACATATCATGCCGTATTTAATAAACTTATCGCCTAACATGGTACGTGGTGTGTTTAAGCACGCGTGTCGTGTTTTGTCCATGATCAGATACGTGTCATCCGTGTCGTGCTCACGTGTCACGTACTTTTGTTAATAAATTAATGACAGACCTAACACAAGATAGGTCCCACATCTCTATAAAGAGATAAAAATTTAAATGAAGCAAGTGATATTTAAAAAAGTGATATTTAAAAAGGATAAATGTCGGAAGCTGTTATATCAAGAAAAAAGATTTAATTGATCCTTATTCAACTTCCTCATTTTTGTGCAAACACACCCGAGAAGTTAGAAAATGCATTAAACATCAACTGTTCATACATCCAAGATGCTTGAAATGGTACCTATTTCAAAAAGGAGGCCACTGAGAGCAGAGCATCGGTTGCCTCCAGTTAGCCAAAGAACAAGAGGATCTTTGGATGGATTCCCTTCTGATTCTATGAAATAGTAGAACAACTCACCTCCATTCACCTCATCTACCATCACATACCTAGAAAACATTTGGGGTTACTTCGAAATAGAAAAAATCGAGAGGAAAAAGAGAAAAAGGTTTGGGATAATTGCAAGAAAATTGAGGAAAGAGGAGAGAGTACCCAGTTTCCAAGGAGAAGGGTAGAGCTCCGGTATACCCTGGTACATGCTTCACAACTTTTCTAGATTGAACAATATAAGCACAACAGCACAAAAGAAGAAAGACTGAAACGGCTCTGAAAGCACCCATTGACATTGAGTGTCAAGGCAGAAGGAGAGAGGGAAGCCTGAGAGAGAGGGGGGGGGGGGGGGGGGGGGGGGGTGGTGGTGGTAGATAAATGAGTTGAGTTCCCAAAACTAAGGTGGGCCAAGACCAAGAGTACAGATGTCTCTTTCTTTTTTCTATTTTGTTGAATGTCAAATATGATATATTTATTTGATTATATTAAAATTTGTATAATATAAATTTTGAAAAAAAATGTATATAATATATTTGTTCAATTACTACGTAATGTAAAAAAAATTAAGAATCTAATTACAGAAAAGGAATTGAGAAAACAAACAAATAAAAGGTGAGCTGATGCAGATTTGGAGATTTTCTCTGAGGACTACTGGTACAGAGCAGATAAATAGACAGGTATGGTTTGTGTTTAAAGAGGTTTATTCAATTATTTTTGATATATAGACAGGTATGGTTTGTGTTTAAAAAGGTTTGTTCAATTATTTTTGATATATAGACAGGTATGGTTTGTGTTTAAAAAGGTTTGTTCAATTATTTTTGATATATAGACAGGTATGGTTTGTGTTTAAAGAGGTTTGTTCAATTATTTTTGATATGACATGTTATATTATATAAAATAAATATTTTAATTTATTATTTTTTATCCGTTATATTATCTCACGTCACATCAGGATATTAATATATGATGTATTTTTTGAAAATATATCACGATTATGGTTGCTACAATTGCAAATTGATATTTTTATCTTATTTTTTACATAAAAAGAAGAACTACCTCAGAAAATTTAGTACTAAAAATATATATTTAGATAATTAATTTATAATTTTGAAAGACTGCTAGAAGAATGATACTCAAAATATAATATTTTTATTTGGTAATATTTCGATTAGAATAATAGCGGTTGTAGAAGATAATTAGTCTTTGATTTAGTAATAAAGATAATATTTTTTATATGAAAAATTATATGAATATTTAAAATTGAGTAACTTAAATATTAAGTTTTGTTTAAAAAAATAGCGGTTGCAAAAAAATTTTTTTTTTTTTTTGCTTTCTTTGATATCTCGTCTTTTGCTTTCACTAATTTATTTTTTAGTAGTGCAAAATATTTCTTTTCTGCGTGCTATTTTATTTTTTTCGAACTCATTTAACAATGCTCTTTCCGAAATAATATGTTTTATAATATATCTCATTATTTCGTTCTCGGAAGCGTTACTGAAATATCTTCAAACAAAAGAAAGATACAAATAAATACACATATCAAATAGTATATATACTAATAGAAGTTGGAACAAATAACAATAATTAGCTTAGTTTGTATATGGGCAACAATGAAAAAAATTTTGTGACCGCTCCTTGGCTTCCAATTAGCTGCCACGTAACAAATTCGGACGACACGTGGCCTCAGATATTAGGTACAAGACATAATTCTATTTTATTTGAAAATATTTCAAAGCATTATTTATATTAAACTAAAATTTTATTATATAATATTTTATTATTCAATTTATATATTATTAATTGATTAATAATTGACTTAAGCTAAATAATAAAAATAATTAATAAATAAATTATATAATAAAATTAAGCTCTTTATTTTATTTTCTTATATTTGATTATGGAAGGCCCACAAGGTCTCGGCAATTCTCCTTTCTTACAAAAATGGACCACAACCCCCCCCCCCCCCCCCCCCCCCCCACAAAACCAATTATTGACATTTAGAAAAACAATTTACATACTATTTGATTTTGACAAAATATAAACGTTCAATACATACATACATATATATAGGTTAAAATGTAACGTATTGCACGGATGAATTTATACAATGATTCTAAATTTTCAATTTGAAAATAAAATGATTAATTTGAACCGTTCAATATAATCTCCATATCAAAATTCTGTAGAATATCAAATTTTACATTTTTTAGAATTTTTTTTGTTATTTTTTTTGATGGAAAAAAATCAATTGATTTGAGGATTTTGAAGTATCCAATAAGAACGATTTTCTCTCCATCCAAAAAAAATAGCAAAAAATTCTTAAAAAATGTAAAATTTGGTATTATATAAGATTTTGATATGGAGATTACATTGAATAGTTCGAATAGATCATTTGTGTTTTGAAATTGGAGATTTTGAGCTGTTGTACGGGTCTATCCGTACAACACATCGCACATTAATCTTCTTCTATATATATATATATAGAGAGAGAGAGAGAGAGAGAGTAAAATTAGCGTAATCTTAACTCAAAAACCTAACGAATCGACCTAAGTTTTTAAATCCAAATTGCTCAATAAATTCTTCATATTAAAATCTACCGAAATTTTCTATTTTTAAAATTTCCTAACTATTTTTTCAGATTTTTTCGAAAAGGGCTTATTCTTATATTAAAAATATTTATTATTTTATTATTATTTTAGAATCATTTTCAAAATACCAGGCTAAAATATAACATGTTATATAGATGGACCCATATAACAACTTCAAATCTCACATTTGGAGCAAAAAATGACCGATCGAACCGTTTAATATAATCTACATACTAAAATCTTGTAGAATACTAAATTTTATATTTTTCATTTGCTATTTTTTCAGATGAGAAGAAAATTATTTTTACTGGATGCTCCAAAAAAATAGCAAAAAAATCTAAAAAATGTAAAACTTAGTATTTTATAAGATTTTGATAGATATTATAGTGAATGGTTTGGATCGATTATTTGTTTTTTCAAATTGAAAATTTTGATCCGTTATATGGATTCATTCGTACAACGCGTTGCATCTTAGTCTTCCTATATATACACACACACACACACATATATATATGTGTGTGTATACCTATATATACACACATATATATGTATATTTATTTATTTATTTATTTTTAAAAGGACTAGCACCTAAAGTAAATTTTAATATTTTTAGGGGCTTATCAATAAGAAATTCGGTGTTTTGTTGCACCAACTTACTTGTTTTACATGAAATCCACCTCTCTTTTTTTTCTTGAGATAACATAGGCGATGTCGCTGTTGAAGTGAACCGTTCGGATTTCAATTTGAATTTTGAGCCAATTGTGACACGTGACATACTCCCTATTTTAATGGCAACGTACAGAGATGCCAATCAGACCACGCAACTAATCCGGATCATGTCAGATTTTATTTTTATTTTAGTCTAGCGTGACTCACGTTATTTTTTTAACTTCACATCATTGGAGTTAAACTTAATTTTTTTTTTAGATAAAGAGAGATATCAATTTACTCAACTTTAAATAATTATATTTTAAACTTATAATTTTTTATATTTTTTTATAATTTTTCATATGAAGAATATTATTTTTGAAATAAAACGGATTTTTAACTGTTTTATTGACATTAAGATCGTTTAGTTGTTAAAAAACTATTAAATTCATTTTCCCCCAAAAACTTAACTGTTTTATTGGCATTAAGATTGTTTAGTTGTTAATTTTAATTTTCAATCATAAATATTATATCAGATTATTTTGAGCCTTTAAATTGCTCAAATACATAAAATAAACAGCTTAAAATTTCAGCTGGGAATTTTATGTATTTTGAGCAACTTAAAGGCCCAAAATAAACCGATATAATGTTTATGATTGAAAATTAAAATTAATTTTACCATGTTTAACTCTCTAGAACTTTTTGTTTATATTTAATGTTTTGTGATGTGATATTATTGTAGTATTAAAAAAATAATTACTTAACTAGTGTTATAAAAAATGCATTGCTTGATCTTTGTAAATGCGGAAAAAATATCTTACAAAAATATATGTATTAAAATTTAACATCGTTTAATCTCGTTTAAATGTTAAACCATTAAATGATCACCTCACTGTTAAGAGCCATTACACATTTTTTTAAAAGCTTTAATTATTTCTTGAACTTGAATCTAAAAAGAGTTCTAAATAAAAAAGTTTGTCTGATAATAAACCATTTTGCTAAGATATAAAAAAAAAATAGACTTGTCTAACATCTTTTCTATTAAGGACAATTTCCATAATAATATATTTTTTCAGAGGGTTCCAACCACAAACTAACTTTTTCATTTTATATGTTGATTGTTGAACCAAATCATTAATTTTATTCATTTTTATGAACTATCAATTTTTAGAGTTCATTTTATGCTAATTTAAGTAATTGAAAAACTAATTTTTATTAAAACTAATTAATCATATTAAATTAGTAAGTGCTCTATATTTATAAATCATAGTAAAAATATTAATTATAAATATCATATTAAAATTAATAAATCATTTATTAATAGAATAGAGAAATTAACACATTAAAATCAATCAAACATGCCATCACCATGGAGAGAAATTAATGCAATCATTATCTACCTACCTTTCTTTTTCTATTATTATAAATCCATGCGCATCAACCATTCCAGCCAATCAATTTCCAATTTAATACTCAATCCCCACATTGCAATTTATATTAAATTTTGAACCTAATTCATATTAAATCTGAAACTTGGCACTTTCAACTAGAAAAAGATGCCACTATGATTAAAATTAGACGTGATCTTGATGACTACTACTCATCAATATCCATCTAATATATTTTTTTTTTCCGAGAAGTCGTAGGTTATAATTCTAGAAAAATGTTTGGAGATACTATACTGATTTTATTATTTATATAAAATAAATATTATTAATATGAATAATTATTTATTTAAATTAAATAATAAAAATAGTGTATAAATAAGTTGTATAATAAAATAATTAACATAAATAATAACTCATTTAATCTGAATAATAAAATCGATATCGACAATAATATCAATGACGATATCTATATAATACAATATGAACTCTATATCAACTCTCTCTCTCTCTCTCTAATAATTTTCTATGCTGATATCTCCAATCAAAATCATAATTAATTTGAACCTCAATTATGGATACCGACATAGTCATTTTATGACAGAGGGGTGCACTTATCCTCTCCACTCTCTTGAAAATTTATTTGTTAATATATATATCATAAAATTATACTTCTAACGAAAAAATTATAACAATATATTTCAATTTTAATATAATTATAAAAAAATATATCTCAATTTACAAAATATTTTATAAAATTTGTCTTTAGAATTATACCTTTAACATAAAAATTTATAAAAATATATTTTTAATTTACTTCATTTTCAAATAATAATTATAAAATTATGTTCTATTCTGAAATTTTATCATACCCTAAATCCGACTTTGGCTCCATCATAGTCGATTAAATATGACAATTAATTGATTTCAAGCATTGAAATTGAGAGAATTAAATCGCCACTATATTTAATTTGCATTCCCACCAGCATATATATTCTTTTTCTTCATTATCTCCAATTTTTCTTCGATTTTTTTTCTCTAATTCCTTCAAACTTTTTTGAGAATTCTTTTAATTCGTCACTTTACTATAAACTAGTAGATGAAAACTAAAATATTCACTGATCAAATGATTTGTATCGCTTTGAAATCTCAACCGACATAATTTATTAGAGATACGACGACACGCGCCCCCCAAATTGTGACACGTGAAAAGTAACATAGGAATCTTTTTTTGTTCTGAAAACCTTAGTATAGAAACGGATCAGCGGACACATCAGATCTTTGAAGCAGACACCACATGTTTTTTTTTTTATATTCTGTGCCAATTATTCTATTTCTTCTACTCTATTCTACAATAAGATGTGATATCAAACATCACCTTGGCATAGTTTCTTTTCTTAGTTTTGTTCTAAATCTTCTGTTCTAAGTTTATATTACGAAATTTACATGAAATAGATACATGCAATGGAGAGAGATTAAACCCATTTAAATTAGTCTTATATATATATATATAGCCCATACTTGTTTTGAGAGTCTTAGTTTAAGGACTTCATAACAGAAAAAGTCATATGGAGGAAGATCTTTTTTTTTTTTAACAATATCAAGATAGTCCAAACATTTTCTCCTTCAAAACAAAAAAAAAAGACAAAAGGAAAGGGATAGACAAAAATTAAAACAATATATATATAATTTTGCAGGATCAACATAGGTCCATATCAAAGTCAAATTAAATTTACCTCCTCAAAAACAAAAGAACCCTTTCTTCAGAAAGGTAAAAAAATTTTAACATGACCAACTTAATCCAAGCACATGCCCTTTCAGAAAAGACACAGAAAGAAGCAAAAATGTGAAAGGAAAAAAAAGAAAAAGAAAAGGTGAGGTTTCATTTTCAGAACAATATTTCCTTCCAACATCCTCAAACAAGAATTGAACATTGGGCTAGCAGGTCCATTTTCTCTCTGACAAGACCTATTTTATTTTCCTTCTCCACCTCCAATGGCAACAGCACAACTCTTACTCCTGGGCTTAAGGCTCAG
Organism: Bolboschoenus planiculmis; assembly: GCA_031770325.1. Taxonomy (NCBI): domain Eukaryota; kingdom Viridiplantae; phylum Streptophyta; class Magnoliopsida; order Poales; family Cyperaceae; genus Bolboschoenus; species Bolboschoenus planiculmis. The sequence goes on from CM062780.1 coordinate 3,361,745, forward strand.
TTTAGTACCTTCACCAAACTCCCCTGGCCCATCCTCATCAATTCTTCCCAAGCTCACACTCTGACTCCTGGGTCCCACACCCAGTTGCTTTCCTCCCCGGTTCAAACCCGGGCCCATTCCCGCCTTAGACGCTGCCCAGATCAGATCCCGGATGTCGTCTTCACTGTTGCTAGTGCCCGAGCGGTAGAAACCATTGCTTTGACTTCTAGATACAGGAATTACCATGCTGGTGAACCCCCTCGTCGGCCCTTGTTGTGCTCGGCCGGTACAGTTTGTCAAACTGTTTACGTAGAAATCTCGGGCCCGCATGAGGACATGCAGAGGTGCCTTGATGCACCTTGTTAGTATGGTTAATGCCTTGATTCCCTTGCTCGCCGACATGGCTATACGAAAAAGAGAGAGAGAGAGAGGTTGATTATGTTTTTGTGTTAGGCTGTCTGTTGAAGTGCAACAATTCTGGAGAGAGGTTTTTTTAAAATAGATAGTAATTAACAGAGAAAGGAGACTAAGGATTGGTTCAAAAATGGAGGAAGGAGATTTGACTAACTCATAGGAAAGGGCAAAATGACTCATTTGCCAGGTCTTCCCTAAGCATGAATTCTAACTTAATCTATCATTTCCTAGTCTAAAGACTTTGTCTTGTTGTTACTTTGTCAGAATCTAGAAATATTGAATAGTGCTGATCTTTTATGAAACATAGAGTTCTTTTTCTAATATTAATCTAGTCAAATTAAGTGCATAATATATACCTGAACTTTTGCTCCATGATATGACCTAATTAAAGGAAAAAAAGGGTTGACATTTCCTCCCCCCTCTTGACTCTGAATTGGTCAGGTTTGAATCAGTTGACAGATCCTGATTTAACAGCTTTGATGGACTGATAATATTATGGGCTAAGAAATACTTGCTTAACATAATATTACAGCAGTACAGATTTAGTGGGCTTCAAAATTTGGATTTTGGGGCCTTGTAATCTCAAATTAATGTAGTAACCTGAGTCTTAATTCCCTTATAGGCCTGCTATCATTTGAGCCTCTTTTGAATCCAGTTATAGGTGTTCTTAATTTTATTTTGTCAAAATAAGAGATTCCAAGTCCCAAAAACAAATGCACTCCAATACAGCACAGAGGATCCCACACTCAATTTTCATCCTGATAAGATATTAAGATATGAGGGACAATTTTATATACCCTTTCTTTGAAATTATCAAACAAAATACCCTTCCTCTAATGGGGATGCTTGTATTTTATAAAGAGGTATTTATTTTTGAGAAAATTCAGTACAACGTTTGTGCATTCAAACTACCATATACGTTCATAATCTCATAATATTTGAGCAAGTCCACAAACTCTACACATCATAATGCCAATATTACAATCCAAGTCTAGCAAAAGAATGCTTTCAACATATCAAACTTTTAAAGTAGAAATCGATTCTAACAATATAAAAATTGAATTATAATCAATATTTTAATTTAATATATTATCATTTTCAAAAATGTAAGTTACTTTCAACGTATGTAACTAACTTGAAATATTAGAATACAGAAAAAGATATTAATTGTTTCTCAAATATATAAAGCTCAAAATGTTACTAAATTACTATCTCAACACAATCATATTTGTAGCTGCTAAAATAAAATAAATATATAAATGACTACAAAAGCATGGAATGTCATTACAAAAACACCAACCATAGATTTAATTACTTCCATAATCTTCTATGCATATGCATGTGCCAAGTTTTTTCAAAATTTGTACAATCAAAAGAAGCATTTATAAGATACAAAAACATAACAATTTTCAATTAGAAAAGTAGAATCAAGCCATGTTACTAGTATTTAAAGCATATTAGATCTAACAATTGCTTAAACTTTAGTGTATATCAGGTCTAACTGTCTAAGATTTAGAGCAGTACATTATGCACTTAGTATTTAGTAATATTTAGCAATATAACTGGAACAATTATTTCTTGCATACTGTTCTAAAAGTTTGGAATTAATATTTAGTATAAAGATAATATGATATACTTTAAATATTGTTTAAGACTATAATTTGATATCAATGTTAACATCGCAAGATTTCCTTAAGAAATGTATTAGAAAAAATTGTATAAATTTCTTAATCCAATGCTCACCACCAACACTATTGCGTGCAAAATATAAGACTGATATGGTGGTATCATCTGAGACCGGATATAGAAAAAGTATAACACAAAGTTAAAATTAATAACCAAATAAAATTTCACATAATTGACATAAAATTGTTCTCAATTCTAGCTTTTTTTACATGGTGACACATATCAAAACAGTGAAAAAACAATCTGAGTTTTCAGAAGTAAAAGGGAGGAAGGGGAGGTGGAGAAAGAAGGTATCTATTTGGGCCCCACAGGGGTAATTTTGACAAAAAATTTGGAGGAAGGGTATTTTGTTTGATGATTTCAAAAGAAAGGTTATTATATAAAATTGTCCAGATATGAGGGTTATGGATATCAAATTAAAATTTCACCTCAAACTTCTCACCTTTCTGCTTCTAATATTACATCATGAACTATCTTTACATGTTAATTCTTTTTTCTTTTTATATAGCAAATGAAAAAGGGCTTCATTATATTAAATGTAGATTTAGAGAATGAGTAAGACATTGATTAAAAAGAAGAGATTATTTTATTATGATTGTACAGGAGGAAATATACACCTATTTATAGGCTACTTGTGTAGCTAGCCGTTGCTCTATTTCTATTTTTACACAGTATCCTAATTACAGCCTAATTACAGCCAATTCCTAGATTATTTACATATATGGACTTATACTAGCCGTTAATGCCTTGCCTTGTACAGCCTGTGATGATTATGAGAATCTGAGGCTCTTAATTACTCAATACTCCCCCTCAAGTTCGGTTCGAACAAGTTGTAAGAACCTAACTTGTTGAGAATTTGTTGAGACGTTTTCTTATCCAAAGCTTTAGTGAAGATATCGGCTAGTTGTTCCTGACTTCTGATGAAAGGAATCTCGATCTCCTTTGATTGCACTTTATCTCGTATAAAATGACAATCTACTTCTATGTGTTTTGTCCTTTCATGGAACACGGGGTTCGAAGCAATGTGACGTGCTGCCTGATTGTCACAAAACATTTGTATGGGTTCTGAACATTCAATTAGCATGTCATGTAGCAGGTGCTTGATCCAAATGAGTTCACTCGCAGTTGATGTCATTGCTCTGTATTCTGCTTCTGCACTTGAGCGAGCTACTACGTTCTGTTTCTTGCTTCTCCATGTTACTAGATTGCCACCTACGAAAGTGCAAAAACCAGTGGTTGATTTTCTGTCACAGCTTCCGGCCCAATCTGCATCAGAAAAACCAACCACAGTGTTAGTTGAGTTTTGTTTCATCAATATTCCTTGTCCAGGAGTGCCTTTGAGATATCTTAATATTCGGTTAATGGCTTCCATGTGACAAGTTCGAGGTGCATGCATGAATTGACTTACTGTGCTAACTGCAAATGTAATGTCAGGTCCGGTAACTGTTAGATAAATCAATTTTCCAACTATCCTTTGATATTGACTTATGTCTGATAATGGTTTACCATCCTCGGTATTTAATTTGATGTTGGTTTCCATTGGACTAGTGGCCGGTTTGGTTCCTAATTTACCAGTCTCTTTTAGTAGATCTAATGTGTACTTTCTTTGAGATAGAAACAGTCCTTTGGTTGAGTGGGCTATTTCTATTCCTAGAAAGTATGAGAGTTTGCCTAGATCTTTTATGTCAAATTTTCTTTTTAGCATTTCTTTGACTTCTTTTATTTGTTGGTTATTGTTACCTGTAATGATAATATCATCAACATAAACTAGAATGATAGTAATTGAGTTATCGTTCTTTCCTATGAATATAGAGCAATCTGCAGTGCTCTTCTTGAAATTATGCTCTGTAAGAAAAGTGCTAAGTTTGGCATACCATGCTCTTGGAGATTGTTTAAGACCATAAATAGACTTGCGAAGTTTGCATACCATCTTGGGTTTGGAGGCTTCGTAATGTCCTGGTGGAGGAGTCATGTAGACTTCCTCCTCAAGATCTCCTTGTAAGAAGGCATTCTTTACATCCATTTGGAACAGATCCCACCCATGATTGGTTGCTACTGACATTAATATCCTAAAAGTGTTCATTTTTGCTACAGGGGTAAATGTTTCTTGGTAGTTAATACCATATGTCTGGTTGAAGCCTTTGGCAACTAATCTGGCTTTGTACCGTTCAATTGTGCCATCACTGTTGTATTTTATCTTATAGACCCATTTGCATCCTACTGGTTTCTTATCTTTGGGCAGTTCTACAATATCCCATGTGTTGTTTTTTTCTAAGGCCTTTAGTTCTTCATTCATGGCTTGAATCCATATGGGATTTTGTTTTGCCTCATCATAGGAATTTGGTTCATTGTTACCGTCAAGTTTGCTCAAATAAGTCTGGTAGGTTGAGGATACCTTGTTGTAATTAATAAAGTCTTGGATAGGATACAAAACCTGATGGGATACAAAATCTCTTAACCTCGTTGAAGTTTGTCTTGGTCGTGTTGATCTTCGTCTGATTGTATCTTCTTCATTTTCTTCTTGTCTTTCTTCTGTATTATTCCCTTCATCCTCATGATCTCCCCCTGAAGAAGATACTGGAGGAATGTCTGGATTGTCAAAGGAAGGAGAGAGAAACTGAAGGGTGCTTGGAGTCGCAGCGGTATGGTCGTGAGCAGGTGCGAAGAATGGTTCGTGCTCCCTGAAAACTACATCCCTGGAAATATAAAGTTTATTCTGTTCGGGATCAAAGCACTTGTATCCCTTTTTGGTTGATGAGTAGCCAAGAAAAACAGTTTTCACAGAGTTTTTATCTAGTTTGTCTATTCGTTTGATATGTACAAAGCAGGTGCATCCAAATACTCGAATATGTTCTAAGTCGATTTTTCTTCCCTTGAGGATTTCAAGAGGACTTAAATTATTGAGATTCGGGCTAGGTAATCTATTAATGAGGTAAGTAGCAGTAAGGATTGCATCCGACCAGAATTTCTTTGGAACATTATTCTGAAGGAGTAAAGCTCTTGTTGTTTCAAGAAGATGTCTATTTTTTCTTTCAGAAACTCCATTTTGTTGTGGTGTATTTACACATGTTGTTTGATGAAGAATACCGTGTTGTTTGAAAAAATCGATGAAATCCTTATTTACATATTCAGTACCATTGTCAGATCGAAAAACTTTGACTTGAGCATTGTATTGGTTTGTGATAAAATGAAAAAATTCTTGAAAACATAAAAAAAACCTCATTTTTGGCCTTTAAAAGGTATACCCAAGTAGTTTTTGAAAAATCATCAATAAATGTAACATAATATTTATAATGATTGTATGATTCTATGGGAGAAGGTCCCCAAACATCGGAATGAATTAAATCAAAACATTTTTCTGCTTTGGTCATGGAAGTGGAAAAAGGTAAACGAGTTTGTTTTGCAAATCTACAAGTATCACAACTAGAGGAATCATGATTATAATGAAAAAGTCTATTTAAAACTCGATCAGATGGATGACCAAATCTTAAATGCAATAAATATCCACGATCATTGTTTCTAATTGATGCAAAACATTTATTATTTTCTTCAAGATAATATAAGCCATTCCTAAGAATTCCTTTACCAATCATCTTCCCTGAGATTCTGTCCTGAAAAATCACTTTTTCTGGTAAGAATATTATAGCACAATTGAGATCTTTGACGATCTTATTAACAGATAATAAATTAGAATGAAAGTCTGGTAAATATAAGGCCTCATTGGCTGGTTGGTTGAGAACAGAAATGGTTCCTGTACCGAAAATTTTGGTTTGACCGCCATTAGCTGTTGTGACAAATTGTGGTTCACTTGAGATTACCAGATTTAAAAACTTGTTTGGATTACATGACATGTGGTGTGTTGCTCCTGAATCGATAATCCAATTTAAGTCATGCTGGTTTTTATTTAAATACATTGAATTATTTGAAAGCTTGAGTTCAGATAAACCTGAATAATGTTGTCTCGGTTGAAGTAGCTGGTTCAATTGATTGACCAGCTGTGTCAATTGATCTGATGTTGGCCCAGATGATCCAGCAGGCCCTGCTTGCCCAGAAGGCCCAGACTGATAGAGTGGAAGCCCAGCAGTCAGTCCAATTTGAGATGATCCTTGAGCTTGAGGAGTCGGCCCATGAAGAGCGGCATTAGGGTTGATCTCGCTGGCGACTTCTCCCCTCGTGTTCGTCCCTCTGGTGATTTCTCCTATGGCGGAGTGTGCCTCTCCGCACCATCCGCCAATGTTGGCACCTCCGCCACCTCTGTTGTTGCGTTGTGGCTTGAGGTGGGGGTGCAGAACCCAGCAACTCTCCCTGTTGTGACTCGGTCGCTTGCAATGATCACACCATAGGTTCCCTTTGCCTCTGTCCTTCGTGTAGGTCGTGCGAAAGGCTTGATTGTCTGTGGTTGGGACTGATGACGGGTTCATGAGCCGTCTCCTTGAGTCCTCCTGTTCGATCTTGAGAACTACATCATCAAACTGTGGCATTTCCGCCGATGAGAGAATCTGTGCCCGAATGGGCTCAAAGCTGGGATCTAAAGCCCCGAGATAAGTATAAATTAACTCATGTTCATTTCTTTTGTGAATTTCCTCTGGATTTATTGTTTCTGGGAGATACATCTGTAACTCTTCCCATTTGGTCAGTAATTCGGCCACTAAATCTGAGTTAGTGAGATTCCCTTGTTTGATTTTGGAAAGTTCTTGTTTTAATGAAAAAATGTGTGCAAAATTCTTTCCTTGGCCATATCGGGTTTTGGCTTTTGTCCAGATTTCTTTGGAGGTTTTACAATACATAAGGGCACTAGAGATTTTTGTGTTCATTGTGCTTAAAAGCCAGGACATGATTAATTGATCCGAGGTTTCCCAGTTTTCTATGGCAGTTTTCTCATCATTTGTGGGTTTGGCTGGGTCACTTGGTCTTGGTTTTTCTTTGGATCCATTAATGAAATGCAATTTCCATTTTCCTCCTAAGCCTATTTCTACGGATCTAGCCCATGGTATATAGTTGTTGTTACCAATGAGAATATATGAAGTAATTTTGCTATTATCAGCCATGGTCAATATACTGGTTTTGCTGGTACTGGTAGTGGTCAAGTCAGATGTTAATACCAGAAAAATAATCCAGAGTGAAAAATAAAGAGAAAGAACAGTTTTAAGATATACTGAATTGCTGAGATGATAAGAACAGATGTTGTGCTTGGTTGCCTCCCCTTTTTGCTCGATGAAGACAATTTTTGAGTTGATGCAGCAGAAGTTCCGTCACTTTTGTGGCTTGGAGCACTGCTTGCTTACAGCACCTTTGTGCTTGGTCTGAGAGCTCGAGATTGGAATCAAACCTGGCTCTGATACCATGTAGATTTAGAGAATGAGTAAGACATTGATTAAAAAGAAGAGATTATTTTATTATGATTGTACAGGAGGAAATATACACCTATTTATAGGCTACTTGTGTAGCTAGCCATTGTTCTATTTCTATTTTTACACAGTATCCTAATTACAGCCTAATTACAGCCAATTCCTAGATTATTTACATATATGGACTTATACTAGCCGTTAATGCCTTGCCTTGTACAGCCTGTGATGATTATGAGAATCTGAGGCTCTTAATTACTCAATATTAAAATACCTTTTCAATATTAAGAGAACAAAATATAGACAATAAGTTTATGTAGATTTTCTTTCAAAAACATGCAAGCATGCATTACATCAATTTAGAAAAAATTACTTTGCTTTTCTTATGTAACTAAATCTGTAACAACTCTTTTTATTTTTTATTAATGAAATTTGCATAGTAGATCTTTCACCTGCTACCTCAAAAAGAAACAATTACTTTGATGTCACTGATCAATTTTATGTAAATCAGCAAACAACATTTACTAAATATTTGAAACAGTTTCTTTGATGAAGTAAATTCTTGAACTGAGCATTTACTATTTGTTGGTTTATTACCTAAGCAGAATGCCAATTTCAACTATGTACCATGATTTTTCTATTTCCTCTTGGACCCCCTAATTATCGTACTACCAGAGGCTAGAAACGAACCATGTATGTCAATTACCTTGACTAATCCTCCACCACATATCGACCCTACTTCTTCCCCTTCCAATCCAGAAACCCCAAAAGAAAATCAATAAGACAAAAAACCAACAAGATTTTTGAACAAATCCAAAGTTCACAGGGAGAGAGTAGAAAGACCTACAACCAACAAAATAATTGTACCACAAAAAGGTACCATAAGACAATGAAAACACTAACCCTCATCACTGTCCAATTCCTAATGGTCTCCCTCTCATCAATGCACACATGCATGAGCATGAGTACAGCCATGACCATAACCAGCCTCAATTCTGACCTCCACCCGATTATTCTGATCCCCGGTAGCGGCGGCAACCAGCTCGAAGCACAACTAACATCCAGTTACAAACCGTCAAGTCTGTTCTGCCATTTGCAAAAAGGAACTGGCTGGTTCAGGATGTGGTTCGACCCGACCGTGTTGGTGGCGCCACTGACAAGATGTTTTGCCGACAGGATGATGATTTATTACAATTCAGAGATTGACGATTACCGAAATGCACCTGGGGTTGAGACCCGGGTGCCCGACTTTGGCTCTACTAAGGCGATGCTTTATCTGGATCCTAATCTCAAGTGAGTTTCCATATTATTACATTCAAATCATTTTAATGGTAAGTAGAAAGAGACCTCAATATCGCAAATTAATTTTGATACTAGAATTCAACAAAATATTAGAAAAGTTATAAAGAAAAATGAAGTGGTTGAAACAAAAATGAGTAAACAAGGTTTCTAAGAAGCGCATTTGTGCTTCCAAATTTTGAGCCAACAATGCAACATTGTTGGACCTATATACCCCAAGATATGGGCTGGCTTAAAATTGAGTTGTTACCAAATAATTAGAAAAGTAAAAAGGACTTTTTTTTATTTGCCAATCGTAAAAAGGACTTTGACCTGTCTCTATTCCAAATGTCCCTTGATTTTTACCAGATCAACATAAGATAGATCATTCTTTTGTCATCTCATAAAAACACCATAATATAATCTTGCACAGGCACTTAACTGAGTACATGGCATCTCTAGTTTCCACCTTAGAGCAACTAGGCTACAAGGAAAACCACAACCTTTTCGGCGCCCCATACGACTTTCGGTATGGCCTGGCTGCTAAAGGCCACCCATCCAAAGTCGGTACGCAATATCTCCAAGACCTCAAAGACCTAATTGAATCTGCTGCAGCCATTAACAATGGAAAGCAAGTCATCCTGATGGCACACAGCTTAGGCGGACTCTTTGCCCTCGAACTTTTATACCGAAATTCTTTGTCCTGGCGGAGACAATGCGTGAAACATCTTGTGACTTTAGGGACTCCTTGGGGCGGTATGTTTCTTATTTGTGAGTATAGTTACAGTTATGGATGCTCATTTGATCAAATAACTCAATCATCATGTCAACAATTTGGAAAACAATGCGTAGCTCCATGAATTTTTCATATTAGAGGTTTTGAACTTCTAGAGATGTCCAATTTCAGAGACCAATAAAGAGAAGGTTTGTAGAACTTTTGCTCATGTAGATATATGTGGAAATTAGGTTCAAGAAACACACAGACACCTACTATTAACTTGTACATTTGCAATCATAATCTATAGTACTTTAATTTCTCGCGATTCGGACTGAACAAAGGATGCTGCAGGTGCTGTACAACAAATGCTTACATTTGCTTCCGGTAATACGCTAGGGGTACCCTTCGTTAACCCCCTACTGGTCCGCGGTGAGCAGCGCAGCTCTGAAAGCAACCAATGGCTACTCCCAAACCCGAGTTTATATGGATCGAGTCCTCTTTTGGTCTCAACATTCAACAACAAGACCTATTCTGCTCTTGACATGCCACAATTTCTAGAGGACATTGGGTTCAAAGAAGGTGTTGAGCCCTATAAAGCTAGAATCTTACCTCTTGTGGAGAGATTGGATGAGCCCGGTGTGGATGTCACTTGTTTGGTTGGTACTAATGTGGAAACACCTTATAGGCTGGTATATGGTACCGGCGGGTTTGATGCAGGGCCTAAGGTGGACTATGGGGATGGAGATGGGACGGTGAACTTGAACAGCTTGCTGCGACTCGAGTCAGAATGGTCAGGATCAAAGAATCAGGTGCTCGATGTGGTCAAGCTACCCGGTGTTTCACATGCAGATATTTTGAAAGATAAGGGTGCACTAGCAGAGATTGTTAGAATTATTACAGAAATAAACATAAATTATATATAACATATATTGCAGGATTGATCAAATATTGTTCACTGTAGCTTGGTTTCTTTTAGTTTAGATTAACTAATTAATCAGTTGCTTGTGATCTTATAATAGTGAGATACAGTTCCTACAAAAAAACATGCTCACTCTCTTTAATTATTTGCATATAATCATTAATAGATAGTGTGTGCATAATAAGTCTTATTACCAAAATAAAGGCAGGTTGTATATGATATTATACATTATACAGATGGCAAATATCTCTCTCCTCTTCATTATGTTTTCTTATTGAGATGATGGATTATTAATTTTTGAACTGGAGAGCAATAGTTCAAAAATTTTCCACAAATGAACAAGAGTACAACCACCTTTTGGTCACTCTGTTTTCAAATAATGGTTTTATATTGGCAATGGGCCCAAAAGTGGTCCAAATAGAAAATGGGTCTGCTGCAGACAGAGAGAAAGAAAAATAATGGAGGGAGCACTTAAATAAATCTCTTCAGATGGGCCCCAAATTGTTCAAAACTGGGGACCTGAGAAATGGGACCCATGGGAGCCCATCTAGTCTCCTACCAGAAAGGCAAAAATAAGTGTGTAGGGATTCACCCTCCTTCCTTCCTTCCTTCCTTCCTTCCAAACTGGGTGTGTGTTCAATCATGATTCATGCCAAAACCTAATCAACAACAACAACAAATGGAAGATTGATGCATCATTAGATTAGAGAGAGATATGGCTCAAACATGATATGAACATCTCAGAGGTTATAAGCTGTGACCACTGTTTTTGTTATTACTATCTTTTCTTTCTTTCTTTTTTTATTTTTCTGGGGATATAACTGACACAACATTATGATGACATGCGTGCATCCATATTGAAGTTCTTTCGGCTAACTTGTCATGTCAAAATCAGCTTTCATGCAACAATTGTAAGAAAGAAAGGATATGCCATTACTAGATTAGTTGCATACTTGGATTTTCTTTAATTGGTGGAGATTTTTTTATAATTATTAACTTGAAGATCTTGATAATATATTTTTAAATAATGTTTTAAATAATTTTTGAAAATTTTTAAAAATGAAAAAATTTATAAACATATTCTTAAACTTATAGATTGATTGTTTTTTAAATTTCATACAATTTAAGTGCTAATTAATATTTTATCAAAGACCGCTAAATAGAGACTGTTGTAAGTGTCATGTAATTTTATTAGTTTTTGATGAAATATCAAATGATATTTAAATTATATGAAATTCAAAGCACAATCAATCTCTAAGTTCAAGAATATATTTATAATTTTTTTTCTATTTTTAAAATATCTTTCAGAATTATTTGAAAATTCGTTCTCGGACAAATTAATAATTGTCAATGGATACTCACCCTTTTTTAAATTAGCTTACAAGAGGACAAAAAAGAAAATACTAAACTTTACTAAATAAGTTACATTGTTCTCTGTTTAAATTCAAGCAAAAAAATTATTGGCATTGTAAAAAGGAGCATAATAATTTTGTCAGGCAAAATGATAAAGAAAACCAATCTCAAGAAAAAGAAATTGGAAGTTTTAATTGGGGGATATGGTCAAAGGAGCACCAACCAAAGTTAGCTGGCAACATCAAAATATTCTGTTGATCTCCTCTCTCTCCTCTCTCTCTCTCTCTCTCTCTCTCTCTCTAATCTTCAGTTAAACCCTTTTTGTGTAGTTAATTGTGTTGCGGACTTGCAATTTACCTTTTTTTCTTGTCAAGTACTTGGCCAACTTCTTTATTTTTTTCTAAAATTTCAATGAAACTTGCTCTGGAAACAAAAAAGGGTTGGAAAGATGTTTGAAATTTTTTTTTTTTTTTTGTAAAGATGTTTTGATCCAGTGTATTAATTTCATAGCATAGTAACAAGGTTTCATATATGTATTACATAATCAGTATTATTATCTTATATCATATTACTTCTGAAAAAAAAATTTTACAAAAAACTATATTTTTATATATTATTTACATTATAAAAAAATAAATTATTTTCAAATTACATCTACATTACAACCGAATCGTATATTTTAGACATTGTCACATGATTCCTGAATTACAAGCTATGTAATCCATGGGTTATGTTTGCTCTCTAGTATACTGACTCATGACAAATTTGAAAGAGACAACTATTTTTTCTTCTCTTCTTCCTCTCAAATTCTCGTGCAATGGTTATAAATTTCATTTTATGTCTGCTCAAATCTAAATGAATTAGATTATAATTTTGGATTCTCTATAGTGATACACAGTGTGAAGTAGAATGGACAACCCAACAATTCATACTGTATTATATTATTCACACAATAATTTTAAGATGGACATCGTCAAAATTCATATTGAATGGTTTGTCAACTTCAATATATTTCTACAACTGATGTGAATTTATTAAGATTACTTCTCTTTTTCCGCTCATTTTGCATTAAAAAATGGGATGCCATATTTTGAAAAAATGCCTCAAGCAATCTTAAATGCTTGAAATTAGTTTAATGAACTGAAATTTGATTGTGCCGTTCTTGATTAAGATTTACATTTCAAAATGATAATATAAATCAAAATCAAACATTCACTAATCATGAATAAAGACCAAATTTAGTTTATTTGTTGAATTCTTTGTGCTAGTTAAAAAGATCAAAATAACAGTGCATGCCACACTCCTTGCATAAGGAGCCAAGACGTCAAATTAAGATTCATAAATATTTAATACTTGATACTCTAATTTTTTTCCGATGATTTTAATTTTTTTTTTTTTTTTTGGTATTCGCTTTGTTCTCTAACATTCTAACACCTAACTTACAATTAAAGCAATGTTCCCAAATTTGTATCTTAGAATTCATTTCACATGCATTTCAAACCCTACTAACAACAGGAGCTCCTCTGCTTGGCCTACATGTTTCTCTACTGTTACTAGTTACTACAGCATCCAATACATAATTGGTTCGTTCAACTTGTTTCTTTCTTACTTTTTTAATTTATCTGTCTTTCTCTTTTCAGTAATTATTTTATCTTTTTGTGGGTAATTGATAAAATAATGTTAACAATGCACTTCACTAGGTAGTATGAAAAGACTAACAATGAAGAAGAAATTTTTGAATAGTCAAAAAAAAAAAGTCATGACAAGGAAGAAATAGGAGTCCGTTGGAAAAAGTTTAATTATGACAAAGGAAGAGTCTTGTCAAGAGTGGAGACATCTTTTCAACTTTGTAAGATTTATCACTCAATAAAAGTGGTAGAAATAATATTTCTATCTGTAACTAATTTCGACAGCTCTTTCCTCTGCTCTGCTTTTAGTAGTAGGGGCAAAGTAATGCATTGCAAATTTGCCTCTACTCTGCTCTTGCATATTTCTATCCCTAATAATAAAGCAACTAGAAGAGTTTCATGTCCATCAGATTAAATTTCGATTCGATAGATGAAATAATCATTGAATTATTAAATTTAATATTTCACATGATTATTAAAACGTGAAAGTGAAATTTTTATATAAATCTTAATACCATCAAACAATCATTTTACACATCAAACCGAAATTTAATACAATGAACGTTGAAACTCCCGTTTCTAATAGATGTTGATTTATTTTTTGTTCTTGTCTGACTAACCGCTTTGTTAAGAATCTGAACAATTCGCTATAGTGCCATTTGGCACGTTATATACACAAAATGGCACCATAATAGTTTCCAAATAACATGTATCAGTTCAAGCAATCGAATCCCTTGATAATGTACCAGTTCAAATAAATCTGATTCTTTTCAAAATACGGTATATGGCATTGCTGATTGTTTGCCAGTAACAAACTGAGATCAGCAGGAATGTCTAAATAGGGAAATTTTCAGAAATGTAAGATAGGGGGATGTAATTTGCTTCCAAAATTGCAAAAATTTCACTTGAGCGGTATGTCCGTAAGAACGATGAGCAATACTTCATAGCAACATTTGACAAATCTTAAATAAACAAACGGGTATCGATTTGTCCTTACAGTATATAGAATTACATCAAAAATCAGAGAGAAAGAAGGAAAAAAGAAGAAGAAGAAAATTGAAGATTACAGCCCTTAGAATAGAAATCTTTTCAAAAATAATCGAGAGATGCTATCATCGATGAATACTAACCAAATTATAATACATCCTCGTCTTCACTAGAATTACAATTCCGAGTCAGCACGGATTTATCGTCATCTCAGCATCATCGCTGATGCAAATAACCCCCGTTTATCCAAGTCTTAACCTTCATTTACATAAGAGACAGGAGTAGAGCTTATTCATGATTTACCTTTCCTCTTTGTGACGATATGCCGATAGAATTTTATCCTTCGGTTGAGACCATTGAGCATGCCATCAATTGATTGCCACTTAAGATTTACCACAATTCCTTCCTCCTTGCACGCTATTGAATTGTTCTGGTGAGCTTGCACTTCGAGATGAATAGCGTAGTGGTATAATTCAGGCTGCAAAGTTTCAACAGTTCAGCCGACCGTTGCTTCGCCTCTGGACTACAACCGCTTTGCATGACAAGCAACAGCTTGGCCGCTAACCCAGCCTCCACAGCTGATCCGGCACACTCCGGAGCCATCTCACACACAGCCCACAACACATTCATTGAACACCTCGTGCATTCCTCCGAAACACTCATTATCACCCAAACCAAATTCCGTACAGAACTTTTGCATTCCTTTATCGCCACACGCCCTTCCAAGGTTGACGAAATTTCATGGAGTATTTGCAAAGTGTGTTCTAAGAAGTTTGGTTGTGTCAAATTTGAATTGGCTGAGATAAGATCCACCAAATTGGGCACAGCACCAAGACCCACTAGCAATTCCTTCGTTTCGGGTCTCTTTGTACATATGGATTTGAGTAGTGTTAGGCCAGAAAAGACCCCATTCGAGTGCCGTTTATCCTTGATTAAACGTAACAACCCGACCAACAAACTCGGGCTGGAGACAATTTCGGACCTAAATCCAGATTCATCCTCCATCAGCGTCTGGATCAACCTAGCACAGCTCATCTTTGTCTCAACCGTTCCCTCATTAAGCATATCTGTTATTAGAGAAATCTTACCAGGTTGCATCAGAATTGATCTCGATTCTCGATCGAGCTGTAATTGCACGAGCAATGCGACCACCTCTGACCCAACCGCATGAGACGTGAATGGGCCCAGCAGCGAGGACAGAAATGTGGTCCCGCCTGATGAGGCGACCGATCTTTTCACAGAAGGATGCAAAGCTAGAATCTTTTTTATCTCCTTGAGAGCGTGAACTCGTGCCTGGCCCTTTATCTGCCGGCTGCGTAGCGCCGATACCAAATCAGTGGCCCGACCATCTACATCCTCAGCGCGCTTCTTAAAGCGGGTGTATCTCTGAGAGAACCAGGTTTGGATGAGGCAGGAGAGGGTTGAGTTAGGCGTAACGACGTCATCCCACAACTCCTGCATCGTGGTGGGGCAGGTGCGGCGGCCCATGGCCAGCCACCTCTGAATGTGGGCCCACTCGTAGGTTTGTCCAGTGCAGAGCGTGACTGGATCGACCATTGGCTCGAGAGAGATGGGGCAGATGAAGACGGAGGGTATGTCCTCTAGCTCGTCACCGGACGCCTCCAGTTCCTCCATCATCCGCTTCAAATCCGGCTGGTTCGTCGCAGGGGGTTTACCAGGAGCCGAGTCCTTGTTGGATGAGAAGGGAAGCAAGGTGGTGGGCCCGCCTAGGATGCCATCTTTGACAGCCGTGGCCAGATCTAGAACCTGAGCGCCTCCTTCGATGTACTCGGGCATTTTTTTTCTCTCTCTTTCTAACTTTTCACCTTGGCGAACTAAGTCTACAATTTCGGATTCTGAGTTTATCGATTTCTACCTTTCGTAAGTGGCGAAGAAGAAGAGAGGAGCGAATAATGAGGGCATGATCTCCTTATCTAGCCAGTATCTCTCCTGCTCCTGCCTTAGAAAGAGCGAGCTTCGGTGCAAGAAATCATCATTGTTTGGAAAAAATAAATAAAAGCGAAGGAAAACAAAGGAAGAAAGATTTTCTCTGTGGAGAAGAGAAGAAAAAAAGATAGGAGAGGAGAGGAAATAGTGTTTAAGTGCAAGAAGAGACGAGACCCGACCAGCAAAAGAAAGAAAAGAAAGAAAAGAAAAGGGGATCTTGGTCAAAGTCTCAAAGCCACTTATTATGGAGTCTTTGAGTGTGAGAGATCTACGCTAGTCTACTTCCATTCCATCCAGTCCCCACCAACAAAAAAGAGAAGAAAAATAGGTAGGAAACCAAAGGATAATGGTGCACCAGGTCTATCCAAATAAACTCTCCGCTTCTGACCACACTGCTCCTGTTCCCCCATTTTAAATCTAGGCATCTGAAATGCGCTGCCCTCAGTGCCCTGTGTATACAAAAAATAATAAAAATGTGAAATTTAAAAGCTGAGGGGGCCAGACGGGCAGTACTGGAGAGGGTCAGATCTCTATATAGTATATTTTTTTTTCCTTTTTTTTTTCTCGACTGGCGCAAGGCACGTGCAACCGGTCTTGCTGTGGGTGCAGCGTAGACCGCACGACCTCAAAGACCGTGACTTTACTACCAATGACAATTTTACCCACTTATTTTTTTTTTTTTCTATTCAAAACTTCATCTGAAGGGATGACATCATCTGATGTATAATTTCGAAAGTAACACTAATTTTATAAATAATTGTTAATTGAGTCAAACGGTCTAAAGACTGAAGTTCGGTTGTGAATTGGGGGCAAGAATTTATTTCAGCATCGATTCCGACACAAAAGGAACAATGAAATTACAAAATTAGTAAGTGTTGCTTTCCTTTCTTTCTTTCATTTTTAATTTTTTAGCAAGTAATAATGCTGGATATCTACTATCACAGTCAGCAAATATCAGCATGGCCAAATTAATTTCATCATATTAAATATTTGAACACCCATATGGGAATGATGTGTACAAAAATAGTTAGTTAAAGTTTCAATTTAAGCAGAGTGAAGGGATTCTGATCTTCTATTACATAATATTACATACTTTTTAATACAATCAAATATATAATATATTATATTATACGGTACAACGCAGCAAATGATACGAATTCAGATCGAGGAGGGCTGAGTTATTAAAATCGGCGCCTCCTCTGCGTACAAATGGGGGCTGCTCTGCTCACGAGTTGAGAGGGGGTGGGCCCCACAAGAAAAAGTGCTGTTTGAGGATTTAGGAATCTCCACATAGTTTATACTTGTTATTAT
Source organism: Bolboschoenus planiculmis (assembly GCA_031770325.1). NCBI lineage: Eukaryota > Viridiplantae > Streptophyta > Magnoliopsida > Poales > Cyperaceae > Bolboschoenus > Bolboschoenus planiculmis. The sequence goes on from CM062780.1 coordinate 3,379,310, forward strand.
TATTAGTGCTAAGCGCTAACGACCAATCCTTTTTTTTTTTTGAAGTACTTAATCTAAATATCTGCTTTGGATATGGATATTCACAAAGAATCTTTGAAGTTTTCTCTCTTTATTTCTCCTACTTATATTGTGCGCAAGTCTCGGCAGTTGGATTTTGTAATGGAATGTTTTTGTGAGTAATTGTAAAAGATACGGAAAGGCATTGATCTTGAGATAGTTTATATTTTCTTTATGCCATAGAGAGGAATTTATTTGATATAAATATAAATGGGATCAATTGAGTTTTTTTTTTTTAAAAAAAAAATTTAATTGATTTTTATTTTTGCTAAAATTTTGTCATGTATTTATAATTGACTGCAATTTTTAATTGAAAATCTCCAGTTTGACCCACATATTTATAAAGTAATATGTGTTATTAAATTAATTACAATATAATTTTCAATTTAGTAAACAGTTGACACCTGTATATAAAATCTATGTATTCATCGCTAACTATTTAGATATTTTTTAATTTGAGACGTATAATTATACTAAAATTATTTTTCTAATTTTTTCAGAACATGACCAATCATTTTCCTCTGATTTGAGCTGTGGTGCGTTGATCAGTGGATCTGCGCCAAGATTCGGGCAGGTAATGATGGTACAAATCTCAGCACACATAACGGTCCAAATCACACACTGACCTGACCTGACTGGTCAAGACGATAATTGACTTTGCCACCTCAGCAATATAAAAAAGTGGAGGTGCTTTTGACCATATATGCAATTATCTGTTTTAGAGGAGCGAAATGGGTATCTATTATTGTATACTATTTGATTGTATTCATTAAATTTTAACTTTCAAATTATATTTTTACTTTAAGATTAGTGCACTATTGGATTGAAAATTTAACAAGAGAGACAAAACTCAAATTCCAAGTAAAATAATACAGAGGTGCATTTATTGCTATATAGAACAAAAGCGGTTCTAAGTTCTAACGTGTTTATTTCGATTTAGAAGGGATAGATTAGAAGGATTTTATGACCCACTAATTTAATTAAACTATGTTATATTTTCATAACATATTTTTAATATTTTTCAATTTTTTTATTGCGATAATATAAAATAAATAGGAATTAAATCGTAATGTAAATAAATTCAGATATGTGTTATTGACATGCATATAATTTTTTTATTTTTTATCACTAAAAAGTGTTTATGGTGGCTATGTTAAAAGTAAATGAATATATCGAGAACCAATTTTTTGACGAACCTGACAACCAAGGTCAAAAATTTATCAAAATTGAAAATTATAAATATATTCTCTATCACAATCACCAGATATAAAATTGAATTATTCAAATTTATTAAATAACATCCCAATAATTACCTTGGAATTTGAACCATTGCAACGATAATTAATTAATTATTTCCGTCCTTAAATGCGCGAATTTGATAAAAAAAATTATAATTAAAAGGTTAAAATTTAACAAGTACAATCAAATATTACACATTAACGTGCACCCACTCCGCTCCCCTGTTTTAGACCGCTCTTTGCCTCCTGGGACCACTTAATTATTGCCACGTGGCTCCCGGGACCATTTTTCACTACTCCGCGAGTCACCGTACTAACAATTTTCTTTTCTTTTCTTTTTTTCTTGAAACAAAAATGTATCTCCAGTTTTTAATGAATGGTCAAGAGTATGCTTAGATTCCGAAATCACGCACCTACAACTGTATCCGACCAATGAGTTCCTTGATTCAGTGTGGCCAAAGCATGAGAGCAACTGTATCCGACCAATGAGTTCGTTGATTCAGTGTGGCCAAAGCATGAGAGCAACTGTATCCGACCAATGAGTTCGTTGATTCAGTGTGGCCAAAGCATGAGAGCAACTGTATCCGACCAATGAGTTCGTTGATTCAGTGTGGCCAAAGCATGAGAGCAACTGTATCGCATGCGTGTGCAAATGGAATGATAAAATATTGTTTGCTATATATTATTTGTAATATATTATTCATATGTATAGATAAATTATATATATATTCATATGTCTTGTACGTACTTGCAAATGTAATGTGGATACATATATGCATCTCATTTAGAATTGTCAAAATAATAATACAGATATCTGAATTAATTAAAATCAAATTCTATGTAAAAACAGATGCTATGAATTTCATATTTACAGGATAATGTCAAATTGTCAATTTTTCTATTCATGCATCTCAACTTTCAATTTTTTTTCTTTTTCATTTTTATTCAAATGCACTCACATTTTATACACGTATTAACTAATATGAACATCAACTAATATATGCAAGTTCTTCATTAATTTTGTTATTTAAAATTTTTGTTTTATTATTCTAAAATATTTTTATTATATGCATATTTGTTAGTAATATTCATGAATTATTCATTTTGTATCTATACAAGCCAAGTGTCCACTATGTTGTCTTTAGAGGTGGATCCAAAATGTTAAGCAAGTTTGGACATATCAAATAATTAGATATATAATTAATTTAATTTTTCAATTAAGCTCGGACACAAAAAAAAATTTAAACTATAATTTTATCGTTCTAGAAAAAAAATTAATAGCTGATTTTCAAATATAAGCCCAGGCATTAACCTGAGCTTGCCTCTATATAAATTTGCCACTATATGTGTTTGTTTTAATCAATTCGGATTAAAATTTTGATATAAATTAAAGGGATTGAAATAGTACTGGAACAGACTAGTATGGTATTCAAATAAATTGATCATTATTATTTTGTCATAATTTTTATTATATTGTTCACATTATCACGATGATGACTAAAATGTAACGCGTTGTACGGATGGATCTGTACAACGGCTCTAAATCTCAAACTTAAAACTAAAAATTACTGATCCGAACCACTCAATATAATCTTCGTATCAAATTTTGATATTTTTTTAATATTTTTGTTATTTTTTCAGAGAGAGAGAAAATAGTTGTTATTAGATGATAAAATTTTTTCAAACCAATTGATTTTCTTCCCATCCGAAAAAATAATAAATGAATTTAAAAAAATATAAAATTCGGTATTCCATAAGATTTTAATATGAAAATTACATTGAGTGGCTCGGATCAGTTATTTTTTACTCCAAATTCAAGATGTGGAGCCGTTACGTGATCCATCCATACAACATATTATATTTTAATCTTCCTCACATTATCATCATTATTGCTACTTTAATAATTTGCGATAAATATATCCTTGTAGCAATTTACAAAGTCATATACGAAACCTTCGGATTAGAAATTAAGATTGTCCAGTCCTAGAAAACAGGGGTTTCTTTTCATGACTTCAATTTTGTTAAGGGAATACAAATATTCAATTCAATTTGAATCATTTGACGAAGTTCGATTGAAAGATGGAAAGAATCAGTTGTTGTTGATGGCTTGTAAAAATGAGCAGGAAGCAACCGAATACCTCGTGAGAGCTACTGTGTACAGTTGTCTATCTATAAAGAGAGAGGTCTTGAATGAAAAAGCAAAAAAGAAAAGAAAAGAAAAGAAAAGAAAAGAAAAGCAACGCAACAAAGAAGCTAAGATTGCAGCGCTTTTAATATGAAGTGTGTGTCTGTGTGTCCGTGTAAGGCCCGGACAGTTGGTCAAAAAGATTTTTCATGGACAATTCTTTCTTTTGTGGTGTTTGTTTTCTTTGCCCCCTTTTTCTCTCTCAAACATTGGAAACTCATATATACATACGTATATAGATATATATCGTTGTTGATATTGTTATTGATATGAGTTTTATTATGTATGTTAATGATTTTATTATGTAAATTTATTTTGTATAATGTTGTTATTATATATATCAGTGATATTGAAATTAAATAATAGAAATATTATACAAAATAAAATTGTTAATATTCATAATAACTAATTTAATATATATAATTAAGCATGTATCGACGACGATATCAATGATGATATGTCTATAATATTTTTCATATTTTAATTACTGCTTAAATGAAATAACTTATGATTCAGAAAGAGTCCGGAGAAATTACAAAACACCAAGGTGAAATAAACAAACATATACAATGTAGGGTTGTTTTCTTTCAGTAATGCGACAGTGTTTGTGGCCTGAAAACTGAAAAGAGGTCCTACTGCGGTACTGGTACTGGTACTGGTACTGATGCTGCCAATCGGAGAGAGGAAGATTGAAGGACCAGATCCTCTCCAATGCAAGAAGTACATTTGCTTGCTCCAACTAAATCTGGGCTTCTCATTACATATCTAAACCATTCAGACCGTTACTGGTCTAAATTATTGAATCAGTAGGATCTGATAGAGAAGCAGAGAGGATTCATAGATGTGCCAAAAAAGCGTGAAATGTATTTGATACAAGGAGAGCGGACAGCAACTGAGAGAGGATGGACCCCAGATGAGATACTTTACAGTGAACAGGACATGTGACTGTCTGATCTCATTTGGATCCTTTCTCTCTCTCTCTTTCTCTCTTTCTCTCTTTCTCTCTATCTCTGTATTCAATAATCAACAGAGGCATCCTTGATGCTTCATTCCTTCCATCCCTTCCTCTGTTATAGCTCAATTCATGCTAGACAGAGACAATCCATTTGATCTTGCAAGATGTTTGGCCCATTAAGCCCAAATTATGGCTCCACCATTCCTAAATTGCACCACTAGAAGCATATATAATAGGAAAATTGATCATTAATGTGAGTCATGAGGGCACCACTAGAAGTTTCATTATCATAGTAATATAAGAATTTAAAATAGCATGTAACCTTAAATAAATTTTCTATTAAAAATAGATAAAACAAGGAGAAATAAATAGTGATAATCATAAAGACTAGGATCTAACTAAATTAATGACCATCATGACTCTATATATCATTACAAATAATTATGTAATTATACAAACAATATATGTTTTTCTAATTTATAAAAAAAATATATACATATCTTTTTATTAAAAATTTAAAAGAGACATTTTTGTATCAAATGAAGTTTATAAATCAATTTTTGAGATCCATACGGAGATTCGCATATTTTCAAGATACGTATGTTAATATGTTCATGTATTCATGCACATTCGGATTAACTTATCGAATTATGAACATGCATCAACATGCACCCATAGCCATTTCTCTGGTGTTGGTTTGAAAGTATTAGTACTGGTTTAAACATGTATAGCCATCATACATTTGAATACTTAATTTGCTACAGACGGTGAATCACAGACTTAATACATATGATGATAGATTTCATCTCTTTATAAAAAAAAATATATTCAAATTTCAGGTACTGGCCAAGTACCAATTAATGTACCATATGGCCGTCTCATTGGGTTCAATTGGTGGATTCAAATCTTACACAGTGCAAGAAGATGTGTATGCAAGGATGATTGATGAAAGAACTCATGCATTCAGGTTTGTTGTTGATTGGTCTCAGGATAAGCATGAGGTGTGCATTACTACTGTTAAAGATCAGCTCAGCTGAGATCCCCTAATTGGTTGGATTGGATGATTTGGGGAAACTTTAAGCTGTTCAACTGTCACATCAGACACAACCAATTGTTAATCATTAATGACTAATGTTTTTTTTAAGAAATGGAATGGACCAACTATACTCCTAATTAGCATCAGAAAAAGTATATATAGAAGATTGAACTTTGAATCCGTTTGATTAATCGTCTGTCAGCATACCATTTATAATTTTATATTCACGTTATATAACTTATTTCATATTTTTTTACGAAAATAGAAAAAAATTATAGTTTCTAAAAAATAAAAATATTCAGATTATTCAGATTCAAAATAACAATATAACCGAAGCTTGATAACATATCATAAGTTTCTTATTTTCAAAACAATTTCAAGATTCAAGTTTTTTTTTTACTATTGAAAGACGTTAACATCTTATATACTTGTTACCTATTTCAAATATTAAATAATACATGTAAGTTTAGTTATCAAATTTTTTAATAGTGTATGTTTATTATTCATTTAGAATATGTATTCGAGTTCCTATATATCAATCAATCATTATTATGTACCTAATAAAGTGTGAAATTAATTTTAAAATTTAACATATGTCTAATATTTATATCTACATATATTTATTTGACCTTCATTTTTATCTATAAAAAAATCAAGTATTATTGTTGTTTATCTTCCAAAGTAGAGTAATTTAATTTAGGATTAATTGATCCTTAAATTCTATCATTTGTCCTAAAACGAAACGACTCATGAGAGAAGTCCACCTAAACTCTTAACAAAATTCAACATATTTGTTTGTGCAGAAACTACATGATTGGCTGAGATCGTTATATAAGTGGTATCAAACCAAAGTCAGGTCATAACATGCATAATTACTCATCATGTTAGAAAAAAAATATTTGTTATAATGAAATGACGATATTTTACGATTATTATGACATTTTATATTAATTTTGACAGTTTCACGTATTATTAAATAATTTTTTTGAGGTAACTATTATTAAATAATTATTTATACAAACTGTGAATAAATAAGAGCTCACATTAATCTTTACTTTGGTCCGAACCCAACTACTAACAAAACATAGACTTCACATTCTCTATAATAATACGGGTGTAGTGGGCAAAATCTTGACCATTCAACATGAATCTTGATATTATTCATACTATTAAATATATTCTATAAATAACATCCAACGATTCGATCGGTTGAACAAATTACTCTATATATGAAGTACTCGAGAGGAGCCGGACTCCATATGGGCCAATTTAGAATCCCACCAACTGCAAAAAAAGTCCAAACATGATAATGCATCTGAACTGTGTATGACTATAAGTTGTACCAAATCCGAATCATCCAACGGGCTACAGACAGTTCAAATTAAAAAAAAAACAAATAAGAAATTCCAAAGAATGCTATTCTGATTAATTAACTATTTTCAAAGTTGTCACCGTTTAACGAAATGAAAAGAGAAAAGAAACGGAATTTACTTTGAGGTTGCTTTAACGATAACAATAAATATGGATAAAAAGTTGGCTAAAATATATAAAAAATAGTTCACAGTTTTGAACTCATCTTTCTTTAAATATCGAAGTATCCTCCGAAAGTAACGAGCCTTTTTAATTTAATAATAATAAAATGCTACAGCACTCCAACTTGGCAACATTACAAAAATACGAACCCAATCAAATCAGATTCCCCCTCGCTCTCCTCGTTCGCCTCTCTCGATACAACAATCCCAAAATTTCCCCCAAAAGGAAAAACCAAAAAAAATAAAAATAAAAATAGGATCGGAAAAAGCAAAGTGCAGATGTCATGGCTGGCTCGATCTCTAGCCGCCTCTCTCAACCTCCCTGATTCCGATCAACCGCCTGATCCGGTCATCGCCGCCGGGACTTCTTCTCCCTTCGTCCGGGATGACCGACACGAACCGATCACCTCCACCGGTACACCGGCTCATGGCGTCAAAGAAGATCTCTCCGAGCTATCCCAAACCCTCTCTCGCCATTTCAAAGGCGTCGCCTCCTTCCTCGCGCCACCTCCTCCCGCTCCGTCCGATCAGGATCTGTCCGTTGACTTGGACGCCCCTGATTCCCCCATGTCTGATTTGAGCCATCGGACTGTGTCGGGAATCTCTAAGATTGCTTCGTCCTTTCTCCAATTGAAATCTGAAGATGAGGAGCAAGATGAAGAGGAGCGAGAGGAAGAGGAGGAGGAGGAGGAGGAGGAGGAAGTAGAAGAAGTAGGCATAAGTGGATATGCTGGATTTGATGCAATCGGAATTACAGATGAAGCACTGGCCTTTGCGAGGAACATATCGATGCATCCGGAGACGTGGCTTGATTTCCCTTTATTGCCTGATGAGGATGAACCCGACAGCTTGTTTTCTTGTCAGTCAGTTTTCTCAGCTTCTTTCCTGGTTCCCTAAAATGTGGTTTAGAAGTTACTAATTGGAATTGAGAATAGAATTGAGAATCTATCTGAAATTTCATTCTCTGGATAATTGAGAGGACTGAGTTCAAAATGACACTCATATGTAGCAATTGAGTACAGTGTTTACTGAATTTATTGACTTCTTCTGTTGGATTTATATATATTTTTTGTACAAAAGGGAAATTTCTCTTGGTTTCCCTTTATCAAGGATATCCACTAAATCAGTCAAAATTGTTTTTTAAATTATTCATGGCCATGCACCTGTTTATCAAAACAAATAGGCAAATTTGATTCCAATTTCAACTATTCAATTGCAAATGCGGCCAGTCCTACTCTTTTTGTCATCTCCAAGTCTGGAAGTTTTACAAAAAGAATATCTAATATAAAAAGAGATGCTTATTGATCTCTGCCACTCTGCAAATTAGTGACATTGATTGTCTACAAAACTCATTTCATTGTTTAGATATAGTCTGATCATTAAACTATAGAAATTGTATATTTTAGATTGGAGGTACTGTAAATTTCAAATAAGTAGAGCTGTTATCCTCTGTCTCAGCTTTAACATTTGTTTGGTTCGAAAAGCACTTTTAAACTTTGAAAAAACTTAGGCATGTGCATTTCTCTTGGCTCTGGAATTATTTTACTAACCTGAAAATCTGGTACAACCCCTATTAGAACCCAACTCTCTTAAGCTCTGAATGTTGGAAAACCTGACCTGACAAACCTGAATTGGATTAGAGTAGAAACCAAAGTGCCACCAATCAAATGTGACTGAAACCAGAAATTAACTAGACACAATTCAAAATCTGACATAATTAGAACTGATTAGAAACAATCATGAAAGTCTTGTATCGAACCTACTCTTATAGTGACCAATCGACTAGAATCTGACTCTGACACAACAACCATGGACCTCAGTGGTCCAATGACCTGAAGCAACATAAAGTAAGACTGTTTTGAAACCGAACAGCATATAGAACCTGAGTCACCTTAAAACCTGACTGATGGAAAATCAAGTCAAACCGAGCTGATTTTGATCCACACTTAAAACATAATCCTACTTGAACACAAGCCAACTTAGCACGTGTTACCTCCAATATATAACTTTCAGTTAAATATTCTTTTTGTTTGTTACAGATTTTGACATGTCAGAGGCTCAAATCGAACATGCAATGGCCATAGAAAGATTAGCACCTCGATTGGCTGCACTGAGGATTGAGCTGTGCCCGATACACATGAGTGAAGACTCTTTTTGGAAGATATATTTTGTTTTGTTGCACCCCAGACTCAGTAAACACGATGCAGACCTCTTGTCAACCCCTCAGGTTTCATTTTTAACCCTCCATTCTTTTATCTATTACGCAAGGAGCATCCTGCAATTGCCCAACAGTATCTTAATCCATGCTGATGTTTTTTGGATGTTGAAATCTGGTACAAAATTAGTAATTGAAGAAATTATCTCACTATCTTTCTCCTTTTTCCAGATTGTTGAAGCAAGAGCAATGCTAATGCAGTGCTTGCAAAGCAAATCGAAGCCAGAAGCAGAGAGACCGACTAGAAGTTACTTCACTACAATTGGACCAGATGCAACTGGTATTTCAACAACTGACATTGACACAGACAAGCATCCTATCCTATCAACAGAGATGCCAGTAGTAGATAAGTGCATCATACGAGAAGAACCTTCATGGGACCAGCAGCCTAAGAACATTGTGAGTGATTCGCATATACTTCCATTGCAAAGTTTTGATGATGAAGTGGACAGTGATGAGGATTGGTTCAATAAAGAGACAGAGTTGCAAGAAAACATTACTACAATACATGTAGGAACAGAAGAGGATGTCTCTTTTAGCGATCTTGAGGATGACGACGACGATGATTACTGTAAGAAATAAAAATATACCTATACCTACAAAAGCTTTTCTTCCACTTATTACAGTTTATTTTGCGTGATAAGAGGGTGATATCGGTGTGATCTTTTTAACTAAGGTCACTTTTTCCCCTTTATTTTTTGTCTGTGGTTTGGTACTTGATTTGTTTTGTTGTACATAAGAAAAGTCATTCTTTGTTACCTAGTGATTAATGTGATTAAGCTGTGAGGTGATCATGTTTTTGTGGACTGTATTTATTGAAGTGCACTTTTTTTTCTTTTTGGTTGAGAACATATGAGAAACCAAAATGTATGTGCATTTTATTGTTTTATTTCAATACCTAGTGCAACAAGAAGGCTTGTGCTTCTTTAACCTTTGATTTCTTATTATATTCCTATTACCAAAAAAGATGAAACCAATGAGCCCTAGGTGAATGGTAATACCTCAGATTTTCTTGGCATCTAGCAAAAGATGGTGAATTGATGATATTTCTTTTCGGTTTGATATATCTTAGTTGCATTAATCATTTTATGCTACAAAAGTAAAAAAAAATGATATAAATGCTGTATATTAATTGCTTTCGACATTGAATCTAACTAACTTTTTTTAATTCTTGACGCTATTATAAACTACTGTATATCTGGCTTCCACTTGATATTATTTATTGAGTTTAAAATTTATACTTCCTCGTGTATTGTTTGTCATGGTTTCATATTAATAATTGGCAATGTTTATACTTCAAACGAATATTGACGTGCACGTGACTTGTCCGGTGCAAATTGCACATGAGATGAGATAATGCGCAAGCCTTTTGACAGCTAAGCTGGCAGGTCCTATGTTAGATTGTTAGCTTTACATCTCTAATTCTTATCTGAACAAATCATGCATGCGGGATACTTTTCCTGTACTTCCAAGCTTTCTTAACTCCGTACCTTATTCATTTGCAAATTTTTTTTGGATAAAAGATGGGTTTAAGTCATTTAACTTTTAAATATACATAAAGTATTTTTTTCATCTGAATTTTAAACTTGTGATTTTATGTACCGAGAGTATTATCTTTTATTATTAAATTAAAAGTTAGTTCTCAGTGATGAAAGATAATTACATGGTTACATTTGACATTTCTTAAATAGAGGTAATTAATTATTTGGCAATTACTTATCTAGATTATAATGACTATGGTAAAAAAAAAATTAAGCTCAACATTTAACACATTATCACATAAAAATGATGGGATTTGATCCATTTTGTACTATTTATCAGTGGTTTGAGATTTCAACAGTTGAAAATTAACAATCTTTAATACATTATCAAATGATACTTCAACAGTATGGAATTTTATTGGTGTACTATCTATATGTTTAACAGTAGAACTATACTTTATTCCTTAGTTTACAATCTTATATAAGTTAATTATATTAGGCATGGTTCTCACTGTTGACTTTGTTAATTGGTTTCAAATTTCTTGTGAGGGAACTCTATTAAAATCAGCATAAATGGTCATGGACAATGAATTCATTTAATGTTTTGAAGAGGTTTAAAGTATAACAAAGTTATATAGATCTTGCACTGACATATTTTTATTGTGTACAAAACATAACGTGCTAGCTTTTTCATGGACAAAAATTGAGGCAAGAATGTAGTGTAACTATTTTTCAATTTAGATAAAAATGTGCATTTAATTATTTCATGGAATAAATGGCCTTCCGAAAAAAAAGGAACATAACTAGCTTCTAAAAGTATCACTCATCAAAGTGAGAGAAAATTTTTAATGAAGATTTCTTGAGAGCTCATATATAATTTCATCCCATACATGCAGATATTAATTCAATAAGAATTGCAGCAAATAAGAAGAGACAACACAAACCATGACCTTACTAATATGCATAAGCTGTTTGACATAGAAATACTGAAAGAACAAATAAATGTAATTTACAGAAGACCAGCACCTGTTAAATCAGTCTGAACTAAACCCAAAACCAAGCCTCTCCCAACTTATGACCAATATCAAAAATCAAAGATCCAAAATAGGTTCAATCCAATCACATGATAAAAACATAAAACCTAGTTACTCAGGCAAGTTTTGAGCATCTGACCACAGCATTAGAGTTGACAGGAGAGCAATTGTTGCCGTCTCTACTCTGAGCCGACATGCACCTAAACCCACTGCCGTTGCACCAGCTTCTTTCATCATCTTTAACTCTTCCTCTGTAAAATCTACAGCATAAAATTGTTATAAGTTACTTATCAATTGAAATTTTCTTAATAAAGAAAATTAAACATTATAGGAAAGAGATGGTTCACATAGACTATGGACCCTAACAACCCTATCCAAAGTTGCCCTCCTTAAGTAGGTATGACGGTAAAAAATACAGTTGCCAAATTCATGGTCAACGGAATTAAGTAGGCAGCAGATACTGGATTAGGATTCTGACTTGGATCCTATGTTGTTCGTCTCAAAACTAGTACGCCTTGATATATAGAGGAACTAACAACTTCTAAATTTGTATTCAAATTTTCAGATCCCATGATCCTTATCAGATTAGAACTTGACATCAAATGAATATGGATCTGGTCATCCAACTTAAAAGAGGAAAAGGAAAAAAGAAAAAAATGGAAATTTTAGATACCCCCTTCAGGTCCAACAATGAGAACTCCACTTTCTTTGACGGTGGAGTTTGACAAAATATTAAAAAGAGGAGTCGCTTCTGCTACTGCTACAAATGAAGGTTTTGTCTGCGAAACCTGAAACCATTAAATAACACAACAACAACATTTATCATCCCACAGTCGTATATTTCAACATTTAAATGAACAGAGGTTGATATTAAAAGACATAGGATGCTGCTATGAACTAACAATTGGCAAAAGATCATTAATATCGATTGGAGAATTTACAGCCATTTGATGAAGCCGCTGACCTGGTAAATAACAATTCATGACCATTAATAAGCAAACAAGAATTCCAAGAATTATACTTATGCATGATTTAATTTTACAACCATAATACTCGGGAAAAAAAGCAAGTCCATATACATTGTTTAACTGCAGCTAACATCACACGCTGCAACCTGTCTACTCTATTTTCTGAAATCGCACGGCATCTTTCTGTTAGTAAAGGTGTCACGCTGCTAGCCCCTAGTTCCTAATCAAGAGAGGAAAACAAGTAAGAGAGAGAGAGAGCGTAAAATTAAAAAGAATCAAACAATCGGTGAATGAAGTAAGAAATGCATTTGCCACTCCACAACTTTTCTCTTCTTTACAGACCTTCCAAGAATCCAACCACCCCGCCCCCGGGCCCAAAAGAAAAGGAAAAGTAATCCATGGATTCTGAATATGACTGTCTAATTTCATTTTTGGTACAAATGCATGAAAAAGTTCGATGGTAAAAGATAAGAAAAGACAGACAAATCTTGTGATGGAAAATGGCCGATGCACTAAGAAATATAATGAGAAATTACATACAGTACATTTCTCAATAAGCCAATCTGCTCTCCCACCCTTCAGAGTCCCTGACAAAAAGCACCATTTAAATTTAGCTGATAAAAATAAAAAACAGTTGAGATTTAATTTGGAGAAGTAAAAAGGTGGTAAAGGGGACTCACCGAAGGCTGCAAAGACATGCCACTGCATGCCATAAGGAGTAACGGTTATCGGATCTTTAACGGCCACTATATTCATCCCGTTCTTGTCTATTCTCTGTATAGAGCCTTCAGCCAGACAACCGGACCCATCAAATAGCTCCACCCTTCCAATTCATAAAAGGAACTTACAAATTCAAATCCAAGAAAAAAGCAATCACACTTTCATACCGGCATTGGGGTGAACAGTAAACCTTAATACAAAAACACAGAGAGAAACACAACCTATCATTAATGCTCAGTCGGAGGACACGTGTCATATGCCAGAACTCATCTCCTTGTATCCTTACAACATCTCCCTGCATTCGAAATAATACCAACTCGTCAATTAAAATAAGCAATCTAAGCCTGGTACAAAAAGGACGAACACAACCTGTTCGACGAAATGCCTGAGAGAGAAAGAGAGCAATAATACCTCGGAGGATGGAAGAGAAGGGGAATGGAAACGAGGGAGACCGCCACGAGACTGGTTGTTGGCCTTTGGCGGCTGGGAACTCCATGAACGAGCACATACGACACAGCGTGGCACAATCCGACGGTGTCGAAGCGCCGGGAGGGAAAATCGGACGATGATGGATGATGCTGTACGCATCATTCCCGCTTAGATTAGATTTGGCACGCATCATCCATCCTTCCGGAGAAATAACACAAGGTTGGTTCCAACTTCTAACGACACCTCAGGGAAGCAAAATAGTAGAAATAGACATAGTAGAGGATAACTAGGTTTTATTGGGCTGTTTAAATTTTGGGCCTAATGGGCTTTGCAATGTTTTTTTTTTTTTGAAATAATAGTCTTCCGATAGTTTCAGAAACTATTTTTTTCAGATATCTTTCATAAAATTTGAATTTAAATATCTTTATAGAGAGACGAGATTTATTATCACTGTACTAAATCTGAAATTTGTTATAATATATATTTATCAGTCAATTTGTAACTCAAGTGATGATTAGGCACTGGGGGCTGAAAGGAACAAAAAAACCCTAAAAAAGGCAAAAAAAAAAAGAGAAAAAAAAATATAGCTTCATCTATAAAATGTTCGTATTATTTAAGGAAACTTATAAGTTTAGAGAGGAGTTTCATAGGAACGGAGAAACTCTAGTCCCCTAAAAATTTTAAAATTTATTTATATTTATTTAGAATTTAAAAAATTATACTACTTAAATTTAAAACACAATTTATTTATAAATTTAAAAATACGTCTATAAATTTCTTTTTTTAAGTCGTTCTGCTATGAACAAAACAAATTTAGCTCGGATTAATCATGACCCTCCATTCCTTAAGGGCAAAGTAGGTATTACGCTTTTCCGTCAGTCTCTCCGTTAAATGTTTTCTTCCCTTCCGAAATAAATTGAGCCATACGCTCTCTCATCTTTTTCCCAACAACCTTCCTCTCTCTCTCCGCGCCTCTCATACTAGCTGGTAACAGTGAAGCACCGTGTGGAACCTCCATCGCCACCTAGGAAAAGGCGCAATGATGTCTGATCTCGCGTTTTCAAATGGATGGATGGAGACAACCACTTCTGGTAATCATTTATCAAAATTGATTTCATGCTCCAAGGGAAGATGCGAGCAAAATCATCTCTTATTGCACTGAATCCAACAATCCAACTTAATTGTCACTGAATCCAAACTGATTCAGTGTTAACATCAAAGAAATTACACTTTTATCTTCTTCAGTATAGAAATAATCAGTAATTTTCATACCTGTTGTTATATTCTCTAAGTTCCCCAAATTGTTACTGGTATGGTTATGTTAGGCCTGAGAAAAGTTCATAATATGGTAGTTCCCTGATGTAATTCTATAATTCTCTCTTTTCATCTTTCTTTTCTGATTGAAATAGATGATTTTTGCATGATTTTGTTTACTGTCGGTATCAAATCTGGCACCAATTGATATGTCAATGTTGTTATGGCATTTTAGCAAAATGTTGATCCCCCTTGCTACCTCTCTAGCAAAAACTATAAATCAATCTCTCTTTTCAATTATCAATCCTCATTCACAACTAAGTGACCAGAGGAGAAGATACATGAGATAAATACGCTAAAGCCCGAAGGGTTGCCATGAAGATCGTCGGTAGTACTGGACTAGGAGACGAGGGAAGTCGAAACTCGAGAGCGGCAGGCACGTGAAGAAGCGGTGGTTTTCCTTCTTTACTCGAAAAATATTTACACAACAAATTAAATTTAAGCGGGAAGATAAAAGAGGGGGCCCATTGTCAGATTATTAGTTAACCCAGGTGTGTGAAGCTGTATATTCGACCAGTATCTTCAGATTAGAAACGGAAATTTCAAAGATTATAATGATTTTCACGAACATGTCGTGTATCAAATTTGGTGCTTTTTAAAGATTGATTGACCATTAATAAGTCACAAGGGAGATATATGTAATAAATTTTCGATTTCAATGAAATTTGATTGCGATCCTCACTAAATCTTATGATTTTAAAAAGTTCGACCTGAAATACATCTCAAAACTTTTTTATATGCCAATAAGTTAATTTGATTGACAATCCATTATTCGATTAAAAAAATTAATGGTTCAGCTTCATTAACCTTTTATGCCCACAACAAAATAAAATCTGACTTTCACCAAATTTAATACGATAATTTTCTACATGGTAAACAATAAATTTTTATGAGACAATAATATCAAAGTTAATATGACATGTAGTTCTGGCATGAAACATGACATCTTTCAAAGTAAAAGTGTGCACATGCTATATATCGTTCAAATATATTGTGTATCAACTTTGGTGCAATTACAAGTTTAATCAATCATCTATCAAGCAATTTGAATATCTAATTGTCTAATTGGGCGTCAATCAATTGTTTATCGACCAAATAATTTACAACTTGTGTCAAAATTGATTCGAAAGCTATCTAAATGATAACAAATGCATTTATACTTTCAGATTTAAGTTCCAATTAATTTTAATGTTGACTATCACTATATTTTGTCCTTAAATCTCTATCTATTAAGGATGGAGATTCATTCACAACTAATAACGTTGACAACCGCGACAATCATAAAAAATATATTTTCTAAATCCAACAAATAAGATATAATCTATACGTTATATATATCATATACGTGAAAAATGATGAAATTTTCTAAAAATTTTATCGTTCATCAAAAAATATGAAATTTATAACAGTTCATATTTAACGACGTTTGATAAAATATCAAATGATTTTTTACTTGTATGAAAATTGATACACAATCAATCTATAAAAAAATAGCACATCTATATTTTTTTATTTTTAAATTTTTTTATAATATGTTTTAAGAAAGCGTTGTCACGATTGTCAAAAAATTTAGCTGTCAAGAGATCTCATCCATCTATTAATTTCTAAAGGTAAAAGTTGTTGGAAATTAATTTGAATAAATGAGAAATGTATGATAGATTAATTCTTATTTCTAAATAACTCAAATCAAAATGTGTCTATAAAATAGTTAATTATAAATATTATCAATAAAATAGACACGATTAAAATGTAAATAGAAGAATTAAGTTTAGAATTAGCCTGGTCGATACTGCATTTTGCACTGAACTAAGAATGTTATTGCCCCTCCACGTACGAGACTTCCCGACATATGCAATCCTAGAGATACTACGATTACTTGATCTTTCCCGTTGGTCACGGCTTCAAGAAGGATATCGAGAACCGTCTTTCACTTACAAATATAAATTGTACTAGACTAATAAAATAATTGGAAAAGTGTCTATATATTTTTTCTACAGCCACTTACTATTTGATGGATTGCATTATATAGGAATAAGAGTACACACCTTTATTTATTATGGCTACTAATATTTTTATTAATTGGTCCAATTAGTCGTTAGACACAAGACCAAAATGTTCTCCTTGTAACCTATAGCAATTAAACAAGTTTAATGCTGTATGTATGCATTGATGTACATCTCCAATTGATTTGTTGATCTTTTGTAGGCTACAATTATGTAGTCAATTATGCAACTACATAATTTTCAACATCAGAGTAACAACAAACGAACCTCAAATTACACCAAATGTTGACACATGACAGTCATGGATTTTCAATGTCCAATTAATGATTCATCTAAAATTTAATTCCAGATTGAAAATTTTTCAATATAATTATCACTAAATCTTATGGATTACTATACCTTTTTATTTGTAGCTTTTTTTGTTTTTTTATTGAATAATGAGTATTGTTCTACCAATAACTTATTTAGAAAACAAGATATACATTGGTATTTTCTAATTAAATATTTCTCTTGAAAAAAGAAGACTTTTCCCCTAAATGGGGAAAAAAAACAGATTTTACAAATTGAATCTAGAGCATGGAACAACATGCTTCCTTCCAATAGCACAATCACAAAAAAAAAAAAACAAATTAACAATATCAAAGATGAAACAGAGAAAAGTTTCCCCTAATTTTTGCTGGTAAAAGAGAAAAAATAAATTTACAAAAATAAATGTGCAAAACAAATAGGGGCATTTCGCTGTATTGAGAGAACAAGGACCCAATTACATGTTCTTGTTATCATGGTCGACACTGCCATAATACAATCACAAAAGATAGAGCTTTGGAGCACAACTTCTTCAGTTTTAATATGTATGTTACTAGCTTGTTGGGGAAATGCTTACACAAGAATTAATTTTAGTGAATGCTTTAATTGACAGATGTCCTGGTACAACATTTTGCCAGGCTTTTGATGGACATGTTTGTTGAGAGTTCTTTAGGTACAATTTGGGTGTATCTTTTACTGAAAAATATGGAGGCTTTAACAACCACTACTGAAATTAAAACATCCCCATTTGAGGGATAATTTTCCCAAATTTATGATGTAGTCTAATTATATAGTAAAGTTTGTAATAATAGCCAGTAGCTTTCTTGGAGCCCTGTGGCTGGGCAAAGCTAAGTCTTTTTGGTTACTCACAATATTCAAAAATAATTCAAGCTGAATAAAAAGTTGCTGGGGACCAAAAAGCCCCTGGTGCAGTTTGGATTAGATAGCTACCATTTGGAAAATAACTTTAAGAGATTAAAACTCAGACACTTATCTGTTTCTTTTTCTAAAGAATGGTACAACATGAATATTAATCTTGAGAGAACCTTCTGAGCACACATTTGTCTTGAGAATTTTGGTGAACATTGAATTTCAACATATTAAACAAAGGCCAATTTTGCTGCACAAGTTGCCAAACATCAGATCCCAGTACCAAACCAGTACCTGTTCCATAAGAATGTTGGTCTCTTTTCTGTCATTTTTTAGATCATACAAGCATATTTTGTTACTTCAAAAACTACTGGCGTGGATGAAACAAATCAATATAACCAACACACAATAATAAAATAGCTTAAAAGGAGTGCTTACCCTGGAGCTGCCTGCTCGCAAATCACAAGTACGAAATTATTATGATAACCTAAAAAAGTAACAGTGTCAGATCCTATAAAACAAGATCGAATAAACTCATAACGCAATCGAAGCAGGTAGAAGCATAAATACCGGATCAAGATAATAGCATTGTACTCAATAATAGAGAAGAGATGTACAGGCCCTTCGAGAAGAGTCAAGACGGTGGCGGGATGTGAAGGCGGAGGCGGAGGCGGAGGTCGGAACGCTCCACAGAGAGAGAGAGAGAAAACGCTGGATGCGATGGTGCTACTGCTACAGGCCTATAGGTAAGAAATATAACTTCGACCGTTAAAAAAAATTTCGAATTTATTCAAAAAATTATTATTAAGATTGTCAAAAATTTTCATTGTCATGTGATCCTCCCTCTTATTAAAAAGGTGAACTTAAACATTTAAGAAGGTCAATTAAAATTCTCATCAAAAATTAGTTCTGATATTTCAAAAAATAAATTAGAGAGAGAGAGAGAGAGAGAAATTGGTTCTGAGTTGTGACATGTCGACAAAATACTCTGGTCGAAAACATGAATTTTAATTTCTAGGAAACTGCAAACTGCAAACAAAGCAACCAAACAGTAACAAGCACTATAAAATGTCAAGTTGAATATGCTTCTCTATTCTCAATCTCAACTGCATTCCTTTTGACAGCACCACCAATGATCAGATCATTCAGTACGCCTTTTTTAATTTCTTCCCTCTTTCTTTCTTTCTTTCTTTCTTTCTTCACATCCATCACCAATCAAACAAACCAAGAGAAGACCCACACTGATACCTATCTAAAAACTGTTATGAACATATGCTATGGCTATTTCCTTGTCAAATGTACAGTGCCATACATACAGCTAAAAAGCCAAAGTCGTTTTTACTTTTATCCTTTTTATGAAGTTGGCAAGTTACAGTCCAGTTTTGACCTACCCTACTGATGCATGATGGCACGGAACGGAAGAACTATATAAGCTATATATAGCTAGTGTGTGTCAATTATACAGTGTTATGTTACGTGTGTTTACTAGTGAATAATGATCTTCATGTATCGTGTCAATACATGTTAAATATTTGTGTACTAGATATATAGATGTCATGATGTGTATATACGTATTACGGCTTAAATGTATTATGTCATGCTGTAATTTTTTTATATAAATGCAGAATACGAGTTTTATAAAAACATGGTATATATCGGCACGACATATGTCTGTACATGCTAATTCATGCCTACATTTGTTTTTTCTTTTTTTTAAATTTCAGACTTTGAATGTTACAAGACTTAAAGAAATAAAATCAAATTGAGAAAAGTCGGGAATAATTGGAATATATAACAGGTCCCAAAAATTGTAAAAAAAATTAACTTAAAAATACATTTTTAAAATGATTTAACAGCTCCAAAAACTGAAGGAGTTGAGCAAAATCGAAAAAAAAATTGAAGAAAATAAAACCAAGATGTGTGAGGCTATGTTTGCATGTGTATAATTATCCAATATATCTATCACATGTCACGTACGTGTTTGAGACTTGAATATGCCTTTTCATGCAAAGTTGACTAATTTTCAAATATGATCCTTTTAAAGATACAAATACTTGATACGTCGACATAATGCGTATAAACACATGAAATGTATCCGAGACATGTCCAAACACGAACGAGTTGTACCGTGCTCCCGTACTATGTATTTTTAGTACAATTGTTCTCACCCAGATAACTGACCAACTAATAAAAAGAACGAGTCGAATATAAATATGGATTTGGTGACTTGTCACGGGTTGGATCGAATATAGGGCTGAAATATCATCAGTTAATATATCGCAATCCCACCTGTTTTAATTTTGCCTACTTTGCGTGCTTTCTATTTATTTGCATGGAAAAATTATAATGTAAATTGTTTGGATTTGAACCAACAACCATCCAATTGCAAACCAGCACTTCTAGATTGGATCATTAATTTCTTCGACCCAGATAAGATTGAGTCAAGTCGATTTCCAATATATTATGAAAATGTTGTCACCTCACCTCACTGTTATCCAACAGTTAGAAACTTGAACCTATCCTGGACCAATCCACCACAAGAGAATATAATTCTATAAATTTTTTATAGACCAATTCACAATTTTAAGTAATAGAAAGTTTGGCATAGGAATAAGAACCTCATATTAAAAATATGAAACCCATCCTATAAATTTCTCACATAAAAAATTATTCTTACACCATATGTTCACCAGGTTCTAAACTAATTCACAGTTTTGATAGACAATAGCAAATTTGGGCATAGGAATAATAACCTAAAGTTGAAAATGTGAAACTTTGAAAAATAAAAATGTAAATGCTGGTTAGACTGTTATAGAATGAAAATGTTACACTTTTTCACTGAATTATTTGACAGTCATGGAAATTAAATTTGGTTTCAATAAAACACATACAATCCAGCACACACCAGTTAGTCTAAATTAATAAAAACATGAAAAGATACACCGGATCGACCTAAAAGTCGGAGCTAAAAACAACGAACAAATAAAAGAAACACGCATTACACTGAAGAACTCTTCATAACCCTCTAAAACTTACAAACCAAATCAAACCCTAAAAAGAAATAAACAAAATGCTTAAACATAAGATATTTTACTCATGTGGTTAACAAGTATCGAACCGAGATCTTCATGCGATTTATAACTCTCTGGTCTTGGGCTACTACCCGCGCTACTTGACAAAGATCCAAAGGATGATTTCTGCAACACACCGGTAGGTGATGACCCGTGTCTCGGGCTCAATTCCAAATCCCAGGTATCCGTTAAGAGGTTCAATCCCTTGCTTTGATCTTTTGATAAACCGGTACTATGCATCCCACAATTTTTGTTTAAGACCTCACCAAGAGGTCCCCCCATGGAAGGGGTCGAAATTGAGAGCTGGGTTGTCTCTGAGTGTGTTTCTTCTTGTAATTCAGGCCACGAATTGTACGACTGGTATTCTTGGTTTGGGTTAGTCTTGGGCCAGGTGTCAATGAAGTGGCGAAGGGTGTGGGACCCAAACTCTGACGGGGAGGATTCTGTTTCCGGGAAGGTGTTGGGACTCTCCTGTTGCTTTGCAAAGGGAAGCATCGGAGTTAGCAAGGAGAGGCTCTCTTGTTCTCTATCGACCAATGTTCTGTAAAACAATTACCAGTTAAAAAATAGCGTCTCAAGGCATTAAAAGTAATTAAAATAGACATTGCACAAGGAGATTGTAATTCTTATGGATGACATTCATTTCATAGAAACCTATTTATCTTTTGGTCTTAGGACTAATATAACAACTCTAATTCTTCAGCAACAAATGAACCGAAAAGTTCTTTAGACCACTCGGAACCATCTGACATTTTTATAGCTTTATGCTCAAGAGTATTAAAAGCTGAAACACATAATGACAGTATACCTATCAAGCGGTGGATCAGAGCAAGAAGCAGAAAGAGTGGTGCCGATCTCCTTGGTCTGGGGCTGCGTGGATGTTGATGTGGCAACAGTTGTGCTGGCTGGTTTGGAGGCATTAGCGGTGGTGGTGTTAGATTTAGTAGAAGAGGAGAGGCGGTTGGAGTGAGGTTCCACATGCTTTCTTGAACGGTGGCGGCCGCGGTTGATGTGCCGCTCACAGTATTTCTGGTCGGCTACGGCGTCCCTTGAGCACCTCCATTTCTTGCCATCTGTCCTTCTGCACCTCCCTGGCTCTGGGTCTCCGGTCCCACCCGTCATCGTCAGAGCATATCCCATTGTGTATGGATTACCTCCCCATCCCGCTAACAAAAGCAAAATCAAAGATCCGTAAAATAATTGACCAGGTAAAAAGAGGGAAAAAAAATTTAAAAATAAATCAGCATTTCTAAAATTTAAAAATAAATCAGCATTTCTATGCATTAACTAAAACTAGAAATGATAAGGCTTTTGTTTCTAAATCACCTAGTTTAATCCCATTATAAACAAGGACCCATTTGGTACAGGCCATAACCTTAAATGGTACAATTAGCAAGCAGTTGAGACCAAAAGCAATATTCTATAATCCTAATTTCAGACAAATAAAAAAAATACTGAAATTTAATTGTTGTTGACTGTTTTTTATTAATATTATTATTCTTGTTATTATCATCATCACCATCATCATTTTATTTGTATTTGTATTTTTATTATTTTTTGTGGGGCGTGTGGGAGGGTAGCAAATAGTAAAAAAAAAAAGGCTTAAACTTAATTACAGGTGGAGGAACCAAAATATGCAGAAGGAAACGGCACGGTAAAGCCGCCGGAAACGGCGAGGCTCCGTCTGATGGGAAGAAGAAGACTGGGAGGAATAGGAACACTTGCGGATAAGTACTTGTAAATTAAAGCTTGGTGTTCTAACTCCATCCATTGAGAAGGTGTGAATGGTCCCTTAACTCTTGCCATTGCACCTTGCATATTTGCATTTACACCCCCTGAAAATTGGAAAATATCATAAACCATTAATTACAAAAAAAATCAACCAGGAAGGTGAAAAGACTAAATTGAAAAGAAATGAAAAAAAAAAATAATGTCATCTTTTAAGCCATTTTTGTATGTCATTTTCAAAACAAGTCACATCCGGAAAAACATAAAATATAATGGAAATAAAGAAACAAACATACAAAAAGGAAAAATCTCTTTGGTTTCCTCTGGTGGATATATATGGATTTAGAAAGGGGAAAAGGGAGAGGGGTGATATAAACAAATTAAAGCACCAAACAGTCTAAACGCTAAGCAATAAAACCTCTGATCCTAAAATAGCAGTTGGTTGAGAGGGCAAAGAAAAAGATAATTAATTATACAACCAATACATTTCCTAAATATACTAAAATAGAAGGTTTCTTATTTCCTGAGGGGGGAAAGGAAAAGAAAAAAATCTGATCAAATCACACTTATAATCTAACACAAATCGATTTGCTAGTACCTTCGTTTCTTAAATAGGACTGATTTGAAGGGTTATTATTATAGTAGTTGGAATGGAGAGAACCATCAAGGTTTGGCGAGGCAAAGCTCAGCATCTGCCCCTCTCCGTTCGGAAAGAATGAGTTAGTCGCCATTGAATCGGTCCTTGAAACCTTGTTGAAGCGCCATTCACGCGCCTCCTCTGTTTCTATGGCACTGATCAACCTGTCGCGCTTCAACAAGCCAGATCCGAAGAGGATAGTTTCCCTAGGATTAAGCTCTGCTGTCTCTGAAGAAGAAACCAGTGCACCTTCCATGGGAAGGGAACGAGCTCTAGAGAGAGAGTAGAGGTTTAGTACAGTGTGCTGGGCTCATGAGAGAGAGAGAAGAAGAAGAAATGAGAAAAAGCGAAGGGGAGAGAGAGAGAGGGGCAGTGATTTTATGAGTTAAAACTTGGGACTGAGGATGGGTTCGTTCTGATCTTCTCTTATCTACACGCGATTGATATCATCAACAAATATAAACCGTTTCTTCGTAATCGGACGGTTAATATCTATTAAGCGAAACTAATGCCTCAATTTTACATCATAAAACCTCATCGTTCGATCTGAACTGGACGGTTAAAAATAAACAACATCTTAAACTGTATTTTACAGGTTGGAGAGGATCCTATCGGGATATTGAGCTCAGAAAACCAGGCTGGTTTTAATTTTGGGGAATTGGGTCTGTATGTAGCCACGCAGAGTTAAATATGAGAGAGAGAGAGAGAGAGAACAGAGCAACTAGAAATAAAGGCGTCTCATTTTGGGACGGGTGCGCTTAAATCGGTTCGAATCCGGATCCGGATCCACACGGGTTTGTCGGGATCTCGGTTCGGAGTACAAATGGACCGGGTCCAGCCTCCGAAATTGATGCTAGATGTTACTGTCTCATGAAAAAGTTAAAAAGAAAGAAGAAGAAAGAAAACGGAAAGATTTTCACTGTTCCATGACTTATTACCACAATGGTGATGCAGTAACCTGGGCAGGGTCTGGTGAAAAAACGAAGCGTAATTTTGCGAATCAAACTGGAATTACTGAGAGGAGGGGAGAGTGCATGCATTGCGACAAATATCAATTGTTGTGTGTAAGTACTGTACTCTCCTTTTAGCAATTTCTTTCTTCTACTACTACTTCCGTTTTATTTTTACCAAAGAGAAAAAAAGTTAACTTTTTACTGCTATTATCTTCTTCTTTTGTCTCTGTTAAAACGTGGCAGGGGAAATTGGAAGTGAAACTAGCTGATATTTACGAATATGTACGCACCTTAAAGTGGGGGATCCGTATTGAAATAAATTTATTTTTAATTTTTAAAATTAATAATAATTATATATTTTTTTTAGAATTTGATAAATTAAATATAAAATATTAAATATATCTAGCTAATATTAAAAAAATCATTGTTAAATTTATGTCTAGATTTATCATACTCTTTGATGCACCTGCCCCACTCAATCATACCGTACGAAGTATGAAATAATTAAAAGCTTTGAATTCAAGCTCCTGAAATTTTATCTAATTTTTCTTCTGGATGCATGCTTGCTATGCATGATCCGTAGTATCCGCTAAGAATTTACTATACGCAACTATCTTTAATTATTTAATAAATAGACGCCAGATGTTGCCGAATCTATTTCATAATAACAACTGATCAATTCTTTTTATCTATTTATTGTTTGGTAGCTGAGGGATATTCTTGTCATTTATCTATTAATTGCTTCTAATATTGGTTTGATTTTGTTTGAAAATCTGTTGTGGAACTTACTTAGGATTGTCATGCTTAAATTTGATGGCAATTTTCTTTCTTAAAAATTCTAGAAATAATTAATTTTGGGAGCATTGTAAGTACTTGTTAATTTTCTAAATATCTGTCTAGTTAGTTTTCATCAAATAATAGTATGTTGAATTAATGGAACTAGATGATCTTACTACCATTAATCAACAAGAATAACTAGAACATATATCTGCATTATTATTTTAGAATCCTCCACTTATTCTAGAACAATAGTCTTTTGCTAGTTGCATCATACAAATGTAAAATGAGAATTCCAATCAATATACATAGCTAGCTAGGTGCATGCTATGAAGGAAATAAATGTCGATTCCACAAATGAAAATTGCAATCGATATGTAAGACATACAATACAAATGTAGGCGTATGCACATAAATTATTATTCTCTTGAAAATATTGTGAACTTTCCTTACCAGTGATATCAATATATCGTCAATCAAAGACACTCAACAATGTCGTTTTGTTTTTATGATCCAAAGCTACAAAAAAAAAAAGGTGTTTATTATGCTCGGAAACAATGTCACTAGAAATGTGAAAAGATGCCTCACGTGCCTTATGCACGGTGTGCTTAATTAATTATAATTCATATCTTTATTAATTAATTTCTTTGGTATTTTCTTGGGTCCAACCTTTTTGCTCTTGGCTTTCGTCTTCAAAAACACCTCAATTATAGCATATTTTTCTTAGTCAAACTATTGCAAGAAAGATTCCATTGTTTGGATTTTGCTCAATGAAGGAAAATAATAAAGAGATGATCATATATATATATATATATATATATATATAATGGTAGCTCTTACTTTATACAAAAAAAAAGTGATGATAGCTAGGCACTCAATTACTATTGCATGATGACGATGATGATGATGATGCATTTCTTTTCTTCTCCTTTATTCATTCAAATAATGCAAAAACAACGCTTGACATCCATGGGGATGCATGCCATCATGCATCCTTTCTCCAACACCCCCCCCCCCCCCTCCTCCTCCTCCACTTTTTTTCTTGGATCCCTTTTTGTCTCGCCTCGTCTCCTCTCCTCTTCACTTATTTTCTAAAAAGGAACAAATGACCCCAACTAAATCTCTTTAATGCTTCTCTGATCGAGTTGCAAATGGAAAATGGGTTTGGTATTTGGATTAATTCCCATGTATATTTGGATGTTGGCACGTTGCTCTCTCTCAAATCTTTCAAAGGTAGAGACGATCTATCACTGCGGAGTGGGCCCCAGCACTCATTGACAGTCAGAAAGACCCGAAAGATGAGACGAATCATATCCGTTGTCATGGCTCATACGAGAGAGAGACAGACAGAGAGAGAAAGAGACAGAGACACAGAGAGAGAAAGAGACAGAGACACAGAGAGAGAGAGAGAGAGAGAGAGAGAGAGAGATAGAGAGAGAGAGAGAGAGAGAGAAAAGAGTGAGAGAGAGACAGAGACAGAGAGAGAGAGAGAGAGATAAGGATGTCATCATCAATGATGTGGTGTTGTGTGTGTTGATGGGAATACAACGACCAACGCGTGAGCGCGACTGGTCAATGCATTTTGGGTCCCACCCACCTCCAATTCCCCTTTTTACCCCTTTTATGTATTGATCAGTAATCCAGTTTTAGCGGAGACGGGTCACAGCTTCTACGACGTAAAAGTACGTATATTATTTTGGTGGATTTAATTCTTTGCGGCCTTTTATTGTATTTTCACTAATTAAAAAGTAGTTGTATGTTTAAAATTTAATTATCATCCGCCTATTTTAATATGATATGTCCGAATTTTCGCACTTTTTGTCTGATTTAATGCTAGTATTTATATCATAAATTTTTTAGTACTATTTTTTTTTATAAACAAGGATTTTATTCGTTGATTTTGGTTAAGTTTATGTCCGATAGTTAAAGATACCGGCGTTCATTTATAAGGAGAACTAATTAATTTGATAATCTAAATAATATTTCTTTAAACAATGTTAATAAAAATTAATATTTTAGATATATCCTCCTTAATTATAACTGAATTTTTTTCTTAAAATAAAAATAAAAGTTTAACTTATTCAATTTTAAATATTTATAAAAAAAATTTATTTATATTTCGAATTTATGAGCTCTTACAATTATATTAAATTAATATTTTACAAAAACTTGACCTGACCACATACCAATTTGTTTATTATTTCTACTATTACTCCGTTACACATCAAATTCAATTGGAACAATTATATATGAAGTAAATTTGTGTGTAGTTCTCTGATAAATTTCAATAGAGAACAAAATAATCGAACCGAAATATTAATAAACATTATATTAACATTGTAACATTATATACTAGTACATAAATTATCAAGTCAATACTCGTATTACTAACTATAAGTTTAAATCTTCACACCAGTCAATCTAACAAAAAAAAGAAATATCTCAACTTAAAATTCGGTTTATTCGATCATATCCGTACATGAAATTACTCCACGGGTCCGATTAACGATTCACGATTCACAAATCCCACAAAATTTATTCGGAAAATTTTGTAAATTAGGTTTGAATTTGATTTCATAGACCTTCATCTCTGAAAAAATGTGACATATTTTGCCTAATTAATTCGCCTCCCAGTGGCCGACAGAGGTGAGGTGGGCCCATGTAGCCGCATTGCAAAATTTTGTGACTGGTCCGATTGTCACGTCTCATTCGCCTTTGACACGTGTAATCCCACCTATGGATTAAAGCTTCTTTTATTATATATTATATATATATATGTGTGTGTGTATTTTTGCTCTCTCTCGTAGGTGCATGTGGCCTATGGATTTAAAGGTACTTCATTGCAAAGTGTTGTGTATTGACAATTTTGCCCATTAGCTTATCGTCTCGAACCTTCGGTTCTTCGTATACGGATAATATATCGTAATCGAAATAGATTTAATTATACATATTAAATGAGTTATTATGCATATTAATGATTTTATTATGTAAATTTATTTTGTATAATAATATTATTATACAATTTAAATAAATTATAATGTATATTAATGGTTTTATTGTGTAAATTCATTTTGTACAGTATTGTCATTATGCAACTTAAATGAGTTATTATGCATATTAATAATATTTAAGTTAAATAATAGAAATATTATACATAATAAAGTCATTAACATGCATAATAACTCATTTAATGTATATAAATAAGTATGTATCGATGACGGTATCAATAATGATATTTCCATAATATTTTTCTATATATATATATACATATATATATATAGATAGATAGATATATTTTTCAATAGCACATTTGTGAATGTGTCATAGTTGTCGTGTGGATATATGATATACATAGTTCAATAAAATATAAATAGAAAAATATTTTTTTATTTTTAAATTTGAATCGTTAAAATCAAATTTTACCGTTTAAAATAATAACGGATGCTTAATTGCTCATCTATTCGTGTACAGGATAAATTAATTACATTTACCTCCCGGTTACGATTTACTAATTGCTATCGGTATAGCATAAATGGTGAATATGCAATGTAATTTACTCATTACAACGCAATGTAATTTCTTTTTTTTTTTAATAGAAGTTACTCGGAAATAAAAAATTTGCTTTCATTGTTTTATGAACACAAACATGACGGACGATATAGTTTATTGATGAAACTTTATTGATAATAGTTAATTTAATAATTTTGACAATATCTTTTCAAATAAATTCAACAATTTTTTTTTAAAATAACAGATGTTTATGAACTTATTGTATCATTGATTGTATTTTAAGTTTTATTTTTTCAAATAAAATTTGATAATCTATTAAGTAGCGGCAGAGCTTGATCAAACTTAATGAGAGACTAAAATATTATCTTCAGTATAATTATATATTTCAACTTTTTTTTTCAAGAGAAGAAGGACTAACTGCAGTATAATTACAATAAATTATTTTAAATCCTTAATATATATATATATACATAATTTTTAAAATTTTTAAAAAGTTACAGTCTTTCTCGATCTCTACTAAACTCCACATCTGATGTTAAAAGTGCAAAGGATGTACATGATGTTATGTATTTTTTTTTTCTTACTACAAGAGTAATAAAAATTGATGGCGCTACGTATTTATTTATTTTTTAAGAGAAACAACTCAGTCAGCAATTTCACAGAGAGATTTTATCTGGGAATTATGAATTTGGTTGTATTGGAGTAATGACAAAGAGTACCATCACGGTTGCATGGATGATACTATTGTTTGGTTTGTTGATATTTGACGTGTCAAAAAATATTGCCAATTTGTCATGTTCCTTTTATTTGTTTATTTATTTATTTAATTTTTAAGATATCAACTCCAAATACACTATATTTTAGTAATTTTTTATTTATTTTACCGTTTGATGAACTAGGGAAAATATTATAAATGTAAATGTTATGAATTGATATTTTTTTGTAACAAATATTGCAATTAGAACGAGAAAGAAAGGAATATTTTTTGTTTATTTTATTGACTTTTTCATCATATAATGTAGTGGATGTATTATAATGAAATATTGTAACTAACCTTCAATCTTTTGCCTCCTAAACAACCCCTAATTGTTTTGATAACTTTTTTTTTTTAAAAATTGAAGTAACAAGTATATATTGACGTAATATTTAAATCTACATTTATGTAATACTCAAAGCGTGCATATTAATAGATTATGAAAAGTAAAAATAAAAGCTCAAAATAACTATTGACAACCCTCAAAATATATCATAACTCAATCAAAATTACATGATAACTGAATTTACAGAGGTGATTATTAAGCTCGAATTATTACTAAAAATTCTATGACCAAATAATAATTATCCGACCAAATTAATTAATAACTATTATTCATATTTTAACAAGTGTATGGGAGACTCTATTCGCCATAACCGTGGGATTAATAGACAGTGGTTGACTTGACGAGAGAGAGAGAGAGAGAGAGCGAGGTTTGTCATTTGTGAACCAGGGGATTAATTGACCATGGTTAGTTAGATCATGATTCGACGACAGGAAAGGAATGGAATCGGATCTCAATCCGAAATACGTAGGATATTCAGGAGCCAGCAGCTGCGTAGCATGCACAGGATACGAAAGGATAGGAAAGGAAAGGAAAGGAAAGGAAGCTTTTAGGTTTCAGCCTCTTAGTGTGTGCGCTAGAGGTCCGTACCCAGAAGCTAGCTAGCTAGCTCAGTAGTTCCTATGGCCTAAAACGCCTGCCTGCTTCACCGACTATGGTTTTGCCTAATCTGATAGCTCACCTCCTGTTGCTGTTCCTGTGGTCTGTGCTCTAAATCTATGTCACGCAAACCATTTGTTCTCCTCCTCTTTTATTTATTTTTTTTGGGGGGGGGGGGGGGGGGGGGGATGTTATATTCAGGCATCTATTTGTGTGGGATTTTTTGGTACATAAGGCGTAAATAATGAGTTTTTAAATAAATTTGAAAAAAAAGAAAACGTTTTGGATCATTAATTTAGGGGAGGGATCGCTTGACAATGACTATTTTGACAATCTTAATAATGAGTTTTCAAATAAATTCGAAAAAAAAATTATAAATAGAATAATATTTTATAGACACATTTTTCAACTCATAAATTGATTGTGTTTCAAATTTCATTTAATAGTACATCCAAGGTCATTAAAATTTATACAATTTATAACGGTTTATATTTTAATGGACAATCAAATAATATTTAAACTATATGAAATTTAAAACATTATTAATCTTAAGTCAAATATATATATATATATATATATATAACATTTTTTATGTTTAAATTTTTTCAAATTAATTTAAAATTTCATTCTCCAATTTTTTTATTAAATTTTTTTCTCCAAATAACTAACTATTCTTCCTCCCCATTAATTAAATGACTTCTCTTTTGACAGGAGTCAAAGATGCAGCCGACCAAGCGTACATTGGAAGTGCAAACTTTGGACGATAATTACTCGAAAATTGAATATCACAAGCTCCTCTTTCTTTCTCTCTTTCTCGGTGTAAATACTGTTCATGGTCCCATTCCATTTGGCTTGCGGCTCAATCATCAACCAACCAATCCATCAAAAGGGCTGTCTATCAAATTCGCTGTGGCTATTCTCCGACTAATAGAACCCACATTCCTGTATTCTTCTTTGAACTGCTCGTAATGGTGACCCGGTACAAACAAATTATATGCCAAGGAAAAACAGAGGACTCGGGCTCTTTCGAATTGCAATTTGCAAGTGGTGTGCACTGGTGGGGCCGTTGGGGTAGCGAGTCTGAAAATTGAAAAAAACACCATAAAGGCGTTCACATTCATCAAACAGTTTTTTTTTTTTTTCCTGTTTAGAGATGTTTTTACTAACTTATTGTACATGGTATTTGCCTTTGATACATCAGGTTGACATGCACTATCGTTTTTCAAACCAAATTTACGGATTAGAGAATGGCAAAGATTAAACCAAATTAATTGTTTAATTAAATTATGATTTTACAAAATTTGTCCGATATAAATAAAAGAGTGGGGATCATTTGATAACTAATAATTTTGATAACTACGATAAAACCTTTTCAAAACATGTTATAAAAAATTTCAAAAATAAAAAAAAATATTATAGACATGTTACTTTTTTTTTATAGATAGGTTGTGTATTAAATTTTATACAAGTTAAAAATCATTTGATATTCTATCAAATATTATTAAATATAAAATGTTATGAATTTTATGTTATTTAACGAACGGTACAACTTATATATGATATATATATATATATATATATTCGTCGGATTTTAAAAATATAAATTTTTTATAATTATTAAGGTTATTAATTGTCAAATATTCCATCCTTCTTTTGGTGTGAACAAAACTTAATTATAGTGAAATTGACGATTTCGACGAAATTCGACCAACATAAAAAGGATATCCTTCTCACGAATTCATACTATATAGCAAACCCACCTTCATATGAGTTCATATCCTCTGAAGTAGTCAGAAAAAACGAACGGTACTGTAGCATCTACTGTAGTGAACAGCGTTCAGATTCATACATAATATTTTAAAAGAAACAAATTTTATAAAACAAATACTTTACCATCCGTCCGTATAAAACACTTCCGAGGATGTGAATTCCCTTCGTATATTATATATAGTTATTATTTTATTAACAAAGTCCTTGGATGGAAATGAGTACACACACGAGAGAGACGAAGAAAGCAAGTCCCAAAGTGATAAAAACAGAGGCTTCAATCCTGTTACTGTGTGTTCTTGTCTGTTTCTCTCAGTCAAGACAAAATCTATGTCTATGTACTCTTAACTTCCCAATCCAAACCTAATTAAATGAAGCTTGCGCAATAAATAATCGAATAAATTAACATATCGCATGATGAATAAACTAAGAAATACAATAAAACAAAGTGCAGATGTTATTATTATAATAATAATAATAGCGACGCTACGGTGCTCTCACTCTGTACCTACAAAAAATAATATCATCTCTAAGAAATATCATACAAGTTGTATTTATTACTGTTGAGTGAGTTTGAAAATACGGGATTAAATAGAAAATTATAAAGTATTAATGGTGTGGTTATATTTGTTAGCTTTAGCCTAGCTAGAGACTGAAATCAAATTGTTATACTAGAATAGCATATAATAAGTTTTCATAACTTGATTCTTATAAAAAGAAAAATGAATTACAATTCCAAACATGATACCATACATGGGAACGCACATCTTTTACATCTTTTAGCTGGAAATTTAAATCCAACTATTTATGTTTGTTTTGACATGCAGAAAGTGGCGACATATTTCGTTAAATATCATATCAGAAATTAAAAAGGGGGTAGGAGAACCCATTCCTAGTAAAATGTTGGGTCCAATCAAACAGGATCAAATATAATGAAACTATCCGACAAAAGAAAACCTACCTTGGAAATGAAACATCTTTCTGGTAGCTTGATTTTTTCCAAAAAAACAAATATTTTTTTTTTGAGATGAAAAAAAATTTACCTTACCCAACTTTTAAATCGAAATTTTTTAATATAAAAATAATAAATCAATTTAGAAAAATGTAAGAAAATGATAGAAGAAATATGAGATCTAATTAAGACGGGTTTGATAAGTCCGTTTTTATACAAGCGGGACCGTGCTTGGGAGTCACGTTTTTAAATTCTGAGACAATGTTAGGTAAGTGTATTTTCAGGATCTAGGACTTTGGTTGGCAAATTCAGTCTCAAATGTTCCCTTTAAATTAGTACAATAGTTCAAAAAAATCAAATTAAATCGAAATCTCTAGATCTGTACTTGACAAATGCGGTCCTAGGGCTTGAGATTATGCTTGAAAAATGCGTTCCCGGAGATTCCCTTTTAATTAAAATTTTTTGACTCCGGGACCGCATTTGTCAAGCACGGTCCTGTAATCTAAAGACGTGACTCTCAGAAACAAACCCAACTTTCTGGGAACGAACTTACCAAATCCGTCTTGTCTAAATCCTACATTTCTCCTATCATTTTCTTACATTTTTAATTTGATTTATTATTTTTTATATTAAAAAAATTCGAACTTTTAAATATACATAAAAAAATTTCATCTAATTTCGAACGTGTGATCTCGAAAAAGAGAATCTTTATAGAGAGCTTTGTTTGTGTTTACTCTCTTTATTACTTGTTTGACATTGAAATTTTATAAATTTAAAATATTGGTATTTACGAGAATATATTTCTCGTTTCCTCCTATATATTTTCCTCAAGAAGAAGTCCATGTAGAATTAATTACTGTTTGTATTCCGCTAATTCCTTTTTGAGACTCTTTACAAATGAAAAATAATAGTGCCTTTCCTTCTAATAATAAAAGAAGGCAAAAAAATTAGTACTTTATTGAGCTTAATTTCCCTTCTTTTAATGCCACTTTTTTTACATGGCGCATGTGTTTTATTTATGTGTCCCATGATTCCAATGGCAAGTCGTCACAATAACCCATGCACATCTTTTGCTTTTTGTCTTTGCATGACATGTACCTCTTAAGGACAATAATTAAATTAATCTTTTTAATTAGTTAATTAATTAATGTTATAGGTTATACATGGTGTAGTGATTAATTTTCATGTACTGTCTTTGTGTTTTTAATTTTTTGCCTTTTGTTTCTCTGCCTAAATTAATAAAGTTTGCTTGGTTGTTCTCTTCTAGGAAAATTAACTTTATTAATTGATTTTTTTTTTCCGTCTTAGAAAGTTCATGTCCAACTTAATTATGGTAGCAACTATGTAGGAAACTTTGTATCAAAGAATTTGGATTATTATTTCATTAATAATTACCCCTTTTTGTTATTTGATTGAAAAAATCTATAGGAAATAAATATCTTTCCAGTACAATTTCTGCATGCATTCTACGTCAATAATATAATGTTCAATGTCTTTAATAAAAATGCAATTTTCAAGTAAATAGTTATGTATATTTAATTTTTATAGTTAGAAATTCGACATTATAGTCCTCCTACATCTGCACTCAATCGTATATGCTATTATTTCAAATGAAAAAACAGGATCCTACTATTTCAATTCGGACCGTTTGATCAAATCAGTTCCAATTGAAATTTAGGAGTTTATTTTTTTAAAATAAATCTGATCCATTCATTTTAATTAACGGTCAAAATTGAAATAATAGAGCCCTACATACTTTCCTATTTGAAATAATAGATGATTTTATTCCTAGATTATATGTTGAGCAAAATACAAATAGAAAACTTTAGAGAAAGATAACATATTATAATATAAATATATATTTGTTGTCCCCGGCACAAAGTCATGATCGATCTTGACTGAAACCCCTTCCCCTTGATCTTAGGGAACTATTTTAATTAATTAATTTGCTCCGATAACACAAACCCTTTAAAAGAACCTTAATTAAATAACAATGCACCTAATTAATTAATGGGAAATGTTTGGGAGATACCATCACTGACATTATTATTGATACCGATTTTATTATTCATATAAAATGAGTTGTTATTTATATTAATGATTTTATTATACAATTCATTTTTTACAATATTTTTATTATTCAACTCAAATAACATTAATATCAATAATAACTCATTTAAGTTGAATAATAAAAATACTGTACAAAATAAATTACATAATAAAATCTTTAATATGAATGATAACTCATTTAATCTAATCTGAATAATAAAATTACTTCGATTATAATATTAACGACGGTATCTGCATATCAGCTCCCTTTAATTAATTTGCTCCAATAAACAAACCCTTTAGGAACCTTAATTAAATAATAATGCACCTAACTAATTAGTTAATAAAAAGGAAATGGCATGGATAGATAGATAGATTAGGTACCCAATTGGCAGCTTGTCTAGGATAGGTGATGGATGGATGGATAAGAGAACAAAATAGAAGTCCAAGACATGTAGAATTGGAGGCTGTGAAAGGAGAAAATCAATGCAAATAGGATTCTCCTTTTTATTATTATTATTACAATAACATATTATTATTATTATTGTTGTTGTTATTATTATTATTATTATTATCTCTCAATGTCCACATTTCCATGTGTGCATCTAGATTCCTCAATTGATAAGCTTTCTTTCTTAGATACCTAGCTCTTTAATTAATTAATTTATTATTGGGTTTTAATTTAGAGAAATGTTTGGAGCTGGAAAAGAAGTCTCCATCAAGGTGTCATGTTCATGTATTTAATTAATAATTTGTTTTCTTTTTTCAGACATCAAACTGTGTTAGAGACTTCTAATATCAGAAAGTGATTATAGTGTCGTTTGAAATGGAGGTTTGAACAAAAATATAATTCAGCCCAAAGAAATTTAAAATAGTCCATGCAAATTTGTTCTTATGTTGTTGAGTAAGAAATAGGCAAGAACAATATTGTAATTAAAACTATAGATTTTCAGTACAGATTTGCTATAACACATCAAATTTTAGTGAAGAAAATTTTAAATTGAATTTTAATTGTTTTACCATGTTTTAGTTGATTGAGTATGAAATTTAAGAAAAGTGAATTGAAAAATTATTTGATTGTATTTTTGAGAGGAATGCTAACTATCATAGTCCAGAAAATTTCGTCCAATACACATTTTTTTTCTTACTTAAAATTGTACATAATTAGTCTTTCAAAACACTACTAGAATTTTCAATATTGACGTGGGTATGCAATACTAATGACGTGAGTAGTTCAATATGCACATTAATAACTTGAATTTTGAACTGCATTTACGTATGTATATCAATATAACTATACAATAGCGTGAAAAACATTTACATGTGTAATTATGCACACAAATGCTTTCCACGCTATTGTTTGATTATATAGATATACACACGTAAATACAGTTTAAAATTAAGATTATTGACGTGTGTATTGAACTACTCACATCATTAATATTACATAACCACGTAAATATTGAAAATTCTAGTATAAATGTACATGATTTATTATTTTTGTAGGTCATAGCAAGTGCCTTCCTCTAGGTAGGTCCACTTGGCTCCACTCGTGCTTAATTATTATTACACCATTATATATTTGATCTTTAATTCTCTCTAATTTAACGCAATCTATATATAAAGCTATTTAGCAAAGTTCCTTTTGTACTGTTATATATATTGCCATCATAGACATTGTTGGTGCATGGTCCATGTCTAGCTAGCAACTATAGCCCAATTTAATTTTATACTTGATGAATAAATCGATACAAACGACTATATGTATATATATTATATATATATTTCCCAAAAATCATGTAAAGGATAGCTACAAACATGCACGGCAAGTTGTTGCTATGATACATGCTAGTGAGGTAACATACACCTAATTAAATTAAATTAATACACCTAGATATATAGTGTGGTCGTTTCTCGTTAACCAAGGTATATTATATTTGTAGATATATAATATATGTCTTAGTTTTTGATGCATGCGCGCATCACATGAGGGGGGGCTGAGAATCTTTTTCATTAATTAATTAATTAAAGGTATTAGATAATTAACACTTTGTTTCCTATTATTATTATAATGAAATATTTAGGTGTTATTATATTTATCAGATGAAAAGTATTCCTGCATGCATGTTCCCAAGGTTGGGATTTGTGTAAAAAGATATATAAAATATTTATTTCCAATTATATTATATATGAATAAAAACAGTAAAATTAAAATGAAATAAATATTAAATTATTTTAAAACATTAATGTTTAGTAATGTGAAAATAAAAAATGTTAAAAATTACGAAATTTGATGATTTAATTTTTCTCTACTTTAAATTACCTCAGTTTGACATATTAAAACTCATTAAAATACTTAAATTATTTCTACTCTACGTGTCAACATACTTCTACGTGTCAACATACTGTTAGATGGACATGTTACAAGTCAAAAAAGTGTCACTATGACGCCATCTACAAATCTAAATCAGACACATCAAATAGTTGTTGTTTTTTTTTAATATAAGGGTTCCGTTAACTCCGGCATCTATTTCTTTTCAAATGTCTCTTACGGAACTTGAACCCGCATATCTTTATAGAGAGGCGATATCTATTATCACCGTGTCAAGTCTGTGGTTCATTAAACAGTTGTTATAATTGTACTTAAAAAGTAATTCAATTTTGTTTTTCTTTTTTGAGGAAAGGTTTAGAAGTCAAATAAATGATGAATTGGATAGCCATCTGAGAAATTGATCTGTTGTATACTGAGAAAGCCAGACCTGTTACCTGAATTGAATTCCCTTGTCTTTTTCAGTGTTTCTTTTTCTGGCATCTTCAATAATTTGATCAGAGTTTAATTTCAAATTTTACATATATACTGGATTATTATCCATTTCAAACATGATGGTAGTGAAAATGTGATCCAATTTTTGCTAGTCACAACATGAACCATTTAATTTTGTATGGATGTGCAAATAGTTGTCAAATCAATTCAATTTTCTCTTTATTTTAAACAGAATAACGCAAAGTAGAACAAAACATTGGGCCATATCTCGGCTCAGAAAAATAAATGGGGCCATTGTATACTCAAATTTCTAAAGAAATTAGCCCATATACCATTTCAAATCTACATTGCTGTTATTTGCTGGATGCTATACAATCATATATTAAATATCTATCTACACCAGGTGCACCATACACCGTGAAACTGACAAGATGGATCTCATACTCAAGAGGCCAACATCCACTGGTCCACTGCTCCGCTATGAGGAAGCAGTGCAACATAATTGAACGAAGAGTCAGGATTGTGCCACGTCAGAGCTTCTTTCCCGCCATAGAATCAATCCCTCTCTCATTCTCCGATTTAGGTACATCCATGGCGACTCTCTCTCTCAACACCATCTTCTCTTCATCCCGCCTCCGCTGCCATGTCTCTTCCCTTCCTAGATCCGCTGTCCAATCAATCCCTCTCAGCTGCCGGAATGTCCGCCGATACCCAGCGTCACTTAAGGTGACATCGTCGGGATCAACAGTTGCCGCTTCATCAGGTTCTAACGAGTCAATTATAGATACTCTAGGTCAAGTTAGCATCTACAGTGCTTCTTCCGGTGAGGCAGTGTTGATCAAGGATTTGTGGGATCAGACTGGGGTTAGTTCTGCTTAATTTTCCAAATTTATTTCAATTTCTTAGAAAAAGTGCTTGATTTTGATATAATTCTCTCTGAGGTTGAGAGTTGATGAAAATATGATTAAATTTGTACTTATCATTTTGTCAGGAAGTGGCTGTAGTAGCGCTTTTAAGGCATTTTGGATGCGTCTGCTGGTGAGGAAATTGGGCAATTTGGGAGAACATTTGTGATGCATGCAATCACAGAAACTATTAATCTCTGTATTGTTTTCCTCTGGTTGAATTGTTTCAGCTGGGAGCTAGCTTCTGTTTTGAGAGATGCAAAGTCAAAATTCGAATCTGCCGGAGTCAAATTAATTGCTATTGGTGTGGGTACGCCTGACAAAGCTCGCATTCTTGCGGAAAGGGTAATACATTTTCTCGGTTTTATTTCTTAATCCTGGAAGTAATGATTAGCTACCAGAACAACTTAATCGCTTAGAATTGACTAATGCTGGATGTTGTCAATATGACCTGGTCAATTAAGGCTGTCCCTTCCAAGTTACTGGTCTTCGTTGTGTTCAACAAAACTGGTTTACAATTATTGTAAAGAAAGAACTACCACATTAGAATTAATAATGGCCAAAAGCACAACATTCCTTCAAACTGGACGGCATTAACATTTCTTCACCTGATAGCTATGTCAGTCTAACCTGACTGTTTTTGTTAGTAAAATAAGAAAATACTGCCCTTAACACAACCTTGTCTTATCTGGCCGTACTATTTGGCATCCCTAAAATTTGATTCCTGTTAGAATTTGCTTATCAGTACAACTGAGAATGATTGTATGCGGTGCGAGTAGGCAGTTCAAATGGATATCCATATTGTATTACTTCTGTTTCCTCTTTCCTTTTTGTTTTTTTTTTTTTACTGAAATGGATAACTTCATGGACTGGTACTGATACAAGACCATGAGATGTTATGAGTTAATTTTAAGATTCCTTTATATCCTCCTATTCTGGTTATGATGTTATTTGGACCTTCTCTCCCTAATTTCATATTATATTTTTTGTGGCTCAGTTACCATTTCCACTGGAGAACCTTTATGCAGATCCTGATCGCAAGGTACCTTTCTCAAAACATTTCTCTTGTTATTCTTCTTCAGAATGCTGTTGTTTGCAACCTTTAATTATGCATATAGCTAATAACAGACATTTTGAAATTAAAAAAGTGTAACATGACTTCTGGTCATACTGTACCAATGACCTCCATATGAAGCATAAATTGTTGTCTAGTGTTGCATGGCATTGAATGTCTGATATCAAACTTTGGTCCTGTATCTGCATCTGTACAACAGTATGTGTTGTTAGCTGAACCACTAACCAGGATTAGATTCTCAATTGTGCTTGTTATGAGTATTACCTTGTGAAACATGGTAGGCCACCAAACTGCAATGTACTGTTGCATCTAAGCTCTAATCATGCAGCTAAAAGTCTTAAATAAAATTAATTGATTTATTTATTCATAAATAAAAGTTAATTATTTCTTCTCTATAACAAAATATTCATGCATCAGGCATATGATGTACTAGGCTTGTACTATGGTTTGTCTCGCACCTTCCTCAATCCAGCCAGTGTAAGGATAATATTTCACTATTTCAGTATGTATGAATAAGCGAATGACAAACTTTGAACCTTTTCTTTAACTATGTTTATGTATGCTTAAAAACAGAGGAAAACATTTTCAAGATTCGAGTCCATTAAGGAAGCAACAAAGAATTACACCATCAAGGCTACTCCTAACGATGTTTCCAGTGTCCTGCAGCAGGTAAAA
The DNA here is from genome assembly GCA_031770325.1 of Bolboschoenus planiculmis. NCBI lineage: Eukaryota > Viridiplantae > Streptophyta > Magnoliopsida > Poales > Cyperaceae > Bolboschoenus > Bolboschoenus planiculmis. The sequence continues at coordinate 3,420,213 of CM062780.1, forward strand.
TGCGAATGCCTACAACCTTCACCGGAAAATGCTCTCAAGTTTTTATTTGTTTTCAGACATGTTCATTTCCCTACATTAGATCTAACCCTTTTTTTTTTTTTTTTAATCAGGGGGGAATGTTTGTTTTTGAAGGAAAAGAATTGATGTATGCAAGAAAAGATGAAGGCACTGGCGATCATGCCCCGTTAGATGATATTCTAAACATTTGTTGTAAAGTACCAGTTGTGTGATTTATAGTAGTAAATGCCAGTAGTGCTGATTGTTGGCGATAATTCAGACAATGGGAAGATGTGCATAGCACCTGTACAACGGGATAATGTCCGATAGCACCAGAAAGGACTATCAAAGGAGCTTTTCATGGTTTTATGTTCCAAGTAATTAAGGGTGGTGAAGCATTTTTTTTTTTTGATGACTGATGAGTAGTGGTTTATTTGCCTCACAAGTATTTTATTTCTTCTTAACAAATATAGTTGTCCTAATGGATCCTTCTCACAAGTTATAGCATGCGGCCATAACCGTCCCACATTTTTTTAGAGTGCATGTAGTGCCCGAATGAGAAAAGCTCACTTCACAGTTGTAACACTAAGCCTCTCTGAAAAAAGATAAATCAAGTGATTTAGATAAGGGAAGGGATCTTTGATAACTATTATCTTGACAATCAATTTTTAAATAATTTTTAGAAATTTTCAAAAATAAAAAAAGTTGACAAACATATTTTTTTTAACTTATAGATTGATTGTGTTTCAAATTTCATGTAATTTAAAAATCATTTGATATTTCATCAAACACCATTAAATTTAGATTGTTGTAAATTTTATGTAATTTTGATTGTTTTTTATGGAATATCAAATGACGCTTAAATTATATGAAATTTGAAACACAATCAATCCATAGATTCAAGAATATGTTAATTAAATTTTTTCTATTTTTAAAATTTATTTAAAAAAACATTATCAAAATTATCGAGAGATCTCCATCCTTTTGAAAAACAAATTATGATGCTTTTGTTAGTACTCCCTTCCTCTGATACCATTTAGTTAGATAAACCCACCAACAATACCTGGTTAAATGCTTTTTGGATACTACTCTTGGGCTTATATTGGGTAGGCCCATTTGAGAGTATCATGTCAGATGAGAAATGGCCCAGTTATTAACTTGCACTGGTGCAACAAGTGCACCTAACTCCAAATTAGGAGACATGATTCTGCCACGTCACCCTTTTCCCGCCGTTGAATCTCTCTTCCACTACTCGGCTCTCCAATTCTCTTACGACTTTACGACTTACAACTGAGGCGACTGAGGCTGAGACTAACCAGTTACCAGTAACACAATTTCAGAGTTCAGCTTAGGGTTTCCGTACATTCATGGCTACGCTTTCTCTCAACACCATCTCCACTTCAACCCGCACGCGCATGCATCAGCATCGTCTCTCCTATCACCTCCCCAGAACTTCTCTTCGTTCCATCTCCCTCCGCCGGCTCCAGCGATCACCGGTCAAAATTCAGGCTGATGCGGTGGGGCCGATAGGGGCTAGCTCATCAGGTTTTGGTGATTCGATTGGCGATGCTCTTGGCCGAGTTAGCATCTTTTCTGCTGCTACTGGTGAGCCGGTGTTGATCAAGGATTTGTGGGACCAGGATGAGGTTGTGCGCCTTTTATTTATCTTTTTCATTTTTGATGCTTGAAAAAACTAATTATTATCTAACGGTAATAGGTTTTTTTTTTAGGGGACTTGGTGTTAATTATTATCTAACGTAATAGATTGAGATTAGCATTAATTAGAGATGAGTCCAATTTCTGGGGTTAACATTTAACTCTAGACTGTTTGAATTTGCTCTTTTTTCTTTCTTTCTTTTTTTTTTTTTCAAATTTTATGTCAGCTTAGCTAAGTGATATAAGATATAATTTGAAATTACTGAATTATGTCTCGATGCTTTTACAGGGAATGGCAGTTGTAGTGCTACTAAGGCATTTTGGATGTCCTTGCTGGTTAGAAAGTATCAAATAAACTTATATCAATTAGAATGAAATTTTTTTTTTGCACCGTGTTTGCAAATTCTTAAAGTTGTTTACTTACATTTTTCTTTCTTAAAATATTGAAGCTGGGAGCTGGCTTCTGTTTTGAGGGATTCAAAGTCAAAATTTGAATCAGCCGAAGTCAAGTTAGTTGCAATTGGTGTTGGTACGACTGATAAGGCTCGCATTCTTGCTGAACGGGTACTGATATTAGGTCTTCTGCTGCCTTTACTCTGTACATAACCTGTATGTACCAGACTGTACCAGTGATGCCCCCCATCTTAATTTTATTCTTTTAGGTTTATTTTCTTATTTGGAGTTTTCTTTTGAACTTGTTTCTAACATGCGGTTGCATATGCCAAGTCATTGTAGTACAGATGAAATTGATTGATGCTGGTATGACCATATACCAGCTAGTGAGGATCTCTTGATTGATTTCGAGTTACTTTGTTATGATTATATTGAATTTTTTTCCAAAAATTTCTTTTCCTGGTTCTATTTTTGCATTTTTTTGATGCTACGTTTTGTGTCAATTGTAAATGCAGCTACCATTTCCGCTGGAGAACCTTTATGCTGATCCCGATCGCAAGGTTGTCTTTGCTTAATTTTTTTTTTACTTTGGTTTCAGTACCTGCTCCTGAAGTTCGTTAAGTGAATACTTTTTGTTAAATTTAAGGGGTAAGGCAGAAAATAAAGAAAGGAAATAATGTTTATTAAGCTAGAGAACTACTTTCTATCAATACATTGAAGACATTAAATAGTTACACATCTTTCTAAAATTTTTCCAGGCATATGATGCTATGGGCTTGTATTATGGTTTGGCTCGAACTTTCTTCAATCCAGCCAGTGTAAGCACACTAAGGGCCTTTTGGTCCCCCAAAATTACCTTTTGTCCTTGTGTCTTAGTATCTATTTGGATAATCCGAACATTTTTGATGCAAACCTCTTTTTTTTTTTTTTCCTTTTTGAAAGGCGAAAGTATTCTCAAGATACGAATCTCTTAAGGAAGCAGTGAAGAACTACACCATTAAGGCCACCCCAGATGACAGGTCCAGTGTTTTACAACAGGTCTGTCTGTCTACACAACAAAAGAATCCTCCTTGGTTGAATAAACTACTTTACACTTATCGGGTTTTGGTTATGTCAATTATTTGGATTAGGGAGGGATGTTTGTATTTAAAGGAAGAGAGCTGATATATGCAAGGAAAGACGAAGGCACCGGTGATCATGCCCCTTTAGATGACGTCCTTGATATCTGTTGTAAAGTGCCAGTTGCATGATATGTATACAGAAATTATATCTTGGTTGGAGGTTAAACAGGTACTCTTATACATATGCAAAATACTTATAGATATTGGTAACTTCATGTAAATGTACAACAACTGGATTACATTCCACTGATAGTGTGGTAAAAAGGTTCCTTTTCTTTTTTTGGACTTAAGAGAAAAGTTGCGTTTCTGCAATGATTTCAAAAGACTATTTTGTCTTTTTATATAATGCTACGCTAGTTAGTTGTAGTCAAACAAAAACTTGGTGCTTTATGGAACAGTGTGTATATAGTGGCCCTCTATTGGCATTATCATATAAAAAAACTAAAGGATAACCCTTGTCATTATAATATAATTGGTAAGAAGCCGCCAAAACCAACTATTTGCTAGTTGCTAAATTTACAAAATTAGGTTATTTTGACCCAGTGTAGCTCTCTCTTAAAAGCTTGTGCGCAAAGGTTTTTCATGGCCATGGTCAGATCACTTTAATTAAGAGATAAGAAATGCACTTGGGTTCCACTTCTTGTGTAGTATTCGAGCGAACTCTGTACTTGTGTAATGGATTCAATTCGATGCATAACACGATAATCCATAAAATTTCTAGTCCTTCTCTAGCTTTTAACACCATGGTCTTAGGCTTTCTATATATCGGGAACTATGAAACTAGGATCAGGTACTATCATACGTGAATTTAATTCTAGCTACTAGAATTACATCGTTCATAGTTCATCGAGTTCAGTTGGAATTTTTTTTTGATGGAGGGATATTGAAGCTCCAAAGTTGAACTAAGAGTGGTCCCCTGTAGTTAGTTTCTTACATTAAAGAGTTATCTCTCAATTAAATATTAGTAGCAGATTTGAGAAGGCACCGCCGGAAATTAGTATGGCAAGGGCTGCTATAGATTTAAACCGACCCACCAATGATAACTGGGCCCATGGTGTCTACAGCAAATCATGGGTCCCATGTTTCTTTGCATAGTACTTTTTAGAATGTTCAAATAAAAACAACCCAATTATTCTCTCCTTGTAGAAATGTCGAACTTATCAGTTTGAGTTCCCTTCTCTTGGTTCCTCTTTTTTTAATTTTGTGCTTGCTTACCTAACCACTCTGTTTCTCATCATGTCGCATTATAATATTTTATGATGTCACCAAATGAATGAAGTCGTTTCAAACTGTAATTGTGTTTGCCATGAAAAAATATATATATATACACAACTGATGATTGGTTTCCCCCATTAGTACTTCTTGTTCTTGTAGCAAAAACCTATTGATAGAACGGAACTACAAATAATTAGATGGTGTCAAAGAATGAGGAAGAGTTGCATCAAAGATTTTAGAGGAACGATAATTACAAAAGATTGGTCAATACAAGTAGTTACAATCTGTACATAAGAACATCATTGATTTTATTACTTTCCTTACTAAATAGTACATATTTACAAAAGAAACAAAAGACATGGAAGAGGGTGGGGGGTAATGGCTTCAAAGTAAGGGCGGCTTACTAGTTGGTAGTACCCTGTAAAATCCGAGACTGGTACTAGGTTCTGGTTCACTCCTGTTAACTGAATTAGATCCAAAACTGACAGTAAAGATCTGCTTGCAACGTGGGCACATAGCAAGCGTGGCAGCGGGTGATTGCATGTAATATATTGGTTGTTTTTGTGTGGCTTTTAAAGCTCTTAGCTCATGCAACTCCTTTTGCATCCTTTTGTTTTCCTCGATTAAGGTGTTGTAGCATCTCTTCATGAATTCACAGTTTGCTTCCGTCTGCTTGAGCTTAATCCTGTTTGCAGTGATGCATCTTAGTTTGATTTGACTTGTGCATTCTTATATGTTGAGTAATTAAGACTAGTGTTTCATATTTACAGTACATGCAACTCTTATGATTTGCAGAGGTTTAAGAAATTGCATGTAAGAGTGTAAAACAGACTTGATGGATACCATGCGGCGATGTAATAAGAAACATACCTTGCTCTCCTATTCTGAAACCACACTTCCACCTGGCGCGGCAATAGATTTAGATCTTCCGCAAGGGTTTGCTTTTGCTTCTGATCATCCACCAAGTGAAAAAAAAATATGAAAACAATTCATAATATACTCTCTTAAGAATAATTCTAGTGTACATTCAACTGTCTTACGATAGATATTTTTGAAAAATATTGCTCAAATTAAAAAAACTAAAATTATGGATGTATTTCTAGTTATTTAGATAGAATATATATCAAATTTGGGTCAATTTAAAAGAGATTTTTCTTTCCATCAAACAATTTTAAAATTTTAACGGTGAAGTTTTAATGATTTCGTGATGAATGATCAATCGAATTCTAAATTGTCTCAAAATTAATACACTTCTATCCAAGTAATTAAGAACACATTTACTCTTAAATTTTTTTCACAAGGGAAGATAAATGGAAATAGAAAAGGCTCACTGGAGTAAGTGTAGTGTGCTCCCTGAAAGTGCTTTCCAGAATGGAGTGCTGTTCTGTTGTGAGCCTCAGTTTCTTTTTGCAGAAATTATGTTCCTCTAATTCCTCCTCTCCTGCTTGGATTGAGATCTCTTTCAGTGTTTCGGTTTGTTCATCGGTTTCGATACTTTTGCCTCTTTTAAGGTTGCTCGGAGTCCTCGTCGTGCATGGAAATGAGTATGCGGTTTTACTAGGAGTTGATGGCTTGTGTGCATCAATAGCCAAGCTAAGACCAAGACTTGTGATTTCCTCATCTCCTTGATCCATGTCTCTGTAGAAGAGAGGGAGAGAGAGAGGGAGAGAGAGAGAGAGAGGGAAAATGAACTTATCTTCTCTTCATAGGGAAGTTTTATATAGGTAAGAAGATAAATTAATTAAGCAAATTGCTTCCCCAAAGTGGTAATGGAACAGCAAAACGACAAGCTTTTTAATATTTCAATATGATCTGTGACTGGCTCTTTCACAATTTGTTTTTACAAAGAAAGGTAGTTTAGGTATTTTCTTTTCTAAAATGGGTTAACAGAGAGGTGGTGTCTGGTAGACAGTAGACTGGTATTTATCTTCTTCATTATGTAAAATGAGATATTTCTGATATTTTTTAACAGCACAAGTGTTGTGAACGGAATGACATGCTTTTTAAATCAGGATCAATTCCTTGCCTCCAAATTTCCAAATGCACAAACCACTTTGTTGGTAATAAACCGGTCAAGGTTTCAGACCTATGTCACTTAATCGAACATCAATTTTAATCTTGGCAATCTGTAAAAATAAAATTAAATAAGAAATTTAATTAACATTATAGATATAAATTAATCGTGCCAATAAATTTTTTGTAAGATTTTATTTATGTTTTAACATATGTTTAAATAATTTGTACTTTGAAACGGTCTAAGTTTAACGATAATTATTTTTATAATTTTAACTATAATTTTTTTTTATTTTTCTTTTGACAGTATCTTTGAAGCTTTCTTTGGACAAGAAGCACAAGAAAATATCTCAAACATAAGTCATGGTAGTGGGACAAGTAAATAAATTAAGGTCAACGGAGTTCGTGGCACATAAAGGATGCATAATGATTAATGCAAAATGATGTATGATTAAATAGATAATATATCTTTTTGGGTATCAATGATTGTCTTAATCACTTGATATAAATTATGTATATGTGCGTTGACTCCACTGGAAACTGATAAACCCAGTATATAATAGCAAGATAACAAATGTTCTAACAGTAGGAATGGATCAAAAGGGGGTTGTTGAATGCTGGTAGGTTTATTCCATGAAAAAAGAGCTTAAACTCAAGGCACTTTTGCATCAGTTATACATAAAAAAAAGTTGAAAAATTAATAGGGGGATTAAATTAAAATTAAAGAAAAATATTTGGAAGATACTGTCATCGATATCGATTTTATTATTCATATAAAATAAATCATTATTCATGTTAATGATTTTATTATGTAATTTACTTAACTTGAATAATAAAAATACTATACAAAATAAGTTGTATAATAAAGTCGTTGACATGAATAATAACTTATTTAATCTAAATAACAAAGTCGGTATTAATGACGGTATCAATTACAGTATTTATATATCAGCTCTCAAAATTAAAGGCTTAGTGCCTTTTGTCAATGCAAATAAGGCATGGGAATGTAAATTCAAGGACGCTACTGGCAACGATATTAGAATAAAGTTATCTCAAATAAAAAAAAATACTTTTAGAGAATACATCCATACAAGTGACAATTAAAATTATACATGCAATCATTTTAGTATCTTTTTTTATATTATTCTAATAATATGACATCTATATTCTAATGTTGACAGGATTTAGGGTGTCCCCTCATGTTGCTACTTCAATATTTCAAGGTTACAAATTACATAATTGTAGGCATCATTTCCATATAAAAGCTGAAATTTAAATATACTTAAATTTAACATTTCTGGATTGGAACTTACAAATAATATTTGAATACAACATATTGACATATAAATACATTTAAGGATATGACTTTATTTATTTATTTTTTGAATTGAGTCATGAATATTCCTCAGTTGACACTAAGATGTTCTCAGTTTCCACTTGATTTGTTTCAAATTGGTGCTTAACTCAATAATTTAACAAAATTATTCAAATTCTTGAAATGCGAGTTAAATCAGTCCATATAATATCCCCAAAAACAATTTTGAGTTTCTATCTCAAAAAAAGAAAAAGAAAAAGAAAAAAGGTGGAGATAAAATGGCAGGACAACTAATCATTGTGATACTGACTTGACTTCTAAATTTCAGAACGTCAGCAACCAGTATAATAAAAATGGAAAGAGAAATTACATAGAATTGAGCTGAGCTCGAGCGAGTTGAGTATAGCTTAAGCTTAGACTAAATTATAAATTAAGTTTAGTTGAGTTTGAGTTGAAAATTAACCGAGTTACTAAACTTGAGCCAATTCGAACTCATGCCGAGCTGGAGCTCTAGATGAGCTCAATTATTACGATTTTTTATATTTATATTTATTATTATATTATTATAAATAACTAAAATTAGAAAAAAATATTTTCGTTCTTCTTTGAGTTATATTAATTTTATAATAAAAATTCGAAAAAAATTGCATTTATGGAAATTGCTTTAAGTTTGAGCCAAGCTAACAAAAAGTATAATCGAGTGAGTTGAGTTCGAGCTAAATTCGAGTCGAGCTCAAACGAACCACAAATTTTTCTTACAGCCCTAGAGAAATAGCACTAACTTATGTTAGTGAGCTATTTTGAATTATGCTTGGTGTTTGAATGAATAGGTAACTATTCTAAATAGTTGCTAACTAGGTTGTGTGTTTGGATGGTGCAAGGATTAGTGTAAGAATAGTGTCATTTAAGTTAGTGATTGAGAATAGTGTAAGATTAGTGTTAATTCGAAAGATATGAAAATAACGCTAACTTTTTACTATTTGAGTTAGTATAAATGTTGTTTGAATAATAACTTTGGAATAGTGAGTTAATCTTTTACACTCACAAGCTCTTTCTTTGGCTAAACCAACATTTCTATGGTTTAGCGGAACAACGCTATTCTAGTGCTATTTCAATTTCCTAATTGATGTTCGGATCTCGTCCATTCGGAAAATAATGGAGTTATTCTTAGGTTAGCTTTATTCCATCCCAAACCAAACACAATGGTTCATTTAGCAAATTAAGGAATAATATTAGAATAATATCATTAAAATAATAAAAGTATAATAATAATAAAATAGTGATGTTTAGAAGAGTGAATATAAGAGTATTATTTTCAAATTATTTGGAAGAGTTGAAGTATCGTTTGGTAAAAAATTAGAAACTTTTTGTTATTCCGCACGCTGAAATTGAGTACTATTCCGCTATTTGACTAATAAATCTAAATAGCAGAATAAACTATTTATGTAGTTATTTCAAAATTTTATTTTGTGTATGGAAAATTCATTCCATCGGAATAGCGCGTTATTCTCCTATTCCACGTACAATATAGCTTGCCAAATGAAAATAAATCAAGCTTTGTATTACAAATCAAAGATCAAGTTAGCGGCTGTTTCAAGCAACTAATTAAATTAGTCACTAACTTGCTAACTTCGTTCCCAAAAAAGACATCCATTGCTACTCTGTTCTGTTTAGAATGCGTTATCTGTCGTTAGTAATTGGGCGACACCAATGATTTCTCTATGATTCTGTGTTCACAAAAAAAAGACCTAAAAAAAAAAGGATTAGCTTGGTAATTGAAGTTCTTTAATTTGAGCGTGCTCTGTTATTTAATTTTAGCTAATGTTCGGCTGGGCCTGGGCTGCTTTGATATATTGAAGCTGCTTTTTCGTGTCTCATTTGTACTTGGCGCATTCCAAAAAGTGCATCCCAAACTGTCTTTAAAATATATCAGACTTTCAAATAAGTAAGTAAAGAATCATATCCCATGTTAGGTTTCTTGCCTTTTTGTGCTGCTGGAGGCGGTGATTGCAGCTTTTTTTAAACTCAGATACAGACAAAATGGCGTCAAATTAAGTGTCAACGTGACAACCTGCTCCTAGTTGCAATTAAGGATTTTGTATGCGCTGCCGTACTATACAACATAATGTATTGTCTGTCTATTCACATTAAAATTTGTGTAAAATAAATTTAAAAAAATTCCTCTTATAATCCACCATCCGTACACTGTGCAGTGCAATGCAACGTATTGTCCGTTAAATCATGTCAAGATTTGTGCAAAGTAAATCTAAAAAAAAATCGTCTATAATCCATCCATCCGTATACTATATAACGCAGTGTTGCGTAACAAAAGATCGTGACCCTTGCAATTAATGACTTACATTTTTAAGTTCTGAAAAGTGTCTCTTTTGAAGGATTGATCGAGAACTTTCATTTATAATTTTGCTTGAATTCCACAATCAAGATTTTGAAGATGCGTTTGTGTCTGCCAATAGGTAGCGCTTTCATGCTCAAAGTGGTTAAAGTTGTGTTCTTTGCAGATAACAATTGACAGGTGTTTTTACGATTTCGTTAACAAATTATAATTAAGTATATCATGTGTGCATTGATATTCTACCTGCTCTACATAATTAATAATACAACGCATTCAGCAAATCTAAACTTAGTCATGTACAATCAATTAATCCTGGCTTCCTATTCTACAATCAACTCACAAATACAAAGTAATAACAAATAATATTAGCTAGAGCTAGCTGCTAGTTATCTAGCATTAGACTAAGTCTACAACGATTATTTCTGAATCGGGTTTAAATCTCTTAATTAGGAGAAACCTGAAGAAAATTGGTGCAGCTCAGTTATGCTCAATCCGCTATCATCTACATTGGATATGTCGGGTTTGTCGGAGTCCTTGGTCGGAAATAATTTATAATAACCGGAAATAAGCTCTTCGTGGATGTACTCCATCCGACCCGATACCTCGTCTTCTCTATCCATCTCTATTAGATCCTGATCATACAAACAAATAAAACCCATCACCATGGCCTGTGTGCAAAACCACAACTATAAATAAGTATAGATAAAAAAAATGAAACAGTGAAACCCCCCCCCCCTCCCCTCAAAAAAAAAAAAATAATAAAAGAACCTGAAAGAAGTACATAAAAACAGAGGAAGAATTTGAAACCTGAACAGATAAAGAGGTGAAAATGGAATAGAAGCGCTGGCGACAGTATTCGTTGAATAAGAGAGTTCCTATAACAAGTGGTATCGTGAAACCTGACGAGAACTTGGAGCGTTTAAGTCCGAAGACTCCGATGGCTATTATCTGTGTCAGCACGAGAGAGAACACCGTTGTGTTGTGTACTATAGGCCACAATTTACCTCCCATCTCATACTTGCATACATACACATTGACTATCTGCATTATATCTTTTGATTAGATAATAAGTAGAAGATATGAGAAATTAATGAAAGAAAATTTCCACAGATGCATTCCACAATGTAGAAAGAATTGAAATAGAGCTCCGATTATGCTAAATTAAAAAAAAAAATAATCCAACCATTACACAAAAATTAAGTTGACAGTTTTAAATGACACGCATCAAAAGCCAACTCTGCTTTTCAGAACATTGATAAATACTTAAAATTAAGTTTATTTGACTTCTCCTGTAACTATTGCATATTTTGATTCTATCCATAAATCTATTTAGTTCCTGTATCAATCAGAATTCTTGTTCATACTCTTTATATATGTTATGGTACAAAACTATGAATATACTACCAATTAAATCATTATTGCATTTTCTCTTATCTTTTACACTTTAACAGTTACACTAGGTTTTGGAGGTTCGATGGCCAGGGCCTCTTTTGAGTTGTATCCTGAAAAAGGGACATTGTGCAAGACTATACCCATTTTTCTAATTCATTTTTGCAAAAGAACTCTTAAAATCGATGATTCTTTTGAAAAATGATCACCTGATTTCGGTATACAACATAACCAAGGCAGAAGTACACGAGTAAGAATGGCAAGATGAGCGGTGCAAGTATAGAGCATGTAAAACCTAGAAGGCTGTAAAGGAGCACTTTGGGGATCTCTGTGTGATACGGGAAGGTTGGTACCAACTGGGGGTCGTCATCTAGCTGAAATATATATCTTCTACCAAAAGTGTAGACGAGAGCAAATATTTGCATTATTTCAGAGCACAGACCCACCCAGCCTGTCAGTACATATGTTATGAAAAATGTGGCCTGTAATATGGACACAAGTACACTAATTAGTGACAATAAGGTATGAGGAAAATAATAAAAAAATAAAAAGGGTAAAATATGTAACCTGCTTGGGTACAGCCTCGGCAAGCTGGGAGGCGAGATCTTTAGGTCTGGTAATTGCATTGAGTTGAGAAAGCAGTGATCCTGATAACACATTAACAAAAAAGACATTCCATATTGTGAAATACAGTACTTTGTGACAAGCACTCTTTTTCCTGTCGCTCCGAGAAATGGAACCTTCCATTGTTGAAAGTAGCATCATCACTGGTGGGACTGTGTAGAAGAACAACAATAATATCACGCTCGGTAGATACCCTGTCACCACCTTTGTCACCATAGGCCTAAACTTATTAGACAATATGTAAGAAACAAAAATATACAAGGGAAAAGATGAAAAGCAAAGACTAAGCAACACTAACAACCCCGGTGCAAACTGTGATAAATGCTTAACCTTGCATTGAATCCAAGCTTACTTAGTACTGGCAAGGCTAATAACCAAACATATAGAAAGATAAAAGGCTAGCTCTATTGAAAAGGAAACAAAGAATGCAACAACAACAATAACAGTGGACTTGGTATTATAACTGGTATACAATGCCGATGGTACTATTAATTGTTGAAGGCCAAAGCATCAGAAGTGTTTGCTTTGGTTCTCTGACAAGACAACTTCTTGCCACAACAAATCTAGAGAAATGACAATAGCAAACAATTGAATCATGCAAGAAAAGTACAATGAAGGATTCCAGTGCAAGTCATTTGCAACATTATTGTGGAGGGAGATAATGGATGGTGGATCATCTAGAAACAAGCAAATTAATTTTGAAAATATTTTTATGTAGGTGATGAACAACTTTAAAAGGTACTGTTTCCTCATTTACTAGAGTTTTAATTTTCCATTTTGACCTCGAACATTCCAATTAATATAATTTTGGTCCTCACTTCATCATGCTTCTGACAAGAAATACAATTAATTGCCACATTGGTGTCAATGCGATATGTAGCCGATTGTTTTACTGAGGGATAACCCACCAAAACAGATCACCCATATTGAGTGTTTTTCTTCTGTGCATCCAGAAAAATAATTGTACCGACCAAAATAGCACAATTGGGATGTTCAGGAACCGAATGAGATCTTTCAAATATCACTGAAAAAGCATCAAATAATTGAAGGCAGTGTTGTGTAATCCAGGACTTACATTTTGAGTATATCTCTGAAAAAAGGAAACATTTTCTTCATCTGTGTCAGCTGGGTCAAGCTCTGCACAAACGTGACGGGAAGGATAAACACAAACATGAACACGATGCTGGTAATAAGCATGAGGACACGACGGAACCAGAGCCAATTGTATGCAATTGAGAGGTTTGACCAGTAGACATCATGCGGCTCTGGTGCCTGGTCCGTCACCCACAGTGTTGGGTTGGGTGATTGCATCAACTGTGACACGATCGCAGCTGCAAAACGTGTCTTGAAGAAAACAAATGCGGCTAGACAGTCCTAATTAATCAGGAAAAAGAGAAAAAAATAAAATAAAATGAAGCTAATTGAGAAACTGTAAAGAAACGGGTACTGAACTGAGCTTGGGGAAATTAGGATACTGAACCTTTTGCTCTTGGAAAATGTCGGCAATGTTAATGTCGGTGTTTCTCTCTTTGAGATCATCTTCATCTTGATGGAAGTGAAATGGAGTAGATTTGTCACCTCCACATAGGCCACATCTATATAGTCTCTGTCTTGTGTTAAGGCCACATGAAGCCAGCCTTAGTTGTACAAACTTTCTATACACCTTCTCTGCACTAGACTGTACCAAAGAGATTACAAAAGTGGTATATTTTGAGTTTGTTTGCATATAAATATGAATATCGCATATTTCAATTAAATTAACACCGCCATTTTGGGTTTCTCAAATACTTAACCAGCATAGTAATTAAAAAAAAAGATAAAACTGCCCGCCGTTTCTTGTCCACAACCATTTTTTTTAACCAGTGCAATTTGGATGACCGAAACATAAACCTATTATTACAAATTTGGAATTTAAATCTTGTTTACAGATTATGAAGCTGTCTATTACTTACATAAGAAATAAAAATTTTGAAATCTACAGGCAATTGTTGTGAAAATGTTCTGTCTAATACTTGAGAGGTGTAAACATCTTTGTGAACTATCGGAAGCTATGAAATGAATTGAAATCGCACCATAAGTTTTTGAACTTTGCCTGTTCGGTAGATCAGCTGATGAGAGAGGTAGCTAGAGCCATGGTAATTTCCAAAGAAATTTCTGATTGTGTCTCGTAACATCTGCCCCCGTGAACTGGGAATTGACCGAAGAAGCACTGTAAAATGGCTCAGGTTATGTGGAGACTTTCTTATGTATGCTAACCTCATTCTTGATATGCTTTTATACTCCTGAAATAAACAGATAAATCATATATTAGTTTACATCAAGAGATTTTTTGAGTAATAACAGACAAAATGGAGAAAAATTGTCATACATGATAAAGAAGAACACATGATGAGAAAGTAATGATATACAATGCCAGGCAGTGTACCCAAAGCCTACAAACAAGAAGGGCAAAAATTTTCTTTAGTGCCATTGTGATGTTAAGATATGCCATGTATTAAGCATACATAATTAATATATACTTTAAAAAAAAATTCTGTTTTCATACCATCTAGAGCCTTCTATAACATTTGCAATAGTAAATACTTCCAGTGACTCTAACGGGATCTGTTTGTGAAGCATATCTCTCCCAAAATAATTTGCTGGTAGCACTCCAAACAAGCAAACTATTGCTGCTATCGAAAATATTCGTATGCTGAAAAAATTAAAAAACAATTGAGTTCAACTTCACCCCCTACAATATATGATAAAGAACAATGCATTTGACATGTTGAGTGAAAAGCAAAAAAGAACACGACTAAACAAACCTGAAGACAAGAAATCTCAGAAAGACCACAGAATCAAGACCCCCGCATTGTAAAATATCAGTTTCGGTATTTTCCCATGCTTTAAAAATCCAACTAGGTGAAGGCATTAATCTATCCAGCGTAAAGCATTCTGTTTCCTGAGTATGCTCTTGTGCTATTCTCCTACCAAAATACACATAAATATTTGTAGGTTGCTTTCTCAGAATTGAGTAGAGAGAGAGAAAGATTGCGCAAAGTGCTATGTTAATCCCTGCCGATGTCATCAAGGCCGAGAAATCCATCTCTTATTTCTCTGCTTTCTACCTAATTGCGCAGATAATGAAGAACACAATCATGGAGAGAAGCCGAGTAGGTAATGCTTCTGCAAAACCATGTTGTGTATCAGTTATTTTGTCCTAGGTAAGTGGGAATTAGGAAATTAATGGAAGTATTATCATGTGATTTTCCAAAAAAGTAAAGAACTGCATAAATACAAAGATTTAATGGTACAAAAAAAAAGAGCATTACCATGTAATATTGGCACCATTTCTGTCAACTATTTGGTAAATTGTTGGGTCATTCTGCTAATGTAGGTCAAACAAAATATTTTTAGTCCTAACTAGCTAGTGCAATGTGGTATGTGCGATGACATATGCTTTGAAAATTTCCTAACCATGTACTTAAAAAAAAAAAAAATCTGCGTGATTTAATCAAACTGATTTTGAGACAGAAAAAACAAAGTTCTTGAAATAAATCTAAACGAAACCAAATTAAATAATGAACAGTAAAGAACTAAAGATGGTTCAAAATCCAAAGCCTTTTCAACTAAAAAGAGCCAAAATTAAATTGAAAAGAAGAAACTTCAGTACAGATAACAGTAATGTTCTTAGACCTGGTGATTCCACAAATAGAAAAATAATGAATTGCAAAATTCATCGTATTTGGATCTTATAGTATGGCGATTTTGATTCGAAGCCTTTGATTTATTTTTCTTTTTTGAAATTTTTTACTATTATTACTCAAGTAAATGCAAAAAGAGAGGAAGAGACATAGAACAGAGATCAATGCTGGTAAACTCTGAAGTATGATTATATAATAATACTCTTCACATAGTTGCTTCATCGAAACAAAAATATATAACCATCTAATTACTTAGTAAATGATTATTTAATGATGCTCTTTTTTTATAACAAAGCTTTACAAAACGAATTAAATGCATAATTTGATTATTGAAGTAACCTTTCAGGCTTCAAATGCCCATTTCTTTCATAAAAGAAATTCTGTTATGTGTAACATGGACTAGAGCTTCAATCAAATTTATATGATAATACAAATTAACCATAATCCATAAGTGATTAAATGTGTTTGCAATTTCTAAGTAAATTTCTCCCACAAAAGGATCAAATTCACCAAAAATAATCTTTTTTAAATTAATAATACGCATAAACTTAATTGCTATTGGCTTATAACTCAGAACACCAAATGCAATCACTAAAAATTTAAGCACACAACATAAAAATTTAGTTAAAGATTATAAATTATGTATTTTTTGTAATGAGTTCCTCTAATTACAGTGTATAAATTCCAAAACACATCTTAAAATAATAAGTTATATACATTCACAAGAAAATGACAAATCAATCCAATAATGGTATATAAATAAAAAAAACGTTAGGTAATAGAGAAATTTAATTACCTTAACAAAGAATGATCGATACTAAGAGGAGATTATAATTATATGCAATCACAGCACGATCGTCTTGACAATTAATTCTGATCCGAAGGTGCTCCAATAAAAATATAATAGGTGACGCGAATCTAATCCAAATGGATCATCACACCAGCACCCACAATGAGTTAATTTCTCCTCTTTGTTATTGATTTTATTTGTTTGTTTGGTTTGGTTTCTGAAAGATTAACATGAGGGAGAAAACAATGGGGGAAAATGAAAAGAAGAAATAACATGCGCCTCTTCGTTATATTTTGCCGAATTTATTTATTTATTTTCCAGAGGATTACCAGTGTTTGATGGATTACTGTTGATTTGCCGATCGACGGCTCATATTCATCCAATCGGATTTGATAATGGCTGATCCCTCTAATTGTCCCTGTATATAATCTGCAGTACCCCTCGGAGAGATTTCGTTTTTTCTGCTATTTTACACGAATATTGACGCATTTTTTTTTGTTTGGTTCGGATTGTGTATTGTAGCAACTCTGTGGCCAAATCGTGTGTGAAAGGAGAAAATGCATGTCCACAAGGGTTTCATGACTCGCTTCAGAGACCAAATAGGCAGAGAGATTGCAGAAAATATCTCTATAGATTTTTTGTGGCGTTTCTTTTATAACTTGTCTGTTGAAGTTCGTAATCAGATATGTACACGTTTGTTGTACAGAAATTATACACGGATGAGTTCCTCGTTTTCTTTTCCAGCGATAAAAGGGTCCTCTCTCTCTCTCTCTCTTTGATTCCGAAAACCCCTCTTTTCCTCTCTCTCTCTCTCTCTCTCTCTCTATTTCTGCGCGTATTTCCGTGATCATACTTTTCTGTCAATCTCCGACAATATGCAGTAAAATTGAAGTCGCAAGAACTTATATTCTCTGCTCGATCTTTTGACACTCGTTTCGACTATCTTCCGCTTGCTTCATTTCATTTCGCCTGCCATCGGAACTCCTAGCAAGGCACGCCGGTCTTCGCGCATAAGGAAGGAAGCAAGAAAATCTTAGTTCGGTGACACCCGTTTCTCTTTTCACTCTAATATCTTTATTAGCTCCTCACTTCTCTCACCTGAGATCTCCTTTTTTAGTGTGAGTGTGTAGTTGCTTGAGGAACACAGTGTTTTGGGGGTTGCGCTTCGTACATGCTGCCTAAGTAGTCTCGGCTCTCGATCTCATCTATGGAAGGAAAGAAGATGGGCTAGGCACTCTCTAACCGCGGTAGGTGCAACTGCACTCCTAGGTGCTTTGCATTTAGGCCAGTTATGTGGCACTTTGATAGATTGCAGTGATTTTCCTCTCCTTAAATTATTTTCTATATTGGGTATTCCATGAGTGAACGTACTTGTATAATTTACGAATCTGTGATCTTGCACGCGACGCATTTGATAAAATGTCCCAAAGAGACTTTACAGTATGGGACATAATTGTTAAAAAAAAATAATAAACTAAATTATTTTGTTGTTAATGTGAAAATGGTTACTTTGAAGTCAAAAATAATGGCTGCATTCATGCGTCGGAGACAAATTGGGTACAGCTGATTTTTTTTGTTTAGCTATTAAGAAAATTTAGTTGGTTGTAATAATATATCAATTTGATTGGCTAGGAATTTTATATAAGTCGGTTTGAGAAGTTATATATACATGGGATGTCACAGTTTGTAATTGAATGAATTGAGAAATAAAATTCCGTTGTTTTCATTTGTTTCCTCTCTTTTTCCGCTATTAAATTTATTAAATTTAGTCATGACAAATAGCAACACAGCCATCGGTGGACTCGGGCAAGTCTCATGCCCGCGTCTTTCGAAGACCAACTACGACATTTGGTGTATACACATGAAAGCATTGCTCGGGTCGCAAGATGCGTGGGATGCCATTGAGAGCGGTTATACAGAACCAGCAGCCACACAAGCTATGACGGCCAATCAACTAAAGGAGTTGAAGGAGAATCTCAAGAAAGATAAAACGACCCTTTATATAATTTATCAAGCAGTTGACAAGTCGGGTTTTGAGAAGATAGCAAATGCGAAAGAAGTTTGGGAGACTCTCGAAATGGCATACAAGGGAGCATATCGAGTTAAACAGTTTCGCTTACAAACACTCAGAGGTGAATTTGAAGCATTAAAATGAAAGGGTCGGAAGGTGTGTCTAATTATATTACTAGAGTACAAACGGTAGTGAACCAACTTAAAAGAAATAGTGAACAAATGAGTGAAAATAGAGTGGTAAAGAAAATATTGAGATATTTGACAGATGATTTCGAAAATGTGGTGTGTGCTATAGAAGAGTTTAAGAACTTGGCATAAATTATAGTGGATGAGCTCTCAAGTTCTCTAGAGGCTCATGAACATAGAAAAAATAAGAAAAAACAAGAGGTGCTAGAGGAAGTAATTTAAGCTAAGGCAACTCTGAAAGAAGAAAAACAAGGCAGCAGCAAAAGGAGCCGTGTTAGAGGTCGTGGTGACTTTTGAGGTCATGGTAGAGATTACGATAGAGGCCGTGGTAGAGGACAAGACTCACAAGAAAATAAGAAAGAGAGGAATCAACATAACTTGGACGGCAGGGGTCGAGGTTAAGGAAGAGGAATATCAAATAGATACAATGTTCAATGTTATTATTGTAAAAGGTTTGTCCATTATGCAGTAGAATGTTATTACAATGAGGAGAAAGATGATGAGAAAATGAAGAGAAAGAAGACGATGGTGTGGTATTGCTAACAAGCAAGGAGGAAGACCTTAATAGTGATTCGGTGTAGTATCTAAACACCGGTGCAAATAATCAGGCTACAAGCATATGTTTACAGAGATAGAAAAAATAGTTGATGATCATATATCATTTGGAGATGCCTTAAAAGTGAAGGTTAAAGCCAAGGTAAAATTCTCATTCAATGTGAGGATGGCAACGAGAGGTTGATTTTCAATGTTTATTATGTTCCTGATATGAAAAGTAATATTTTGAGTTTGGACTAGTTGTTAGAACGTCATTATACGGTTCTTATGAAAGATAGGATGCTCTATTTGAGGGACCAAAATACCAGATTTCTAGCTTATATAGAAATGACTAAAAATCGCATGTTTAAGTTGAATTTAGTAAACGCTCAAGCAAAGTGTTTGAATGTATGTGTAGAAGATAAAACCTGATTGTGACATTTGCAGTTTGGGCATTTGAATTTTGGTGGTTTGAGACAACTCATAAATAACAGAATGGTGAAGGGTATACCACACATAGACCATAACGATAAGTTTTGTGAATGATGTGTGTTAAGAAAACACTCAAAGTATTCTTTCCCTAAAGAAATAAGTTATCGTGCTAAGAAGGTGCTCGAATTAATTCATATTGATATTTGTGGTCTAATAACTCTTGAATCTAATGGTAAGCACCGTTATTTTATCACTTTTATTGATGACTTTTCTTGAAGAATTTGGGTTTATTTTCTGAAGGAGAAATCAAAGGCATTCTCTATTTTTAAGAAGTTTAAGGTGCTTGTTGAAAATTTGAGTGGTGAACGCATCAAAGATTTAAGGTCTGATAGAGGAGATGAATTTACATCAAAAGAATTTATGAATTTTTGTAAAGAGAAAGACATTAGAAGGTTCTTGACAATCCCCTATTCATCTCAGTAAAATGGAGTAATAGAGAGAAAGAATCGAACCATACTCGACATGGTTCGAAGCATGCTAAAAAGTAAAAACATACCAAAAGAGTTCTGGGCTGAAGCAGTAAGGTGTGCAGTTTATTTACAAAACCAGTGTCTAACATCAAGTTTGGAGAATATTACACCACAGGAAGCATGGTGCGGTGTTAAGCCATCTGTGGCTCATTTGAAGGTGTTTGGAAGTGTGGCTTATGCTCACATCTCAGATCAGAAGCGCACAAAACATGACGACAAGAACAAAAAGCTGATTTTTATTGATTATGATGAGAAATCGAAGGCGTATAATCTCTATGATCCTCTAACTAAAAGAGTACATGCGAGTTGTGATATACAGGTTAACGAAGAAAGTATGTGGAGCTGGAGTTTCATGGAAGAGATGTCACATGAGGTTGAAAAAGAAGCAACATCGAAAATAATTTCTATACCAACGAACACAACTACTCCTACAATAGAAGTTGAGCCAACTTCAAACTCATATGATGAAGAAGACGAGCCGAGAACACAAAGGACAAGAAGTGTGTAGGACCTATACGAGGCGACAAACGAGTTACATCTAGTATATCTTTTGACAGATACAGAAGACATAACATTTGAGCAAGCTATTAAAGAAGGGAAGTGGCAAATGACAATGGAAGAAGAGATAAAGGCTATTGAGAAGAATGACACCTGAGAACTTACGACGTTGCCCAGGGGTTATAAGCTAATTGGTGTGAAATGGGTTTACAAGAAGAAGAAGAATGCTCAAGGCGAGATTGAAAGGTACAAGGTCAGATTGGTAGCAAAATGGTACAAGTAGAAAGCGGGGATCGACTATGAAGAGATGTTGGCCCTAATAGCAAGAATGGAGACAATTCGGCTACTGATTGCATTGGCATCACAAAATAGGTGGGATATTTATCAGATGGATGTTAAGTCAGCATTTCCAAATGGAGTGCTTGAAGAAGAGGTCTACATCGAACAAACCCCTGGTTACATAAAATCTGGTAAGGAGAATAAGGTGTTAAAATTAAAAAAAAGACATTGTATGGGTTGAAACAAGCTCCAAGAGCTTGGAATACCAGAACTGATGCATACTTCAAGGAACACGGGTTTGTGCAGTGTCCATACGAACATGCACTATATGTAAATGTACAAAAAGATAACATTTTATTTGTGGCTTTGTATGTGGATGATCTGATTTTTTTCTGAGAATTAATAATAGAGACATGATTAAGAAGTTTAAGTCAGAAATGACAAAAGAGTTTGAGATGATCGATTTAGGTCTCATGTCCTATTTTTTGGGGTTAAAAGTAAGACAAAATAAATATGGAATTTATGTATCACAATAAACATATGCAAATGAAATTTTAAAGAAGTTTAAGATGGAAGATTGCAATCTAGTAAGCACCCCAGTTGAGTGTGGTACAAAACTGTCTCGACATGAAGGTAGTTGATGCAACTTTACACAGAAATTTAGTTGAAAGTTTGCGTTATCTGACATACACAAGGCCATATATTGCATATGGAGTCGGCTTAGTGAGCTGATATATTGAGGAGCTGAAAATGACGCATTGGAAAGCTACAAATCAAATTATGCGTTATGTCAAAGGTACATTGTCTCATGGTTTATTCTACTCTCATAATGATGAGTTCAATCTAGTTAGATACTCAGATAGTGATTGGAGTGGAGTTCTAGATGATAGAAAAAATATTTCAGGTTTCATATTTTTCATGGAAAGTACGACATTTACATGACTCTTAAAGAAACAACCGATTGTTACTCTGTCAACATCCGAAGCAGAGTATGTTGTTGCGTCCTTCTACATGTCATACTTTATGGCTGCATAAGTTATTGCAAGAGATGAATTTTATTCAAAAAAAGACAACAAGATTCGAGCGGATAACAAATCAGCAATTGAATTAGAAAAGAACTTGATACATCATGAAAGAAACAATCACATTGATGTGCGTTTTCATATCATACGAGAACATGCGAATAATGGAGATGTGGAAGTAACTTATGTTACGAGTCGTGATCAAGTTGTAGACATATTTACCAAATCACTATCAGGAGAATTGTTCAACAAACTGAAGAAGTTGTTCGAGATGTGAATTACAAAATAATTAAGTTTAAGAGGATGTTAAAAAAAATAATAAACTAAATTATTTTGTTGTTAATGTGAAAAGGGTTACTTTGAAGTAAAAAATAGTGACTGCATTTATATTCATGCGTTCGAGACAAATTGGATACAGCTGGTTTCTTTTGTTTAGCTATTAAGGAAATTTAGTTGGTTGTAATGTATCAATTTGATTGGTTAGGAATTTTGTATAAGTCAGTTTGAGAAGTTATATATATATATATGGAATATCACAGTTTGTAATTGAATGAATTGAGAAATAAAATTTCGTTGTTTCCATTTATTTCCTCTCTCTTCTTCCTCTATTATAATTATTAAATCCATTCTATTAATAATTTTGTCATATCAGAAAAAAAGTGTCTTTTGTTATTATAACTCCTCAATTTGCAATGCAGGTAAACAGTGCTAAATGAATAGTGTTTTTTATCAAGTCTCGGCTGTTGGATCTCCATCATGTCTCGGCTGTTGGTCTTTGTTTGATGGGTTGAGGTAATCGTCTGACGTCATCAGGATAGCAATTTTTCGGTTGGTCATGATGTACCGCTGTTGCTCCCTTTCTATGGCTGGGTTGGTTTGGCTAGTGGGCCCTACTTCATCTCGGGCCTTTCTTTCTTCTGCTGGGAACTGTTTCACTCAAGATGTGGGGTACATTTCCTTTTCTTTCAGTTTTGTGTCGTGTGGTTTTTCTAAGCCTCCTAAGCTATTTAATTTATCATTTCTTTGTGCTGAGATTTTTCCTATCCATGTTTCCCTTTTCTATTTTTGTAATTTTTTATTTATTTGACTTGCATGCATAAAATGTGGCATCTTTTTGGAGCGAATTTGCTTTTTGTGAGGTTATCTTCATTTCTCATCGACCTCTTTTTCTGTGTGCTGTTGTTTTCATTTGCATGCAATGTTAGGAGGTTGCTTTTTTTTTTTTTAATTACCCTGCTCTGTTGCATGTTGCTCTTTTCGCTTGCATGCAATGTTACATGGTTGGTTCTCAATCTTGCCTTTGTTGTCTCTTTATTTCTGTTATTTTTTCGTCTTCCAGTTTGACAGGCGATGAAAGTTCTCTTGCTTTTCGTTTGATTTTGTTTGTGAAGTTTTTCCCCTTCGGTTTCTAATACTGCTGATTTCTTTTTGAATTTGGACGGTAGGTAAACAGTATTTTATAAACAGTGATTTTGACTGGGCCATAACTTTTAGATTTCCATCCTACGGTTCTTTTCTGTTTTGCTGACGTTAGCTGCTGATGTATTATCTGACTTGATTTTCTGCATGGATGTGGTCTTCTCAATTGTTGTGCTATTTTTACTAGCTTCATTGTATGGTGGGGTCTGAGATTACCTTAGTTTCTCTTTTTTATTTTGATACGGGTATTTAGAAGTTTACCGCTTAGTTGCTCTTTTAGATGTTTTAGGTTGGTTGCTCTTGGTTCATTTATTTAAATTGAGTGTTGTATTGCGCATATAATTTTATTGGTCATATATTGTTGGTGGTATGTTTTAGTTTTCCTTTTGAATGATGTTTTGAATTTTTTTTCAATATTCTCACCTGCTGCTACTTTTTTCTTCACGGATCCACTGTTGGTCATTTATACTTTGTACTTGGTTAAATTTTTTTTCTGAGATATTAATTTGGTGAAGTTAGTTATTCCCTGACATTTTTTTGTTTTTGATAAATTTGATTACTTGTAAGGCTCCTAATTTAACTCTCTTGTCAATTTCTGAAAAATTCTTAGAAGATTTCTAGATCTCAACACATGAGAGAGAATGAGAGAGAATATGGGAGGATAGAACAAAATTTCAGTCAAGAGATAATAGGCTGAAATTCTGATCTTTCGGTATTAAAACTCTTATATTTCCTTCTAGGTAACTCCAAACGACTTGAAACTTTATCCGTTGTATTCTAGACTCAAGTGGCTTTACATAGGTCATATATTCAGAATGGTTAATTTTTGCCCTTTCAAATTCCTGTTCAAAGTTACCACAAAAATTGTCCCAAAATTTCTCTCCTCTTATTATGAAATTGTTTAGGTTTAATGACATATTTAAATATTTCTTAAATCATGCCATCATTAATCAATTTTCTCCAGCATATATTTGGATTTTGGGCTTAAACATATTAATCATATTAATATTTAATTAAGTCCACAATCCCATATATTTAAAAGACCAACATATAAATTAATATACTATGTTAATTTATATTCATCTCTTATATGTCAAAAGTCATTTAAAATATGTCACACATACTTTAAATATTGCTAAAATTATTTTACAACATCTTCATGTTATAAAATTATTCATATATTAATAACATATAATTAGTACAAATTAATTATAACTCCTTATAATTAACATAGCATATATTATATACATATCACATATACTTTATTAATATATTTTTTGTTAATCTTTCATATGATGTGACCCTATGGGATCCTATCATTATGGCAATGAAATTAAATATTTTAATTTCATAAATCAATGATACAACTAGCTATGGTATATTGATTACCCAAATGATGTGGATGAAAAAACACAATGCAAAATCACGATCCTTGTAATATTAAAAATGTTATTATGTCAATTCTTGCCACATGATATCCAAATAATCATAAGGTAGGAATGTGTCATCCTTACCAATTATTCTTTCTTGATTTCCTAAGTTTAATTATGATATGATTATCATATAATCATATTGCATGCACATAATACAAACTTTATCAAGGAACATAGAGATATCATCATTTATATTAACATATAAGTGACAATAGTTTCTTGACACGTATCGTTCTTCCGCATAAATTATATGCACTGCAGTAACTGTCTATATAATTCCTGATTAAAGAGAGCGTTGGACAATACCAATAATACACATCCCTTATGTAAGAAAAATAAATATCTCAACCAAAGAATTTTAGACACAATAAAATATCAATGCACATAACACAATCCATATGACATTTCATTCTTGGGTCTGTCTAATGCCATACATCTCCATATATGCATATGTGTGATTATATCGATAACTCCTTATCGTATAACCTATAAAACATGACCATCATTTAATCACTATATTTATTTTATATGGTCAACTAGTGTACCTTGCTGTTTATCAAGATAAGGGACATTTAAGAGTAAATAAATTTATTCGTTGTGAAGTTTTATAATTTAAGTCATCAATTCAAATGATCAACTAATATGAATATTCAAGATAATAAAATTATTCACTAATAAACTAAATATATCATAAATATGATCTAGATCTAGACACCGACACTAACACTAAGGTAGTGCTGGTTCCAGTCAAATGTGACGGGTTGGTTGCTCCTTACATGTATGCCAAGAGTTCTTTGGTTCAAACTCATAGGTTTAATATATATGTAGTTGCGTGTTATTCGGAAAAAAATGTGTTTGTGCATTTAACTTTATTGATTGATAAGTATTTTTAGCTAGAGCTCTAACATCTTTCTTCTGTTTTAATTTGCAAGAATGCTAAGATTGTAGCACACTCATTCTTAAATCAATTGTTCTGGAGTTTGATGTCATGAATTTAATTTCTTTTAATTTCTGTTGTTTGTTTTTTGTTGTTATTAAGAAGCGCATTCCTATCATCGTTTCAGTTTTGATTATGTCAAATATTCAGATTTTATTACAATTTTTTGCTGAACAGTGATTTCGAAAAAAAAGTGTGTTGTATACTTATATCTGATCAATGCATCATTGTACCAGAGTCTATTTTGGCTCGGATTAGATGTATAGGTTGATTCATTTGTAGGTCTGATAGCTTAATTGTTAATTGTACCTTCTAGATTTGCACCAGTGATTTTTCATAAGTTGGAATATTGTTCTTGGTATTTTCAGTGATTGGCTGCCACTTGCTAGTGAAATGAGGGCTGAGATATGACTTGGTTTTTTTGTTCCCCATGGTTAACAAGGAACAAGTTGTTTTTTTCAGGATTCTGAATTTAGGTAAACGTTACATGTTTTTACAATTAAATGGAAGTATTAATTCAGTGCTTTTGTTTTTAAATTTCAGATTCATTTCATTTTCTTATTGTTCCTATCCAAAGGTGTGTATAATGTTTATTTTTGTAACTGTTCTTTAATTATCAAATCGAAAAACAAGGATAATCCAATTGACGACTCTTGGGATTCCAAAATGTGATAATTCTGCATCATTGTCTATTATTTATGTAGGAAGTTGGGTTAAACCCAAGATTATGACAAATAAGAAGTAAAAGGTCATGAAGAAGACACCTGGCTACAGTTGGGTTGTATTTAACTGGTATTTTTTTTTGGCTCGTCAGCTACATGTGAAGCTTGATTCTTTAGGAGGGAATGGGGGTTTTAAGTTATGAACCAAAAACCAATTTAGTTATGTTGATACTAAAAATAAGAGAATGAGAGCACACAAGTGGTATGAATTAGGGTTCTTAAAATTCTTAGGATTTGTGCTTGTTACCATGCAACAGCTTAACTTATTTCAAAGGTTATGAGCAACAGCTTAACTTATTTCAAAGGTTATGAACCAAAAACCAATTTATTATTGGACAAGTTTATAACATCACTTGTTGTGTAGTTGCATTCATATTGTATCAAAATTGTCTTAACATTTTTAATTATAGGGCGCACCTTTTCAAAAAAGGCCCCTAAAATTTTATAAATTATAATATATTTAATCAAAGTAGTATTTTCATATTTCAAATGTGTATAACTTTCTATGTGTATATTAGTTTGAGGTGTTTTTTTTATTTAGAATGCTCTTTTCATTTTTATGAAGAAAATGAGTTCAATATTGAATATGTTTTTCAACCATCTTGATAGTCATTTACTTTTTCAAATTCAAATCCAAAAATATAGAATTATGCTAAACTTAATATGAGAACGGTATATATATGTTGCTCATTATTCAATATAGATCCTACAAATATAATTTATTTTATGATTTTTAATATATAGATTTTTCTTCCTAAACACAACAAGATTTGTTAAAATTATAGGTGTATATTTTTTTCCTCAAAAATATAGATTGTGGAATAAAAAGATTTCTCAATTGTTGTAGACAATAAGTATTTTTTTCCTTATACTATGTACCATCAATAGTGTTGCCTAAATAGATTTATATTATGATATACAAGCTTATTTTAATCATTTATTAATGCATTAATGATGGACTAATTTATAATTCCATTGATGAGATAATAAAATAAATAGTTTGTTCTCACTTAATTCTCGTCAAGATTTATTTTGAGAACAAGCCCTTTTTAGGGACTAAATTATGACAATGTGATTAAAAAATCATTAAAAGCCTATATTAATTTAAACAACATCTCACCGAAGTGAGCTCTCTTATTGATAATTAATTTAATTTCAAAATAATAAAAGATTTCTACGTACATGTAATGAGTGTAAATATTTGAACCAACTTAAAATTCCATTTAACTCTACTATTAAATAAATATTGTATATTTCATTCATCTTCCATGGCGCAAACAACAATACACAATAAATCTTACTGTTTTATTCTATCTATCAAAATAAATTTGTTCAATTTATTTTAATAATAAAAAAATATAAAAAATATGCAAAAATATTTCCTTTAGAAATATATTATATTAAAAAACTAAATATGTTTTTCATTCAAAATAAAATAACTATATATATTTCTCATCTTTTTTAAATAATTTTATCATCTCTTACTAACATATTAAACATATTAGTATCATACAAATTTAAAATATATTCAAATATTTTCTAAACAATATATAAAAATAAAAAATAATCAATCAAATATTGTCAGAGCAAAGCGAGGTTCCTACTACATTTCATTTGGGACCAATGAGGGATGGGCAAATAAAATCAGAGACCCAAAACAGTTTGATAAAAAAAGGCACTTTTTAGGTACAGTTAACAAAGCCCATTTAGTGTAATGGGTCTATATCTTAAATATGATGAAACACTTGCTATTTAATTAGCAAGTGCTTAGCCCATATAAAAGTTCAACGGGCTTAAAACAGTCTGATAAAACACCAGACATCAAAACTAAACTAATAACAATCTTTAATTTAAGAGAGCTGATATACAGATATTGTTGTTGATATCGTCGTCAATACCGACTTTATTATTCATATTAAATGAGTTATCATTTATGTTAATAATTTTATTATGTAACTTATTTATATAATATTTTTATTATTCAACTTAAGTGAGTTATTATTCAAATTAGTGATATTTGAGTTGAACAATAAAAACACTGTATAAAATAAGTTGCATAATAAAGTCATTAGTATTAATAATAACTCATTTTATATGAATAATAAAATTGGTATCGATGATGATATCAATGATGATATCTCCCAAATATTTTCCTTAATTTTCATAAGTCCATTTGTTAGTGTTGATGTCTTAACTTGTTATTAATTTAACAGGACTATAAATTAATTAAAGTCTCCATTTTATATTTGGATGTGGAAAATTAACATAAATCATAACTTACGGTTTCTATTTCTTTAACTTTAATTTTTTATTTACTAAACTTCTGGAATATGAAACTTAACAGAAACAAAAAAATGTAGTACACATGAGATGCATAACTCATTCATAGACAATAAAATTAAAATGAAAAAAAAATAATATCAATTCTCCAATTGGTTTATTCATCAATTTTGAAAAAAAAAACAATGCTAGCTTCAGATCCATTTCATGGATATCTTTCTTTTCCCAAATCTTCTCCCACTGTGAAGAGTTAGGAATAATCATATTGGTAAGGATTGAAGTATACATACAAACCCAAATGAACTTATTATGAGAGATATTGAAAAAATGAAGAAAAGAAAGAAAGAAAGAAAGAAAGAAAGAAAGAAAGAAAGAAAGAAAAGATATGCCTTAATTCTTCAAGAAAATCATAACAACTAGGATCAACATCAGGTTTTAAAAATCTTAATTTTGTCATTTTCTCCTTTCTTAATTTTGTTTCTCCATTTGCTAGTTGCTTTAAATTTTCCTTTCAGATTTTTAGGGCTCAGCACTCCTGAGATCATTTCTTTTCCTTTTTTTTTTTTTTGGCTCCCACCTTCATCAGTTTTTAAAAATCTTCTAAAACCTGTACTTTTTGTAAACATTTTATTCAATATATATAAATAGGGACCGGACCCTTATTTTTCCTAAAAAAAAAAAAACTAGGATCAACATCCGCACCTCACATGTATTGTCTCTTATATATCGATAAATGTTATATTGGAAACCCGACATACGAAATAGTACATGTAGTATTATTATGTTAATGTGAAGTCAACCATTGGAGGCTTCGAGTTCGAGTTATAGCACAAATCTTAGCAACAAATAAAGGGACTAAATCAGTTATACTTCCGGCCCCACGTCTCTGAATTTCTTGGAATAATCATTAATTAATGAACATAGACACAAGTTAAAAAAAAAGTATGAATATCCGTAAATACAAAATGCGATTTACAAACGTGTTGAAAATTTTCTGGCATATTACATATTGCTATCAGTCGTTCTATAAGATTTAGTTTGACGATCGGTCTTTAATTAGTACTTTTACAAAGGACTTTCACTGCATGTAACAGCGGAATTAATTGCACTAGTTTCTTGATTTCTCAACGAAAAGTCGCATCCTCTTTCTATCATTCAAGAGACAAATCAAGTCCAGGTACAGTACAGTTGGTTAAGTATTGGTTTAGTCCAGGTGTCCAGCTGATGTGTAAAGAGTACTACAACAACGTGGGCTTGTACGACTCTTTATTGTTCCTAGTTTCCATGCTAGAGCTTCTTTCCATCAATCTCTCTCTTTCTCTCTCTCTCGGTCAATTAATCTGACAGTATCCCGACCAAAGTTTCAATCTTTGGTTCCACACTCAGGTGGCATGTCTTCTTGTTTTCAACCCCCAAAAGTAGAGGAAGGTCGGTTTGTTTTTGTCCACGCTAGGTGTTTTCTGTACCTCTCTCTCTTCTCGACATAGAGAACTAACATTAAAGGAAGGGAGGGAGGGACGAACGACAGGTGCAATGGCTTTGTTTGGGACAGACATGAACCAACAAGTATATATCACACCGTTATTATACAAAGTTTATGCAACACAACCTCCTTCCATGGGCCCGTTTCGTTGTGGAATGCACCGACCATGTATCTCTCATATATAGTACTCCTCTCTCAACAGGTGACAAATTCTAAGTACTGTTAGCACCCACATGGGAACACATTTCGTTGTTTATCACTTTATATTGGTACTCAAGTAGTGTTGCCTTGTTTCCTTCTCACATTGTCACATGATTTTGTCATGCATTATATCTTACCTATCGATATGTTTGTACAAACTCTGAACAGATAGAATGCAATTAATTATTTGTTTTATTTTGAAAGCTCATAACGAATTTTTGTCCCCCAAAAGTAAACTGTTATAGAAGTTGATACATTAAGGTCTTGACAAAAACTTGGGTCAAATAAAAATTTGAAAATGGACCAAGCACTTTTTTTATTTGCAGATCCACCAAAAATTAAATTTGACTATCTATATGGTATCTTTAGCAGAATCAATCCAATTTGACTATCTATTGGAACTCCACTTTTAGAAAATTGAAATTGTAAGAACTAATCTTTGGTTTAATAATAAAAGGCAATATTCTCCATTTGAGATGTTATAGGTTCAAAATTTGGATGAGAATCCTTTATAAATATTTAAAATTTCGTCGTTTAGACTTTCATCTTTAACTAAAAAAAAAAATTGAAATTGTTTGATCAAAAACTGAATGTCTTTCAAATTGATCTAAATTTGATTAATGCACGTTGTATAAATAATCAATAATACATGTATAACTTTAAATTTTATATTTTAATATATATATTTCTAAATAGAGAAATTATCTTTACATCCCATATTTTGCATCTCTTATCTGTACAGCGAAAGTATTTATATTAAATAGATAACTTATTTATATCTGAATTTATATGTATTTATAGTTACTATAAAAAATGTTTATTATTTTTTTTGTCCTAGATGATTATAGAAAAATTGAAGTTAAAAATTTTATTACACAAATATAAATATAACTTGCATAACTTTTAATTCTAATAATACAAGATATAAGCACATTTATCATATAAATACTTTCTGAAATAAATATAAATATATCTAGAGTATAAATAAGAGGTATAATTATCCCTCATCTTCTAAATATATATCAGAAGAATTAAACATATCATAATAATGGTATGTATGCTAAAATTATCCTTAAATTAAAAATAAATTGTACAGAATTTTGCCAATCGATCGATTGTCGAAGCATAGATTTATGTTTGTGGTTCTATGTAACTACTACAGGTTATATATATCAACATATAATCTTCCGTGCCAATAATTGAAAAGGTAGAATTAATATACGTATATAAGGATAAATTTATTTGTTAAATTATAATCCGGAGATATCGATCAAAGATATCGTATGAAAAGCACAAATGACTCACGGAATCAAGATGATAGGTATCCTAATAAATGTTGTATTCAATCAAAATCACATGTTGATTGATAAAAAAAATATTAAATTTTCAAAATACTAGATAGGAATAAGACTAATTGCTTAATATTTCCCTATAAAATATTCTGTATATATATTTGTATGGTCTTTGAACCGGCTGATACCCAAATCAATATAGAAAACTAAAGTAGTACTTAAGTTTAACGTTTTGTTTTTTCAATAAAAAGCTCCTTAATTTTAACGTTTTGTTTTTTCAATAAAAAGCTCCTTAATTTTAACGTCTTGTTTTTTCAATAAAAAGCTCAGGAGAATTAGGTTTCATTATTTTAAGAAAGTAACATCCAGAGTCAACAGTACAAGAAACAAACATCAAACACCACTAATAAAGTGTTTTGTTCCATTTCCACAAAATATCCCTAGCTAGGGTCCCATAGCTTAGTTTAATATAAAATATTATAATTAACAAATCATAAAACAAAACACTATTAATCTTTCGTCTTCATCCACGGCACTCCTAGCCTCATCTTAAATATGTGTTACATCAGATTTAGACAGATATTCTAAGTGACTTAAGACATCTGCTCATAATTTAAACAAATTCAATATTGAAACAAATCATGTATCTGCAACACACAACCATATACCAACTAAAAAAATGCGTATGTTTCTTTCACTCCAGAAAATAACCCAATAATGTCTCACAACAAGGTCTAATATCGTTAGTTTGATGATTACAATATTCCTAAAGTCTCTGAAAATATGAGTTTAGTACCACCAAGTCCTTAGTATTACCAATATTAAAGGTCCCCACAAGAAAATCAATAAAAGTGCATTGAAAAAAAAGAAAAAGTATCTATTTTTCTGAGGCTTCGTCCTCTAATTTATCCCCTAGATTTTTAATCTGTGAATTTCTGTATTTAGTCCATGTGACTTTATTTAGATTTTTATCACTTTTGTCTTGATAGTTAATCTCTCTCCAGATTAATTTTGCTCTCTTATCATTTTTTTTTTGTCATTTTCCTTCTTAATAGTTTCTCTCTTCATATTAATTTTGCTCTCGTGTCACTTTCCTTTTTGTCACTTTTCTTCTTGGCAGTATAAACACTTGAGTCTAGTATATAAACACCTGATTCATTTATATAAATATATGTTTCAATTCAAATATATAAATACCTATGTGTGAGATATAAACACCTGATTCATTTATATAAATACCCGAATACAAAATATAAACATCCGGTTGACTCTATAATGTTTTGTTGGAGGAGAATTGGACTCTTTGAGTATGTGGGCACACATGGGTTGTGCGTTGGCAGAACATGGGCGTCAATTCAATATTGTCGAACATCTCTTATCCATTCTAAAGAGTCATGATAATTTTTTTTGTTAAAAATAAAAAGTTAGAAGAATTTTGTGGGAAATTTCACATGGAATACTATAATATCAGCTTTCAAAAAAAAATGATTACTATTTCTAAATGATAAACCACAAAATACACAACATGACCTCGGCTCCTGCCATCCCTTTTTCCTCAAATATGTCTTTAATCAAAATTTTATTATTTAAAAAGATCCATAAAAATAATTCATATTTAAGATAAATCATAAGAGGCCACACACTAAACTTCAGTTGACATCTAATTCCTGCAAATTTTAAAAAATATAAAACCACTACAACAAAAAAGAATTTTAGCAAAAGAAACACTGCGAGATTCTATTTTATCTTGCTATTTCTATATCTTTGCAATACAACTGTACAAGACCAACTCTCATATAGCAAGAATGATACTACTAAAATTTATCTTCAATTTTCACTTAAAGTTGGCTTGCAAAACTAAATTGCAAGACCAACTTATGTGAATAAAGGACACTCTAATATTCTCTCCGAAATGTTTGCTCAATGGCGCATTTTTTCCCTCCATATTTTTTCCATAACATTTTGGTTTCCCTCTTTTATTTTTGCAAAATTTAACAGCACTAAATGAAATTACTATTGTATCCTTGTTTTAGTAAACATACCATATTAACTCTGAAGACTATTTAGTAATTTCTCAACTAAGTCCATCTTCTATCCCAAGAGACAAGTCTACCACCTCCTCGATTGCTCTCAAATAATGCACTATAATTTACCTTTTGAAAAGTTGTGGGTATTGGTACCTTAATCCAATTGTTTTTATAATGAGCATTCTCCCATTGATTGTATCTACAAATATAAATTGATCTAATTAAAATTATAAACTATGTGCTAACTGTTATTATTTTGTCTGGACTGATAAAAGTTACAAATAATTAATGTTTCCTAGCAGTTTCTCATATTTTTTAATTATTAATAAAAAATCCCCCCATTTATTTGACGTTATTCTATTTGCTATTTATTAAATTTATAAGATCATATATTGTTTTATTTGAGTCATCATTCATTATTTAACTTAATTAAATGCATTCTTGTTGTAGTTATTTTTCATGAGCATGTTAACAAGGTTTACATAACTCAATTTTTCTTAACTTTCTGTATATATATTTTTTTTCATAAGTAATCTATTTACATAGTTATTTAATAATAATTTGTTAATAATTTTTTTAATGTTTTAAGTTAAATTGAATAATTATTTAATTTGTCAAAGTCTAGGATAAGTAATAAATTGGAAGATGACTACGGAAACAATTATTTGATTGTTTACATCGATCGAGAAAGAAAATACACAAAATATCACATTTGATGATGTAAATACGTAATAAACTACTTTTTAGAGGAGGAATTACTTGACAATGGTTATTTTGACAATTAATTTTCAAATAAGTTTGAAAAAATATTAAAAAAATTATAAATATATTCTTGAACTTATAAATTGATTGTATTTATAAACTTTTTTCTATTTTTTAAATTTTATTTGAATTTTTTTTAAATCTCATTATCAAGATTGTCAAAATAACCATTGTCAAGTGATCTCCCCACCCCCCCCCCCACTTTTTTTTTTTATAATAATATGATTTGGCTAAGTTGAAAAGTAGAAGAGCCCTTCTTTCCTTTTAATTCACAATTAGTTCTCTAGTAATACTTTTTTGGACAGATGTTTTTTCGGATCTTTTGCATTAAAATGTATAATTATATGATATCATAGACAAATTAAAATTCCAGTTTTCATTGCTCATCTTTTAATTGTTCATTGAGTATGTTTATATATTTCTAAACTGATTATTTGAATTAAAATAAAATTTCCGGAATGAGTTTTTTGGTCCACTAATGATACTATATATATAATAATTTTGTTTTCATGTAAACAAATGAAACTATTTAT
Organism: Bolboschoenus planiculmis; assembly: GCA_031770325.1. NCBI lineage: Eukaryota > Viridiplantae > Streptophyta > Magnoliopsida > Poales > Cyperaceae > Bolboschoenus > Bolboschoenus planiculmis. The sequence continues at coordinate 3,455,345 of CM062780.1, forward strand.
TTCTCAAGCCAGCCGGTGTCTCTATCCAAATATGTAATCACTTTAAATTCTAAATTATGTTTATTAATTCATGTACATGTTGAATTTAGAAAAACAGCCAAAATACTATGTATAATAATTTATTTCGTACAAAATAATGCAATTATTTATTTCTAAAATATGAGCTAAGAAAAAGAAGTTGGTTCTCAATAAAAAATCAATTAATTTATAAAAAAATGTTAGTAAGTTATATTTAATTTAGAAATAGCAAGAAACCTTTTTAAGTAAATGGATACATTTATGTTTATCCAAAATTAAAGTATCATCTTATGATTAGTATAGATAAAATATATAATATATATTTATACATCCACATGGTTGACAAAAATGAAACTGAACCGTTGGATCTAGTATTCTTGAGACGTCACTTCATCAAGACCATCCAATTTGGTCTGCTTAACACAACCCTAGTTTTCACCCCCTTTTTCCTTTCTTTAGCCACCGTTCGCCATCCTCCTCTCTCTCCCCCAAAATACTGCCAAGGAAACAAAAACCATTTTCAAAAATTATGTTATTAGTAGACGTTCTATAACCTATTTATTTGAAAACTTTGTATTATCTTTAAAATATATCATTAGATAAAACAAATATGAGTTCTTACCTCATACAAACTGGATCTATAGCAACAACTTTGTTTGATCTAGGAGCAATATTTTTTGTTCTGCTTTATTTATTTATTTATGTTTCTTTATTAGATAAAATAACTCCAGATATTTACAATATGGGTGATGGAGACGTGTTAGAAGATGTTAAAGTTGAGTTGTACCGTGCAGTCTTGTTAGAAGATAATGCAGAAAGCTTGAATCGGCGTTAAAATTGAATTAGATCGGACATCGAAGAAACATTTGTTGAAGATGAAGAGACACATCAACATAGAAGCCTCCAAAAAAATAATAGTTTATAAGTACTTTGTAGTATAGATAAAAAATATGTATTACATTGTCTTTTTTGTTAAATATAGTTTAGGGATATTTTGTAAAACGTTTGAATGGTATATTTAAATTAGCTTTAAATTAAATTAAATATAATTATCAATTATATATTTTTATTTTTGTGCTAATATGAAAATTAACAGGATTGCAAAACAATGGTGATGCTGCTAGTGAAGCCATTAGATGTTGCAAGATCATTATCACATTAATAGATAAATATTTTTTTGTCATTTGATCTACTTTATGTACGGTAGAATAGCAAAAGCACTTGGTTTTGGAGTAGATAAACAAAAAATGTCTTGCTAATTTGGAAGAACAACTTTTAAGTCTTTATCAAGAGAAGATATTGATCTTGTTATAGCACCTTACTAGATTAGATATAGCAAGAGTTGAGAGAATCATGATAAGAAATTTAGCTAGATTTATATAAATTTAATGTAAAAGTTGAAGGTCAAGCTAAATCCCCTTCCTATTGTAGTGAGATTTGACTATGCATATTAATGAGCTATTTCGTTGCTAAATTACAAAGTTCATTTCCTCATAACGATACTAATATCCCCTAGCTAGGGTCCCATAGCTTAGTTTAGTATAAAATATTACAATTAACAAATCATAAAACAAAGTACTATTAATCTTTCATCCTCATCCACGGCACTTCTAACCTCATCTTAAATATATGTTACATCAAATTTACACAGATATTTCAAGTGATTTAAGACATCTCTCCATAACTTAAACACATTTAATACTAAGACAAATAGTGTATTCGCAACACAACCATACACCAACTAAAAAAAATGTTTAAATTTGTTTCACTCCAGACCACCCAGATAAAAGCAGCCTAGTGATATCTCACAATAAAAAATAGTATCGTTATATAAGTGATTTATTTATATAAACAACTGAATATAAAATATAAACATCTATTTCAATTCAAATATATAAATACATATGTGTGAGATATAAATATATAATATATTTACTCATATAAATATCTGAGTGTAAAATGTAAACATCTGGTTGACTCTGAAAGGCTTTGTTCAGGGAAAATTGGACTCATTAGACTTTTAAGCCCGTGATCACACGTGAATTGCGTGCAGACAAAATGAGGGTGTCAATTCGATACTGCAAAACGTCTCTTATATATATATATATATATATTTTAAGCAGGCAAGATCATTTTTTAACCAAAGATAAAAAATTAGTTAAAGAACTTTTATGGGGGATTTTCATAAGGAATACTATTAGCAACTCAAAAAAAAAAGTGGTTTACTAGCTGGTAAACCGCAAAATTAATTTCAATACCGCTAGTCTCCTCCCTAAAGATAATAATCTAACCTTCCAAACAGATATTTTTTTCTTCATGTCGTCGATTAATTTCTGCCATTGCACATTATGCTTTAAATGATCCTTGAATTAATTAATGTTTTAACTCGTTTAACAGTTCTCTTGTTTAAATTAAAATTTCTGGCGGTTGTTTGGGCACAAAATATCACACTTTGTTTCCTGAAATGTTTGGCGGTGTGTAGGGTTTCGATGGACAGGTAGGGCCCAGAATACGGCGACCAGTCAACAAGAGATTATGACAGTGCCCCACTATGTGTATATACACACACATATATATTAAAATTAGTGTGAGTTTAAGCTCACCAAGACCGTCGATGAGATTAACTTAAAAAACTATCGAAATGACTTCAAACAACAAATCCGATTTGCTCAATAAATCATTCATATCAAAATCTTGTAGAATATTATTTTTTTTTCTATTTTTAGAGTTTTTTAACTATTTGTTTCAAATTTTTTTTAAAATGATCTATTCATATATAAAAACATTCATTATTTTATTATTATTTTAGAATTATTTTCAAAAAATCGGAAAAAATAGTTAGAAAACTCTAAAAATAGAAAATTTCGGTATCCTAGGAGATTTTAATATGAAAAATTTGTTGAGCTACTCGAATTTATTGTTTGAAACAGTTTCAATCATTTTTAAGTTAAATTCATCAAAAGACTTTGTGAGTTTAAGCTCACACTAGCTTTACTCTCTCTCTCTCTCTCTCTCTCTCTCTCTATATATATATATATATATATATATATATATATATGCATATGAAGCTTATCGGCTTAATAATGACATGGTGGTAGTAATCAGAGGCAAGGATGGTCCCTTGCTTCAATTCTATCCAGAGATTACTTGACAAATGGTGCATATAGATAACGCAATCTATCATTTCTGAATTATCTCACTTGATTTGAGATTTGTGCTTCTATATATATTGTCAAAGTCTTAACAAAACAAAAAAAAAATGAAAGCTAGCTCTTGTACAAGCTCAAAATCAAATCTTAATTAAAATGGAACATGACATTTGACAAGCATTGAGATGAAATACATGACTGCATATCTTTTGTCCCCCTCAGATGTAGCACTCAGGAATGCCTTGTTTATAGCTAGGTGGAAACAAATTATATATCTGGTCTAAATGTGAGATTTTGGCGCAATTTAATATTTAGTGAATGCACCATCAATGTTATTTTCTTGACATCGATCTAAGGCTATGAAAATAGAAGCAAACATTTGACGTATTTATCACTCATTCGATATTACTCTCCACTTGTCATTTAGCTATTAGTGCATATTGTATGAACCACAATTATGAGGTCATAAATTTAATTTATTAATTTTAATGATAGTGCATCGTTAATTATGTTGAAACAAGAATTTAAGTTGATTATTGTTCAATATCTCGAAAATTTTTAACCCTTAAAGTTCTTCACATTTTAGAGATATAATAATATAGAAAATTTAAATTCAAATGACAAATTAAGTAGAACACTAATTAAAGGATTTTTTAAAAAAAATATTGTGATTTGTATAATTTCTAATTAATGTACACGAAAATATAAGAGCATCTTGCATCTACAATATTGACGGATATCAATCAATGTGCAAAATCGTTGAAGCTCATGAAAATGAAATAAAAATATCTCAATACTTTAAATGCATGCAGATATTTGGTTTAATTTGAATGGTATCTAACGCCTTAAATTTGATGTAACATTAAAATTTGTTTATTTCTTAATTTATATAAAAAAATAAGGCATGGCATAAGTACAAAAGCAAGAGTGGAGTCAAGTTGTGATAGGATGCTGACAAAAATAATATTTTTCTTGTGAAATTAAAGATTGTAGCTTTCAAATTGTATTGAATGATTTTTTATGAATATTAAAAAAAAAGGTCACGATAGGATGAAGTGATGGAGGCATTTGCACTTTCTTGATCCAAAATAATTGTAAAGTATACTAGGAAAATCATAATGGTAATAAATATGAGTTATTTTGTTTTTAAAATAATTATAAAGTATGCTCGTTGTTGATTTAAATACCTCTATTTTTGATGTCTTCATTATAACACCACTTTAATTATAAAGTATGTTTTCATTTTTACTGCCACATGTGTGCAAGTGTGCAAGTATTATTTTTTTTTTAGATAAAGACGATGATTAAAGTTATTTAACTTTAAAAAATCTATAAAATTTTTTTTATCCGAATTTTAAATTTACGATCTCTCCACAACATTGCTTTTAAATTTTAATGAGGCGATTCCTATCAAACACATACACAAAACAAAGCTTTTGATGGACTAGGTAGGCATAATTCTTTATTACTCTAAGATTTCTAACTCTATTGATTTTTCTTTTTTATAAACCCATTCGTACATGGACTGCACAGAGCCAACACATTAGGAGATATCTGCCTTGACTCGCATGCCTTTGTGTAGTGGTAGCAATTAATGGAAATATCTGAGAGGCGTAATTCGAACTAGAGTGAGGCATAGGAAAAATATATTATGTCTTAAAGTTAATGTTCTTCAACTGTTTTCATAATTATTGATAAAAGCAACTTTCTATAAGCTTGATTGTATGGAGTTTGTGTACATTAAAAGTGAGAGAAGTGAAGGGATAAGATGGGAAACACTATATCAGCATCCATATATAGAGGTATATATGCATGAAGCAGGTAGATGACTAATAACAAATTCAGCTAGGCCAATAATTGTTTGGAAACTATTTAAAAAACAAATATTATAAATATATGAGAAATTATTTAGTCAAGCTATTAATTGATGTGTCTAGAGTAGCGGCATCGTGTATCATATCATATCACGTCAGACATTTATATTTGTACTTATATTACAATAGGACAATTTGATCCATCTATTTTTTTCTTTAAATTTTTTTCAAAATTATTTTATCTAGTCAATTGACATAAAAAATTAGTAGTCGAATTTTAAAAAAGAAAAAGAAACTCGGCTTTCATCCGGTCCTTCTAAAATGAATCTTAATTTTCTGTCGTACAACAACACACAATCACGAACATTCATAAGGAAGATTTCACTTGCAAATCTTGAGGAAGAGACGTGAATCCTGAAATACACCGCACGGTATAATATTACGGTATAATTAATCCTCATTTAACGCATTATAAGAAAACAAAGGATCAAATTCCTTCTAAATTTAAGTTCTCACCCTTTCTATATTTCTTCACGGGCCAGTTGAATAGTGACTACTTCCATATGCTTGAGAAGAAAATTTAATGGATATGGGTCAAAGAAAACTCACTATCTTTCTTTAAATTTTAGTTGTTTGTAAGTATCCATGATGTTTGATGTTTTTTATAGATATATACAGGGACAAAGCTTGAATATATAGTAGGATGGGGCAAAATTATAGGATGGGGATATAACTTCATAATTATTTTGACTTTTAAATATATATTTATAATTTTTCTAAAAAAAATATAAATAGGGGTATAATTTTGAAAAAAAATTTGGACTAACAACCATGATTATATGTGGCTCTGCCTCCGGATATATACGTCATAATATGACAATTTTCAAATATTTGAAGAATATAACGTACATGTATTATATTTTAAATTTTACTAATGTAATTTTACAAAATTGAATATGTAGTTTAAATATATCATAAGAATTTATTGAATATTCTGATAAAATTATTAGCTCCATCTCTAAATTGCTGATACAATATTGTAATGGGACGGCGGTGCTATAATTATCCAAACCTAATTTTTAGTCAATCAAAGGAGGTAGTACATTTCTGATAAAGATATTCACCAATGCTAAATCGGATGGTTGCGGATCTAAATAGGATTGTATCAAGTCTAATATGCAGAATATAATCATGTTTGGTGGATTAATGAAGACAAAAAGATTAGAAAAGAATCATACACGTTTGGTGGAAATAGCATCATTTGCACTAAAATACATGTTGAGAGTGTCCAATATCTCCATGGCTGTCTTGTCAAGTTGTTAGCCACCAAAATAAACATAAAAAAATAGTAATGAAAATTAAATAAGTAAAAGATGATATTGCACAAGCAATTCATGTCATGAAATTCAATAGATTAGTTTATAATATTCCAAAAGCGGATGTCATATAAATTATTTGATATTTTTATTTATCCAATAAAATTTTTAATTTAAATTTTTTTATGATTATTTAGAAAAAAAATAATAAATATATTTTTACACTAATTATAAACATTTATAAACTAAATATAAATAAATTATCTGTTTAATATAAAAAATTTTAATATGTAAATAAAAAACAGGATAATAATTTCTCAAGTTTATAATATGTTTATAATATGCCAAAAGCGAGTGCCATATATATATATATATATATATATATATATATATATATAAAACCATTTGAGATTTGGCGGAACCGCGTGAGTTCGATAGCGAGCTTAGCAAACCCTTCAATGGTTGTTAGGAGAATAATAGCAAAAATCAAATAGAAGTTTCTAAGAAGTTTCCAACTAACAAGTCGTTATGATTGGCTTATGGGCTTGACACATCTTTTTCTATAAAAAAAAACAAACAAACAAACAGTGAAACAGTAGCCATCAACATTGCGGGCCCCACTCTTTACTATGATTAGTATCAAAAAGATTTGAGCACTTGAGGTCGGCAGCACACAACATGAAATAGATGCAGAGCCCCCAAAATAGGCATTTTATGTCACGCCGACATTTTCTTAGTTTGATTCACGTGTAAGATTTTTTCTAACTTGATCATTAAATTCGGTGGTATAAAACCAGGACGAAATCTGGTTTCAGTTTGCTTGGTTTGAAAGTTGGTTTATTTTATTAAAAGAGAAAATTAAATTAATTTATTTTTTTGAGGAGTGATAATTGTAATTATTATTCGTATCTCTTATTTATACTTCAGATATCTAAAACTATTTAACATGATTTTTTAACTTAAATTTTATAATATATATTTTTTAAAAAGTGTTTGTATTTAATATTAGATGTAGATAAAAAAATTCAAAACTTAAAGTATGAGAATATATATTTTTATTTTCTTCTCATAGGAGTGATTTTGATGTAAATCCAACAATTAGTGTATATGTAATTTTATGGTACATCTTTTTTATTAGTCATTGATTTTATAAGAAAACTAAAGTAATTTGCATAGTACAAACTAAAAAAAATTAATTATATTTAATTATTCAATTATGTTTTATTGTTTTCTTTTTAAACTACTGTAAGAACAGTAGTGTGAATTAACGAGAGGCAGGGGGCCTAGCTCCCCGGGCCCACACCCATGAATTGAATTTTTTCGTTTTTACCCTTTAAATTAAAATTATACTCTTTACCCCCTTCTTAAAATTAAAATTATATTATACTTATAATTTGGACCCTTTTATTTCAATTTTCTGGTTCCGTCTCTGTGTAAGAACACCATGAGAAAGAAGCTTTAAACTCCTAGATACCATAAATTTGGATATTTTATTTATTTTACGTTTATGTGTGTTCTACTATTTTCTTTATGAGCAGTTTAACTATATGATATCAATTAGTATATGCTCGTGCTCTCATAGTTAATTACGTGTTTTCCTCTTGTAACAGGAAAACAAATTTAGTGCTTATATTTGATACAACGGACCTGATTGGTGCTTGTCGTACTCACACTTTATGATAGATCTTTGTTATGGGTCTTTGATTTTTCAAGAAAACTAAAGTCATTTGCATGCTACAAATTAAATTTGTTATGTTATATTCTTTAAGAAAATAAAAACTATTGCATATTAATAACATTCAATTATGTTTTGTGGATGTGTATTTTACTATTTTATTTTTGACGTAATATCATATATATCATTCAACTCTTATTTGATTTTATATTTACCCGTCAACTCTTTAATATATCATATATCCCCTTATACACTTCAAAATCTATTATATTTACTCACAACTCTTTAATATATCATATATCTCCTTAAACTTTTCAAAATCTATCTATTTACCCATCTAATTCCTAAATTCAAGTTAGAATTCAACAAGTTTATACTTAAATATGAAATTTGACCGAAATTTTTTTTAATTTATTTTTAGTTTCTTCCTGCAAAAAAAAAATTATTGTTCTCACCTAATTATACTCTTGCTTTGTACATTTTGCTTCATGAAATTTCTTTTACAGCAAAATGTGTAAAGCAAGAGTGCAGTTGAAAAATGATTCAATTCAAAAAAAAAATTTGTAGGGAATGAGAATTAAATTGTACTCTTATTTTGTACATTTTGCTTGATGAAATTTTTTTCACCATAGAATATGTAGTTGAAAAATGATTCAATTCAAAAAGAATTTTTTTTAATAGGGAATGAGAATTAAATTGTACTATTGCTTTGTACATTTTGCTTCATGAAATTTTTTTTTATAACAAAATGTGCAAAGCAAGAGTATTGTTGAAAAATGATTCAATTTAAAAAGAATTTTTTTTGTAGGAAATGAGAATTAACCGGGAAAGAGAATTTTTTTTGCACAGAGAAACTAAAAGAAAATTATTTCAAAGAAAATACTTAAAAAATATATTTTGGTCATATTTCATATTTAAATATAAACTTGATGAATTCTAATTTGAGTCTAAAAATTAGATGGGTAAATATGATATATTTTGAAGAATTTAAGGGGATATATGATATATTAAAGAGTTGTGGGTAAATATGATAGATTTTGAAGAGTTTAATGAGATACATGATATATTAAAGAGTTGTGGGTAAATATGATAGATTTTGAAGAATATAAGGGAATATATGATATATTAAAGAGTTAATGGGTAAATATGAAATTAAAAAAGAGTTGAAGTGTATATATGATTTTACCCCTTTCTTTTTTAACTAGTATAAGAATACCTTGACAAAGAAGCTCTGCACTGCTAGATACTGTAAATTTGGATATTTTATTTGTTATACATTTATGTGTGTTTTACTATTTTCTTTATGAGCAGTTTGACTACAAGATATCCATTAGCATATGCTTGTGCTCGTGTAGTTAATTATATTATTTCCTCTTAATTACAACAGGAAAAAGATCGCAGTGCTTATATTTGATACAACGGACCTGATTAGTGCTTGTCATACTCAAGCTTTATTTTTAACAAATATGAAATATATCTAATATACAACAAGTTTATTCTGTTTTAGTAAGATTGAGTTTTGCATCAAGTACTATATAAAACACGTAAAATTTTGTGAATAAAGGGCATGGACTTCTATCACTATGTGTGTGTATATATATATATATATATATGGTCAAAATAATTGTCATAATATTTTTTAATATTGAGAACAAAAATTGAAGTTATTTCAAATAATCCGAATCAGGAATTTGGAATAATAAGAGATTCCTTCAGAAGTAGTCATGAAATTGTAAGAATAACTGATGCACGCATAATGTTATTAGAAGAACTTATAGGTTTTGAGAAAAAATAAATGTGCAATGAAAATTATTTTTTATGATTAATTTTTCATATTTTATGAATATTTAAAAGGAAATGCTTCATGCACAAGAAATTGTCATGAACAATTTTCATTTATAATTTGAGCCATATTAGAAGAGAAGAAAATAATATTGGGACATTAATATCACCACGACATCAATGATCTATATTATATATAATTTCTTGAGTTTCCTTTTCTATAATCAATTTCCAGTGATTAGCTCTAAGTGGGCCCGCATTAATTACATTTTCTTCTCAGATCTGGATTCTTCTCTACACTAAATTGTTTTCTATTTTTGTAAGTTTTTCATGTATCTAATATACCCCTATTTAATAAAGATATAAGACAAAAATAAAATTAGATTTTAACTATTATAAAGTGATTTGAATCATTGGATGCACCTTAAAAAAGAATATACACAAATTGTTAATTATTCTTTTGATAAAGACCGGTAAACTGTGTTTTATAAAAATCATTCATTTTTCTGATCTTCTTTTTCTGCATGTGTGAGAGAGTATGGACAACTAGAGGGGTTCTAAGTACAAACAATGTTAGTGAAAGTTAATATATATAATGAATGTTCATATATAGCAAAAAGAATGAGTTGGTCTGGTGGTTGAGTATTTGGACGCTATCTTACCCGTGCCAATTTAAGTCCCAATGAGCGCGATTCTTTTGCTGAGCTAAAGAAATTCACAAAACTTGGATCAACTGCAAAAAAAAAAGGCACAAAAATTCAAATATTCTGTGACGATGCGGTAAAATCGTATGAATAACACTGCATGAGGTTCTGAGTGCGGTTGGGCCGCCACATACGCATATGAAATAAAAAAAATTCTATATATTTGAAATTGAAATTGTAAATATTACATTAACGTTCACAATATTTTTTTAAGTGAGATGAAAATACTCCTATAATTTTAAAATTGATCTATATTTAGTCATAAAGCTAATCAAGTATTCACTACCAATGAGTTACATATTGAGACGCCTTATGTGCAGACTATTATTAGAGGATTTTGACTAAAAAAAATTAGGAGAATATCATCATTAATATTAAATTATTATTTAGTTTAAATTAATGAGTTATTATTTAGGTCACAATTTTATTATATAACTAATTTTGTGTGTGATACTTTATTGTTCAACTTAAATAACAACTCAATTTAGATTTTGTGATATTTTTTGATGCAAAAAATACGCGTATTAGAATCCTTCTCATAATTAATATGGAGTACTATATGATGATAAGTAAAGATGGCTCGTACGGTTTCTAAATTTTTAATACCACATCTCGAGTCAATACTTTTTATCGTCTAATACATTAAGTTCATGTGTTTAAATATATTAGCATTTTCAAACATTCAACGTTTCAAAATTATTTGAAAATTTCAGCATTTCCTTTTATCTTTTTTATTAAGAGATAATAGAATAAAGAAAGAAATATTCTCCACTTATATATGAGCCATGGCTAACGGTGACCACATAAAAAACCCAAATTCTCAACAACAAATGTATTAAAAATAACTGTTTACCCTCCGGACCCACCAACCTTAATTACACTATTGAAGGGTTCTAATTTTCTCGGTGCAGCTCCTTAATCATTGCACTATATTTTTCTCGCATTAATTGGTGTTGATTCCAATTATCTTGTTACTTGAACGGTTCAATGATGTATATATGAACAAATAAATGATGCATATATCTATGGATGTATCCATTTCTCTTCAATTGGGTCAACTACATGTGTACATCCAATTTGCTTATTAAATATTGGTGCATGCCAAGTTGAGACTAGGGACAAAATGGGGATGGCAAGAAATTTCTTAGGCCATAATTAAAAAAATGGAAGCATATAGTACCTTGTGGGCCAAGTCCAAAAGTGCTTCCTTGATAATACAAAATCACAACTAATTAATTAATAATTATATATAAGTCACATGATTTTATATTTTGTGGGGTTATGTTTGTAGGGTAATTAAATTTGTAGGGCTTAATCACATTAATTATACCGGGATCATTGGAATAGCATGGAAAAGAGAAATTAATGCGTAGGAAATATTTCTTCTATGTATACACTCAAGAATTAAATGCCTATTTCCTTGTGTAAATCTTTAATACACAAATTGAAAAACTTGATTTCAACATTAATCTGTCTTTTGAGAAAATCATTTCTTGGCCTGGTAAAATAGCAATTACCATTATGTAAGCTGTAATATTTTGTCTTTGAGAAAATCATATCCGATGCCATTTTCACCTTAAAATGAACAGACCCAACTTACTTTATATATCAATGTCTTAAGATAATTAATAATTAATATGAAATCAAACAAATTGAATCGTGGAAACGATTTGCACTCGTATATATATCAATTAAGTATAGATGCAATATATGAAGTCAAACAACTTCTTACCATTAAAAAAAAAATAGAAGTCAAACAACTTGTTAATTAGGTATCAACCCTTATCTTACTTGAGATTAAACAAATTTGTTGAAAAGCTATAGAATATGATATATATACTCCGATAGACAGAGAGTCTATTCGGACGACAGAATTTGGTAGATCGATATTAAATATTATAGAAGTCGATGTTGACGAATTATAGCACTTGCCATATATAATGAATTAATTAAGTATAACCATTAATAAGCTAATTAATGTATCTTAGTCAACTAAATAAAAAAGATAAAGAAGTCTACAATTGATATATATATAAACAAACAAAAGTAATTAAACATGCATTACAGATACAGCGCATAATTGTAGTGTTGACTTGGAACAGGACCTTGAGCATATAGTAACACTTCTCCATCAACAACAGACTCCTCGAGTCCGCTGTCAAAAAAGATATCTGACTTAATTAAATTTATTTTCCACCGTGAAAATTGATATAACTTGGACTGTGTACTCCCAAGTAAAAACCAAAACAGCAGAAAGCAACAAAAGAAGAAAATAACAAGTCCCATGCAAGAATATATCTACAAAATAGAGGATAAAATGAATCTATGGATTCACACGAGCTAGGCGCCAAAGTCATTGCTCGGCTCGGCTTGGCTCTATCTTTCGCTTTGACGGTTTGTCAGCGATGACCGTCGAACCCAATTCATCAACCGTTTGTGGCCCCTGCTCTTTTTTGGGCCCTCTCCCTGATCGTTCGACTCCACAAAGCTCGCTAGTCTCTGCATTGCCAAATCCAATGTGTCGGTTGATATGTTCGCGAAACAAACACGGAACCATCCGGGCTCGGTGCAATGGCAGGAAGAACCAGGAGACACATTTAGGCCGACATCGTAGACTATCTTCTTCCATAGCTCCATTTCGCCTTGGAAAGTGTTGTCTTTTAAGAGATGTCTCATGTCTACCCAACAAAAGAGTCCTGCATTGCTCTCCAGGCAACGTATCCCGATACCTGCTAACCTATCAACGAGTTGGTTATGGCGAATCCTGATCCTTCTCTTATTTTCTTTTACGTAATTTGCCGTGAAGTCTTTGTCTGAAAGCAACATGGCAAGGAGGTACTGTGTTTGAGAGGAGATTAGGCCAAAGCTAGACATCTTTGTTGCAGCTGCTACGACTGCCTTATTAGACGAATAAATTGCGCCAACACGGAAACCCGGCAGACCAAGGTCCTTGGAGAGGCTATAGACTATATGAACCCGGTCTGCCACATCATCTTTACGGCCACTGATAACTTCTGCAATGCTAATGAACTCCGGGGTCCCAAAGCTGGTCCCAGAATATATCTCATCGCTGATAAGATGAATGCGCTTAGCACAAATGAAGTTCGTAAGGATTTCAAGCTCGTGACGTGTCAAAGTGGTGCCTAACGGGTTTGATGGGTTCGTGACTAAGACTCCTTTCACCCGCAATTTCTTCTTCTGGGCCCTTAAGCATGCCTCTTCTAGTGCACCTTTAGTTATCTGAAAATTGTCTCTGCTTGAGCAATGGATTGGAACAATCTCCGCTCCAGTTCGCCATTTGAGGTCTCTGTCAAACCTGCAAGTGGAATGGGCATATGTACCTTGGTTACTTTACATATATGCAAGATCGAATATATGAAACTACGGTCATGTGTGTATGTGTGTGCACTTATGTTGTCACATATATATATATAGGAGCAGCTTAATTACCCTGGATAATACGGAGTCGGAACAAGAAAAGCATCACCAGGATTTGCTAAACAGAACATAAGGATCTCGTTAGCGGAAGTTGCACCAGCAGTTAGTACAATATTACTCGGATCAAACTGGACTTTGCTTCCCCTTAGCTCTGCCATGAACTCAGCAAGTGCCTGCATGCATATATGCACAGAACTCGTTACGGATCGATGCAATTTGACTTACAGAGGGTGCACATTGATTAACTAATAGAAATAAGAAATTTTTCTTTTAGGAAAACAATAAGATGCAGAAAGTTACATTTTTGAAAGCTGGCAAGCCATGGTAGTCTTGGAACAGAGCTAACTCACGAAATACCGAGGTGCCGTCTTGTTTGAGCCCAAGCACATCAGGGTTAGACGTGAGCCATGACTCGATCAGATCAAATGATAGCTTCATGCAGCCAAAAACAAATAAAATTCAGAAATATGTTCAACTATGCAGCACAATTTTTGTTTTCAGAATGACTGTACTAACCAATTGACTGAAAAAGAATAAATAACAAGTGAGACCACCATGCATGTTGCTCGTGGTGGTTCACCATAGTAAAGTATGTATGTTAAGGAATTTAGAAAAAAAACAATACCTGATTTTCAGCAAGGCCCATTTGGATAATGCCACGTGGGTTGGTGTTGGGATGGTAGGGGTTCTTCTCATACTCTTGCCATCCTAAAAAGTAAGAGGAATCCTGGCCATGTGAGTTGCGCGCTGCCTTGGTTGACATCATTTTCCTTGCTTCTTTTTTATATATGCAAGTTATAGTTGTGTGTGTCTCTGTTCTTGTGTGTGTGAGAAGAGAGAGAGAGAGACAGAGAGAGAGAGAGGAGGAGGTGGGAGGAGGAGGTGCAGAGAAATATATAAGGGAGATATATTGAGAGAAAGAGAATAGCTAGCTCTTCCTTTCTAGCTGCTTTTGATATGGTGATGAAAGCTTTTGTTAGGTATTGATTCCATGACTCGAACCAAGGTTTATATAGAATGGCAGATTGTACGGTCTTTGTAATTTTGATTTGTTTTCATCTTTTTTGTGTTTTTTTCTTCAGTGACCATGCGTATGTATCTGATGATGATAAACAAAGAGCCGAGATGAATCGACTACAACAAGTATGATCTCCGTCGTTGGATATATGTATATATATAATCTCCATTGTAAGATTAGTACTGGAGAGGAAACCCTAAAAAACAGAGGATTCATTAGCGCCGACAAAGAACACATTTATATGTGGCGTGCTGGTTTGCAATTCTAAGCATTCGTTGGACCTGATTATAAAATAAACAAGTTTTTAGCAAATATGAAAGAATTAATTCAAAATTCTGAATAGATTGGATTAACCTCTATATGCACAGAATTGTATGTGGCAAGGGGGGCTATTAAGTGTTACAGAAAATCAGAGGTGCAGCAAGCGAAGGGAAGCTGTAACGACAGTGAATGTATCTGTTCTTCCGTGTTTGGACTTTCAAATTCAAAGGCTCAATGAGATGACAATTTTTGATCTGATTCGAAGAAGCTCCGCAACCTAATCTGATTCAGACAAGAATCCAATTATCTGATCTGATTCGAAGAAGCTTCACAACCTAATCTGATTCAGACAAGAATCCAATTATCTGATCTGATTCGTGACAGCCTAATACTCAAGATAACACAAAATTAGACAACTCAATTAACACGATGACAGAAAGCTAGCCAAACTAAATACGATATGATCTGATCCGATTCAATTTGATCTAGACCCGATCCGTTTCGAGAATAGTAAAATTGAGATCAAACTGATCCGCATCCGATATGATCCGAGATGGTCTAAAATCAAATAACCTAAAATTCGATCTGATTCAAGACGCTCGATGACCTTACAGTGGTTTGAAGTATGAATCCAAATACGAGCTGATCATATCAAAATCCGACTTGATTTGTCTCATTGGCATCTACCTTGTTCTCCTTAATACTAGTACAAAAATTATGTTTCCTCTAGATCACAAATTGTATCAATTAAGTAAAATTATCGAAATACCTGAAATAATATGTTCTTGCAGAGTTGCATATTCTCTTTATGATAATCACAATAAATGATATTTATCATTTTTTAATTTTTTGGAGGGGGAGAAGCTGAAATGATAATCTTACAAAAAATATAGTATAATTGTTAAAAAATCCTCAAATATATAATTAAATTTTACAATTTTTAGAGGCCACAATCTTCCTCTGTTTCTATGAAGCTCCGTCTCTAACAAAGTAAATAATTTTCTCTTCAAGATTTTGTTCTTTTATAAAAGAAAATAATTTGGTAGGAATATTTGTTTCTTTTTTGCAAAGAGGTGTATGTGGAATGTTGATATCACAATATGATATATATGGGTGGTGCTTTCATTCCATTGTGGAATGTTGATAGGTTTGTCTTCATATGACAAGTTGATTTCAGCATTTTAATTTTCATTTTCGATATGAGGTTATATATATATATAAAAAAAAGAATATTATTTTAGTGAAAGCTCTGATAAAAAATGATGAAGGAATTTGAGATCAATTGAAGAGGTCTTGTTGAAAGAAAGAAAAAGAAAGAAGAATTTTTGAAAGAAAAAACGATAAATATGTGAATTTTAAAATATACATAAAGAATGCGAATAAAAAAAACGTGAATAATTTTTAAATTTATAAATACACATAAATATGTGAAAAGTATTAGAAAATTATTTGGATGTATTGCAAGGATAATTACTAAAAAGAACAAAAGCAATGAAAAATAATTCAATTCGAGCAAGAAAAAAAACATTAGATGGCAATTGAACTTTGGTGGAATTTGGTGCGAATACCAACTCAAATAATATATAAAATATAAATGTTCAATATACTTTGAAAATGCTTCCGTTTTTATGTATTCCTAATTTTAGTATTAATGGATAGGATCGTGTATCGGATTGAATTAATATCATTGTAGTGTTTTTTTTCAACCGGATCAAATCCGACCCAATTCGATATGGGTCGAGATCCGATTAAGTTTTGAACTATAATAAATATAATAATTGTTCTTCTTTGAACAAATAAGTAGCTTGGTCTAGTGGTTATAATCGTAACTTTAAGGCATAAAATTTCAAGTTCAAGCTCTAATGAACACAACATTTTGCTTTCCAACCCAAAAGAAATATCTAAATAATTTTGATAATTCCTTAAATAATTCGAACAATTATAAGAGAAACCCAAAAGGAATATTTAAATAATTTTGATAATTCCTTAAATAATTCAAACAATTATAAAAGAGTTAAATATATATGTCTTGTCAACCCATGATCCAACTTGATCTTTGTTGTGTCAAAAATTTTGGATCCATATCTGACCGATTTATTTAGGATCATTTCATATCGAATACGAATTGATCCGTTGGGCCAGATAAATAATTGACATTCCTAATTCTTATGGTGTCGTTTTGGCAACACAATTAAGATTAAATTTTAATTTATGTTCGATTATCTTAATTCACAAGTAAAAACTAATGATGCTTAATCTAAGAATAGAGGCATCTTAAATTCGGATAAGTATTAATGGTTCGGACAAAAGGAGATTAAAGGATGCAATTTTAATCCAGATATCTAATGTTGCCGACTGTTATATCAGTAGGATTTAATTAATCGGGTCAAATAAAGAATCCAGAATAATAATTTTGTTATTTTTTACAAGCAAATATGTGCACATAGAATTCTTCAAGTTTTAAGATAAATGTTGCAAAATAGAAAGACTGAAGAACGAAGGAACCAAAATGACAAGTGACCTCAAAAATTTATAAGTTCTTAATTATGTCAATGCATTGTTTATAAAGAGGAGCAAGATCAATTATTCATATATACTTGATATTTAAATTTTATGTTTTGAAATACCAATGGAAAAGGATTTATGACAACAAGTTAAAAATTAATCATGACACACCGAAATCCTCTGTTTTTAAATTTCATAAAGAAAATTGTCATTCTTAATTAGTTAGGTGCATGTACCAATCTAACCTGCGTTTTGATCTAAAAATTAAAGCATGAAGAAGTAGTGTGTAGAGTTCAAATACCTTTAGTTTTCATAAATTATGACATTTCACAATTTCTTCAATTTTTGGAATATTATTGCGAGCACATTTAAGTGGGACATTAATTTCTTTTGTTAAAAAATATAGGACTAGAATAATGAAGTATTGTATTACTTATATTACAAATTAGAAGCAATCACATTGGGGCAGAGTTTAGTATAGATCGGGAAGAACTGCAGTCTTCTAAAATTTTTAAAATTAATTATATATATACTAAGAATTTAATATATTTTATTATAATTATATTGTATTTAGTCTATTCAAAAAAATTTGAAACATAATTTTAAGAAGATTCCAAATTTATATCTTCTATTAATTTTGATCAAACTCCGTCAATGCAATCATATATGTAATTTTTACCACTTTATTAGTATAATGTATGAGATTATTTTAATTTTGATTTCATTTTCGTGGGCATAAATAAAGCCACTGACAATTATAAAAGCTGATTCATATAAGCAAATCTCATGCATTTTTTTTCTGTTCTTGTTATTTGTCAAAACGAAGTGAAATAACACATTTTCTTTCTTTTTTTCATATACTTAGAATAATATTTATCTAGCGTTTTTGTTTGGCGTTTTATTCTTAGGCTTTTTTATTTGGGGAGGGATCACTCGACAATGTTTATTTTAACAATTTTGACAATGAAATTTCATATAAATTCGAAAAAAATTTAAAAATAGAAAAAACTTTGTAGACATATCCTTCAATTTATAAATTAATCGTATTTTAAATTTCATACGATTTAAGTTATATTTCATATTTCATCAAAAACCGTTAAATATAAACTGTTACAAATTACATAAATGTTAATGATCTTTGACCGACTATCAAATGAAATTCAAATTGTATGAAATTTGAAACACAACCAATCTATAAGTTCAAGAATATGTCTTCTGTTTAAATTTTTTTTCAAATTTATTTGAAAATCCACTATGAAGTGATCTTTTCCCTTTTTGTTTTCCTTTAAAAATAAAAAAAAAGCAGGAGAATGGAGTCATTTAATTTGTTATAGTGATGTCTCTATCGGACACTTGGCAACTTGGCAATACAATTTGCTCTCTCTATTTGTAAGATCTTTTTCCTGAAAGTAATTTGTGTGTGGAAAATTGTCTTGTTGATGAGAACTAATTAAGAGTTTGGGTGGATATAGCGAGCCACCATCCCTGACCTTATTAGAGTCTAGTCTTCCTTCCAAAGGATTATTATGATTATTATGATTATTATTATTATTATTATTATTATTATTATTGTTGTTATTATGAGGAGGAGGGTTTCAATGCCTTCAGTTTTTATGGCTCTATTTTTTAAATTTTTAATAATTTTAATTTTAAAATTAAAATGTCAAAATAAAACCGTTAGATGTTATCTATATGACTTTCTCTATGTACATGTAAAAAATTACGACATGTCAACATTATTTTGTTTGACATCAAGAGCTTATAAGAAATACACTAATATGAATAATCTCTGGACGTTGTTTTTTAACTTATTGATTCATATAAAATAAAAATTAAAATGTCAATATTGTTTTATGTGCATGAAAAGAATATAATGTTGATCATATCTAACGGGTTTATTTTGATATTTTAGTTTCAAAATTTTTATTATTGGCAAATTAAAAAATGAAGACATGATGGAGGCACAGAAAATGAAGGCATTTGAACCCTCCTCGATTATTATAAATATTATTGTTACTGTTATTATTGTATTTTGTTTTGACTATTGTTACATACTATTAATATTAACCAACGTGTTTTCTTTTCTATTTCCCGATTGTGCCCTCCAATTTTCAACGTGCTTTCGAGCCCAATGAAAGTTGTGTATTATTTTTTTCACTTTTGTGCCTTCTCTCTCTAACAAAAAGTTTCTTTTATTTAACAAATTTGCGTGCTTTTAACAAGCTGTGTGCCTTTTTACCTCTTGACATAATATACGATCAACTCCAAACATAAAAATTTTAAATTGACTTATTTTTATAAAAATAAAAAAAACAATGATTTAGATTAAATAATTAGATTAAAATTTTTGAAACATAAACTGAAAAAATTATAATATTTTAGGACGTCAAAATCTTATGTAATTGAAGCCCTCCTATATTGGATTAGGAAACAGATAAGGAAGAAAGATTTTCTTTGCTTATATGACGGGACAGATTCAGATCAATTACACTATAGGTATTTATTGAAAGGAAAATATTATGGAGATATCATTATTAATATCTAATATCGTCGTCGATACGAATTTTATTATATATATTAAGTGAGTTATTATGTATGTCAATGATTTTATTATGTACAATATTTCTATTATTTAACTTAAATATCATTAATATACATAATAACACATTTAAGTTATATAATGACAGTACTGTACGAAATGAGTTTGCATGATAAAGTCATTAATATGTATAATAAATCATTTAAGTTGTATAATGATAATACTATATAAAATAAGCTTGCATAATAAAATCATTAATATGCATAATAACTCATTTAATGTGCATAATTATGTCTGTATCGACGACGATATTAACAACCGTATCTGTATATTAGCTCCCTTCTTGAAAATAAAAAATTATATATAACACTTCTATAATGTTCAGATTGAAGCGATATTGATTTAATACAACACTTCGCATAATATTGTGGAAATAGTAACTAAAATTCTTAATTTCCAAATAATGGGACTTATTTTCATTTAAGCATACTTTTAGAGGAAAGTTACAATATACTTAAGCTTATCAAGTTGTTGTTGGAATTAATTTCTATTGATTATAAAATATATGGATTTATATATAATATAAACATATATTGAATAATAAACTGTCGAATATCTAATTAAACCCGTTATGAAGTGATCAAATTAAGTATTATTTATCGGATTTTAATATGTGTCATGAGAAGTGAGGCATTTAATGTATAGAATGCGTATTAATAACTTTATGATTTAGTGATGATCTAAATTATATAAAGTTTGGTAATAATACAATTATGTTATTGATCCTTGGAGAATACAACTAATAGGCAGTTTTCTGATTATGAAAGTAAACCCGTTAAAAGAGAAATTGGATCTAGTATGGATCCGCTAAGGCATAACCGTTGGTTTGCCAACCTTTCGGTTATTGGCACCCATTATATATTTCAGAACCGTCTCTCTCGATTATCTTCTAAAAGAAGAAATCAACACATACCATCTCTCTCAATATTCAGATTTTCTGAAAAGAGAAGAAAATCGCTAGTGTCGATTCTCTTCATTTCTCCTTCAGATAAGAGAAAGATCACTGCGAAGGATTAAGGAATCCGGTGATCAACGACGTTGTGTTTCTCTAAAAGACCGACAACATGGATCAAGATAATTTTAATTCAAATCAAGGGTTCACTAGAGGATCATGGTCAATATTCTAACAAGTGGTATCAGAGCCAACTCTAGTTGAACTATTAAATTCTGATTTTAGGTCGGAAATTTGTCAGACATTTGTGCTTTTAAGATATGTTTTTTAATTTTATTTGTTGGTTTAAATCAAATTATTTAATCAAATATGGTTTTTCAAATAGTTCAGAAATTAGTAGATTTGTTAATTAGACTTTTGGTTTCATAAATCAAAATAAAGTTTTGCAAATTGGTTTCGAAAATCAAGTTTGACAATTAATTGGTTATTCAATTTGGGAATTAATTCTCTGTTTATTATTAAGTTAAGGTTTAAATTCTGCGTTTCAAAATTGACAATCAAATTTGAAAATTATGTTAAATTTAAGAAATTAATTGGCTAACAAACTAATTTCTAAACTATTTCTGATCAGTTATGAAAATTTCGGGATCAAGTCAAAGGTACAAATTTCTGATCTGTATTCCACTGTGGTTATTTTCGAATTAAAATTGTTCAGAAATTTTTTATCTGTAACCGCACAAATTAAGTTGGCAGATTTTTCAGGTGGCGCTGTTATGAAGCATATTTTGTATTGTATGCCTAACTTTATTTTGCAGATCTAGAATATGAGATAGTATGACCCCGTTGTCTTGTGTAAAAAATTGTAATGAATGCATGAATGATGTATGTAAATGCGGCCTAAGATGCCCCGTTGAATTAGTTAATTTTATAATTAAAGGTGACTTGCATGTCGCTTATGTGTATCATTTATGCGGTCTGCGAGCCTTTATCCTTAGGACTTTAATGTAATTTTTCATTTATTATTATTAGAGTAGTAATTTAGTTAGAATGAAGAATATTACAAATGATGGATGAAGGTCATTATCAAGTGGATTCTTACAATGAAGACTATTGTGCCTTGGGTCATACTATTTCACTTATGATTTTGGCTCATGTTATTTATTGTTTTGTATTATTTTCTGTTTTTCATGAGTCTATTATGGTTAAATCGGTTAAGTCAAATTTTGTTATAGTTTTTATTCGGATAATATTAAATCATTATGAAGGCTACAGATTACGATATATTTCGAAAAATAATTGATAAAGATATCATCTTACCAAAGTAAGCTCTCATACTTACATCGATTATTTGCAACTACAAGTTCACCAATTCAGATTCTGCAACTACAAGTTCGCAAAAAAAACCCTTTAAGGATAAAAAATCGGTATCGGATCAGAGCCGAATAAGAAAAAGAAGAAGGGTTGTTTCTTGTGTGGATCTGAAGGACATGTGAAGAAGAATTATAGCAACTATCACGCATGGCGTGCCAAGAAAGGTATTAATTTTTTTTTGTGAAGAAGTTAATGCAATTTCAGTTTCAATAGACACACGGTGGATAGATTCGAGTGCAACTACTTATATATTTGTGTCTATGCAGGGTTGTCGAAGTTACTGGAAGCCAAGTGATGGTGAAAGATACATCTATGTGGGCGGTGATAACAAAGCAGAAGTTGAAGTTGTAGGGCATTTTAGATTACTTTTGAAAAATAGTTTGTATCTTATTTTGTTTGATACTTTTGTTGTACCGTCTTTTAGGCGGAACTTAATTTTTATTTCTACATTAGACAAATTAGATTTTGTTTGTTCATTTGGAGATAAAAAGTTTGATTTGTATCAAATTTTCAATTTGATTGCTTCTAGTTTGCTATCTCTTTTGGATAATCTTTATGTTTTTTTTGAAATACTATTGCTTCCTATAATTAGACCTTGAACAATGAAACTCGAAGCGTTAGACAAAAATTAACACTTCAGGATTCAGCTGCACTTTGACATAGGCGTTTAGGTCATATTTCTCAACAGAGAATTACACGTCTTATTCAAAGTGAAATTCTACGACCCTTAGACATGTTGGATCTTGGTCCGTGCATTGAGTGTGTAAAGGGAAAACAAACAACCATGCGCAAATATACAGCTAATTGTATGACGAACGTCCTTGAGCTGATACATACGGATATATGTAGGCCATTCCCTACAGCTACTAGGAATGAACATGTATATTTTATTAGTTTCATTGACAATTATTCTAGATATGGCTATATATTTTTAACTAAAGAAAAGACTCAAGCTTTGGACACATTTAAATCATTTAAGATTGAAGTTGAGTTACAACTCAACAAGTGGATTAAAAGCGTTAGATCGGATCGTGGTGATGAATATTACAGTCCATATGACGGCTCAAGAGAACAACGTCCAGAGCCTTTTGCTAAATTTTTAGAGAAAAGTGGAATTGTGCCACAGTATACAATGCCGGGTTTGTCCGCAATGAACGATGCAGCTGAAAGACGCAATCGAACATTAATGGAGATGGTGCGGAGTATGATTTCTCATTCCTCGCTTCCATTGAACCTCTTGGGAGAAGCACTTAAGACAGCAGCATACATTCTGAATTGAGTACCGACTAAGACACAAACAAAACTCCATGTGAGTTGTGGACTAGGCGGAAGCCTAGTCTCCAACATTTTAAAATCTGGGGTTGTTCGGCTGAAGCTCGACCTTACAGGCCATAAGAGAAAAGCTGGACCAAAGAACAATTAGCTGTTATTTTGTCGGATATGCGGATAGGTCTCGGGGATATAAATTTTATGATCCCACTAATAGAATAATTTTCGAGACAAATACAATTAAGTTCTTTGACGATGTTATGGTTCAAGGGAGGAAATGCAAATCAAATTGTCTTTGAAGAAAAATATGATTCTCCTATACAATGGGTGCCAACAACAGTACCAATTGTAATAAAAATATCTGGAGACTCATTGATTCAGGATCCTACACTGAATGAACCTACTGTGAATGAACCTCCAGAAATGGAAGAGAATTCGGTATAAGCCAATGTTGATGTTGAAGAGGAACCTATACCACCTCAAGAACTTCAAGAATAAGGTACCTTTAAGGCGATCCACAAGAGAGAGAAAAAGTACAATTTCTAATGATTATGTTGTATATCTTCAAGAAAATGAATTTGACATTGGCATGATGGAAGATGATCATGTCAACTTCTGTCAAGCATTGAAAAGTGAAAATTCACAGAAGTGGATCGAAGCCATGAATGATGAAATTAAGTCAATGCATGACACAAAGTTTGGGATATCGTCTCATTATCTTAAGGTGTGAAATATGTTGGTTGCAAATGGATATTTAAAATCAAACGAGATTCAAAAGATAATGTTGAAAGATACAAAGTATGACTTGTTGCTAAGGGTTTTATACAAAAAGGAGGCATTGATTTTACGGAAACTTTCTCGCATGTATCGATGAAAGAATCTTTTAGAGTTATTAGGGCTTTAGTGGTACAATATGATGTTGAGTTACATTAGATGGATGTAAAGACAGCTTTTCTTAATAGTGATATTGATGAAATAATCTATATGGTGCAGCCACCATATTTTGAGTCGAATGACCAAAGAAGATAGTTTGCAAATTAAAGAAATCCATCTATGGGCTTAAACAATCGTCTCGACAGTGGTATTTTAAATTTTATCAAGTGATTATCTCATTTGATTTTGAGGCTAATTTGATGGATGAATGTATATATCACAAATTCAGTGGGGGTAAATTCATGTTTCTGGTATTGTATGTTGATGACATATTGCTTATCATGAACGATATAAATATGTTGTGTGTTACTAAGAAATTTTTTTTCAAGAATAGAGATCGCACTAAGGGTATTTTGGGTCGTTCACAATAAGTATATATCGACAAAGTTCTTAACTGATATGACATGGAACATTGTAAATCAGGTAATATCTCGGTTGCAAAAAGAGACAAATTTAGTCTCAAACAATGTCCAAAGACAGAACTTGAAAAGTCAGAAATACAGCAAATTTCATATGCTTCAGCAGTTGGGAGTTTGATGTATGCTCAGGTCTGTACGCGTCCGGATATTGCGTACATTACGGGTATGCTGGGCCGATATTTGAATAATCCTGTACTGGATCACTGGAGAGCAGCCAAAATGGTACTATGATACTTACAAAGAACGAAAAATTATATGCCCATCTATTGGAGATCAGACAAGATTGATATCATTGGGGCATACTGATTCGATTTTGCGAGCTGTCAAGATAGCATGAAGTCTACATCCGGTTATATTTTCATATTAGTCGGTGAAACTCTATCTTGGAGAAATAAAGCATACGCTTATTGCCCCATCCACCATGACAGCAGAACTTATTGCATGTTTTGAGGCATCGAATCATGGAATATGGCTACGAAATTTTATTACGGGGCTACGCATAGTGGATACTATCAAGTTACCACTAAAATTATATTGTGACAATAATTCTGCAGTACTATATTCAAACAACAACAAGAGCTCATCGAAGTCAAAGCACATCGATATAAAGTTTCTTGCTGTGAAGGAAAGAGCTCAGAATGACTAATCAGTATCGAGCCTATTGAAGCAGCTTTCATGAGCACGTTGCTCATATGGGTATCTGTATAGCAGAGGATTTACAGGTTTAGTGAGAGATTGTATTTGTGCTTGATGTTTTATATGATATTTTTTTGTATGTATCATGCAGGCTTTAGTAATAAAGTTTTTAGATATTCGGTTTTTCAGTTTGCATTCTGAATTTGTGATTGATATCAAAATTATTATAAAGTGACCAAATTGAAGATAAGCATGTGGATTACATTACATGTAATTTTTCAAACTGCACATTCCCTTCATGATTCATGTCATTCAATTATGTTTACACAGTGATTTATGTTGATTTAGTTTCGCTTTATGAGATGAATACTACTTAAGTCCTTGTGAATATAATTGATGGACGGAATTGGTTGATGAAACAAAAGGCTATGACAGCACAGTTAGAGTAGGTAATTCGGTTTTATCAATATATATATTATTTGGATATGCATATAGCCCAAGTGGGAGATTGTTGGAATTAATTTCTATTAATTACAAAATATATGGGCTTATATGTAATATAAATATATATTGAATAATAAATTATCGAATATCTAATTAAATCTGTTATGAAGTGATCAAATTAGTATTATTTATCAGATTTCAATATGTATCATGAGAAGTGAGGCATTTAATACGTAGAATGCGTATTAATAACTTTATGATTTAGTAATGATCTAAATTATATAAAGTTTGGTATTATGTTATTGGTCCTTGGAGAATACAACTAATAAGCAGTTTTCTGATTATGAAAGTAAATCCGTTAAAAGAGAACTTGGATCTAGTATGGATCCGCTAAGGCATAACCGTTGATTTGTCAACCTTTCGATTATTGGCACCCATTATATATCTCAAAACCGTCTCTCTCGATTATCTTCTAAAAGAAGAAATCAACACATATCATCTCTCTCAATATTCGGGTTTTCTCAAAAGAGAAGAAAACTATCGGTGTTGATTTTCTTCATCTCTCCATTGGATAAAAGAAAGATCACCGCGAAGGCTTAAGGAATCCGGTGATCAACGGAGTTGTGTCTCTCCAAAAGACCGAAAGTATGAATCAAGGTAATTTTAATTCAAATCAAAAGTTCACTAAAGGATCATGGTCAATATTCTTATAGTTGTTTCGTAAACATAATTCGAAAATATACTGAATTGATTTCAAACAATAAATTCAAACCATCAAATAATAGAAAAATTCTAAAGTAGATCAATTTTGTCAAGTCGGTTAATACTTTATTGAGCGCCTTAGGGTTTTTTCCATTATTTTTATAGATAGGGGGAATTACATGACAATGTGTTATTTTGTCAAACTTCACAATTAATTTCTAAATAAATAAAAAAAAAGTTTAAAAATAGAAAACAATTACAAACTTATTCATAAATTTATATATTGATTGTGTTTTAAATTTTATGTAATATTATTGTCATTTGATATTTCATCAAAAAATCACTAATTAGGGATTGTTGCAAAATTTATGTAACTTCAATAAATTTTATGGAACATTAAATGATACTTAAATTGTTATACAAATATTTCAGTTTTCTTATTATTTTTGGCTCAATATTAAAATATCTTAAAAAAGTAAAAGTTGGTACTCTACAAAATTTTGATATGTAGAATTTATTGAAAGATTTGAATTTAAATTTCAGACATGATAAAATATATTTATTCAGCCATTGGTATTTCAGTTAATATATAAACATTTGTATGCTAGTATGTCTCTATATATATGTGTGTATGTGTATTTTTGTGCATATGAAATAAAAATAAAAATCTAATGGATAATTAATCATACATTGAATGAATTTAACTTTTAATTACCGTTATAAATTTAAGACTATCGATGTATTTTTAAAAAAAATCTATTGAAACTATATGCAACTTGATAGTTGATTCTAAAATATTGAATTTTAAATTAAGATGTTTCGTCGCTATTCTCATAATTGGGAAAATGATTAGTTCTATTAGATAAAGTTGTTTTAAAATAATATCATCTTGGTTTATTTTATTCATCTTAATGTTTCCATAGGATCATGACATGAAATCCAACAAAAGAAATTTTAATGAGAGGCAACATGTTCCTTGTTTGCGTCCATGAATTGACCTTAATTTATTTTCTTGGGGGACACCGTGTGCACTACAAATATTCGGATACTTTATGCATTTATGTCAGAATGCGATTAGGTATTTGGTTAAATGAATAGGTCATAAGATAAAGACTCATCATTGCTTATTGCAAAGCAATGTCAAGAACACAAACAACACAACTTTTTCTATCCCAAACCGCAAAGCAATGTCAAGAACACAAACAACACAACTTTTTCTATCCCAAACCGAAATAGGAACTTCAACATAAGTGAAAATCATGTATCTGGATTTTAACAGATTGGGAAGCTTTTCTTTTAGAGTAAATTATACAAATGATACTTAAAGTATCATTTATTTATAGTTTTGATATTTAAAATTTTAAAAATATTAATTTGATTCTCAAAATATCATTTTGTTATCATTCTGCTCTTTAAAATTTCAAATATATCGATTTAGTCCATAAAGTATCACTAACTTATCATTTTGATTTTTAAAATTTTCAATTTCTAACAAATTGATCATATCATTATCACTGATCAAAAATATAAATGAATTTTCGTGTTTGCATCCAATATCATAATTATAAATTTTATGATATTTATGTCAAAATAATGAAATATATACAATACTATTTTTAACTAAATTATAATGGCACAATATTAATGATAATATTAATTTTAATTTATATTTGATGTCATGAAAATTATATTTATTTTCAAATTATGTGTATTGCTTTATCCCTACATGCATCTTCACTGGTTTCAACACTAAAAAGTAATGCCATGATGAAAATATCATTTTTTCAATGGATTTCAACTCTAGGTCCAATTTGATAAAAATTAAAAATTACCTTTGTGTTTTACTATTTCTGTACCAACAAATTGCGCATCTTTTCATTAACCTGATATTTGTATTTAATGAGATCCAACTACAGTCGTCATCATAATAAACTTCTGTTATGTGCTAATTAACTAATAAGTAATAACTATTCTGAAATCTCAAAAAGAAAGGAAAAGCTTCTCTGTTATGATCTCTCTCTCTCTCTCTCTCTCTCTCTCAAGACAAAAAGTAAAAATTTAAATTTATCATCTTTTATAAAAAATCATTATAAAAAGGTGTTACGATACCTCTCTCTCTTAAAGAAATGGAATTCTTAGGTGAACCGACATGAGAAATTAAATGGGACTCCACAACACTGCATTTTACATCAGCAAAAGAGTTGACACAGCACCAGCACCAAAAGTGGTCAAAGAGCGGGTGCGGAGAGGAGTCAGTGTCTCTCTCGTCTCCAACCTGGATTTTAGTTATAAACCAATTTGTATAATAATTGTTTTGCTTCTGCGGCGACTATTAAGTGTTAATTAACAATAACACCATCTTCAGACTTCATCAGTACTGTTATCTATTTCTGTTTCTGGCTAAATTATATATATAGCTGATGATCCTATGTGATAGTAACCTGACATTTCTGCCCGGGTCAATGTGTAGTAGTAATCAAATTAGGTGCAAGTGTAACTCAATTACTAGTCAATTTGACGGAGATGCCAAAAATTGAGTCTTGTTACTGTGTTTTTATTTGTATTTCGGACCGAAATAAAAACGATTTCAATTTTAATTTTTTATGTTCAAAATTTCAATTTAAGTAGCTCAATAAAATTTTTGTATCAAAATTTTGTGAAATTTTAGAATTTTTTAACTATTTTTAATGATTTTTGAAAGATCACTCTCAAATAATATTAAAAATATTATTATTTGTATGTCAAATAGAGTCATATTTCAAAAATCATTAAAAATAGTAAAAAAGATTTTAAAAATGGTAAAAATTGATATTCTATAAGATTTTGATATAAATATTTTATTGACTTATTTGAATTGATATTTCGAGCTTAAAAAGTAAAATTTGAATAGTTAGCTAATATTTCAACCGAAATATAAATAAAAGCACAATAGCAAAACTCGGAAAAATTATAAATTTTAGTTATGTTCTATGTTATTGTTAGTTCGACTATATTATTTTTATTTACTTCTGCTCATTCTAATTACATTTAGCTTTCGGAAAAAGTGATTTATTGGCGGCTAAATTGACTAAATGATTTTTAGACCATTGGCGTTTGAATTCTGGAAAAAAAATTGTATCATAGGGGATTTGAATGATTAAGTTTTTTGAAAAAATCAGATTGAACATATTTTGATGATTATGGGTTTTAAAATGTCTGTAGTTTCAAATTGTTAAGTTTTACTTTTACTCTAAAATCTCGTAGTATTAGTCAATTTAAGTACTCTTTTGATCCATGAATTTGTAATTTATTGTATTTAATTATGAGGAGGGATCACTTGACAATGGTTCGACAACTCTCAATATATATATATACTACATAATTTGATCGTGCATTGATGACGAAATTTAATCGTGCAATAAAATTTATTTTGTTAAGCTATCCACCATAGATCAAATTCATACTTGTCTCATCAAAATCTAAAATTGTGATTTTCGAACCAAATTGTTCTCATAGGTGCAATCAATCAGGTTACTTAATTTACACCTGAAATGAAGAATTGTCACTTTTGATATCTAGAATAATTAATGTTTACTTTCAAACTCAGAGAGAGGGAGCCGTTGTTGTGTTGAGGATTTAGTTTGAACTTTGAAGGATTGTGTGTGAGTGCAATGTGTATTTATATGAACTTGTGGTAAAATAAAAAGAGAGAGTCTCCAACAACATAAATATTATGAGACAAACATTACTTTAGTCAAGTGAATATTTCTTTTCCAACTTATATATTTTTGGAAGGGTGATAAATGTATTGTTTATTTCACTAAAGATTTTATGATAGATTTGTTGATAAATGTTCATACTTGTTACTTAAAGCGTTCATACCTTATACTATAGGAAATTAAATTCTAAGCATTGTGTTTGTACTTATTCAAAAAAAACATATATCTTCAAATTTGTTATGATTACCAAGAAAATAAAAACTAACAAACACTTTGTATATTGGTATAAACATTTATACAATTTGCATGTTGGGGTGTGTGTGTGTGTATATAAATATTTATGACTTTAGATCTGAATAACTTAAATGCTGAGTATCCACACTTTTGGATATAAAAGATGCAAGAATTAATTAATAATTTCTCTATTTTTATATAGGAAATGTTTGGAAGATACCATCATTGATGCTATAACCGATATCGATTTTATTATTCATGTAAAATGAGTTATTATGTAACTTATTTTTTATGATATTTTTATTATTCAACTCAGATATCACCAATATAAATTAAAAACTCATTTAGATTGAATAACAAAAGTACTGTACAAATAAGTTATATAATAAAGTTATTGATATGAATAATAATTTATTTAATCTGAATAATAAAGTCGGTATCGATTATAATATCAATGATGATATATGTATATTATCTCTTTTTTACATATACTTGATCATTTTGTGGTAGAAAACATGAAGAAAAAAGATTGGGAATAAGTCAACAAGTCCTTGTATTAATGAGATGTGTACATCCTTCTGGAAATAAATGACTACAGTTGAAACGTCGATTACTTACCATTACTGCAATAAGACAAATACATGCCAAATAATTGAGCCCACTAGTACCTCCTCCTCAACATGATTTCCAAGCAGCCTTTAATTGCGTTAATCCATTTGACATTAAAAAGAAAATTGTCATTTTTGTTTAATTTACTAGTCGGCTTAATTAAATTTGAATCTGGGAGTCAACCCTGAAAATGATTTGGGTTTCGTAAGAACAGGTGCATGTATACATAAATAGTAATTCAACTATACAGTTCCTTCTGTCAATTATTTATTTATCACTTCAAAATATCTATCGTCTATATTTAGTTCTCTATAACAATTAGTCACTTTCTCCATTGCGGCAGTTGAACTTGGAACTGTTATGGCCTTGGACCCTAAATAACTAAAGAGAAGATACAGCTAGGGGTGAAAACGGATCGATCGTATCCATTTTTAATTTTCAGATATAAATTCAAATACGGATATTGTCGATTATGAATACGGATCGAATATTAAACGGATATGAATACAGATCGAATATTAAGTGAATATGAATACAAATACTAATATATTTCGAGTAGTAAAACAAATCTTACACACAAAACACATTTCAATACATAAAATGATGCAAATTTTTTTCATAGCAAATTTTTTTGTCACAAAATATACATTCTGCTAATAAAAATTGAGTAATTATCATCATACCTCTAATAAAAATATACTAACAAATAATATTCTTTCATCAAAAGATATCAGATTTTAAAATCTATAAAAACTATATTTTGCTATATATTAATCATTGTCATTGGATGTATGCGAAAGATGTTGTATCAACTTTTTTGAAGCTTTTTGAAGAAACATACATTGATTAGAAAATTAAAGAAATATAGATAGGTTGGGAGAAAGCTTTTTGAAGAAGCATGTTGAAATTATAAAATTATAAAAATTAATAATATTACATGAATTTTAGTTGGTTGCCTAAACTAAAGTCCAGTAAAAAGTAACAAATACATGGATTGACTATATAAGAAATGGATATTCGAAAGATTCATTTTTGTGGATACGGATAATTATTCATATCCGTATCCGTATCCGTACTCGTATCTGTATCCGTATTCGTATCCGTATCTGAAAATAACAAATAAATGGATAATTATCCGTATCTGTATCCGTATTCGTATCCGTATCCGAAAATAACAAGTAAATGGATAATTATCTGTATCCGTATCCGTATCTGAAAGTAATAAGTAAATGAATAATTATCAATATTTGTATCTTAAAATAACAAGTAAATGAATAATTAGTCGTATCTGTATCCGTATCCGAAAGTAACAAGTAAATGGATAATTATCTGTATCTGTATCCGAAAGTAACAAGTAAATGGATAATTATTCATATCTGTATCCGTCTTTCCAATTTAAAATTATATCTGTATCCGTAAAATATTTGTATCTGAATATTTGTATCCTCAAAATCCTAATACTGACGGATAATATCCGATCCGTTTTCACTTAATGGATTGGTTATATAGAAAACGGATATCTAAAAAATTCATTTTTTCGGATATGGATAATTATTCATATCCTTATCCATATCCGTCTTTCAAATTTAAAATTATATTTGTATTCGTATACGTCTAACTTATATCCATATTCATATCTATATATATATCCGTAAAATATTCGTATCCAAATATCCTTATCCGTAAAATATTCGTATCCAAATATCCTTATCCGTAAAATTCAAATACGAACGGATAATATCCGATCCGTTTTCACCACTAAATATAGCCCAACATAATTGTGGACCTAATTTCACGGTTGCTATCGGATTCATGAAGGTCACAAAACCCTAAAAACATAATTATTTAATTCTAGTGACATTTGTAATTATGATTTTAGAAACATAAATTATGTACTTAACTTAATAATATTATTAAATTATTAATTTTTTAAACTATTATGTCAACAGTTATAGTTCTTTTATAAGTAATATAAGTATTTTATTTCTGCAATTACAAAAAAAAAAATACTCCCTATACTAACTATAAATTATCATATCATCAAAATTAATAATTACATAATAAAAATATTTTAAAATTAATATATAAAAAAATATTAAATTTACGATAGGATAAAATAAATAAATTCAGTTATTACGTGGCACAATCCTATAAGCCACGTGGCAACGAAAACGCGCGTAAAAGGTCCGAACAACAAGAGATTGAGATCCATAACTCCATCACGAGAGACCATGACCATAGCCTTTGCAAAGCGTATCCATCACGCCACACTTTATGCAACTGTAGTAGTTTTGACTCTGAAAGGGCTACGGCGATCCCTCCCCCATACTCCGCACCTACTGCTAACCAATATCTGTGTATGGTGTATTTTTCCTAGCCGTTGAATCAAATGGTCCCAAGTCCAACAACATTAGAAGCAATGCTCAGTTCTGAACTTCATGGATGGTTGTTAACTGAGAATGAATGATGCCGTCGATCTGAAGGGCGTGAAGCTCACCTAGCTCCATCTCCATGCCGGGCGCCGACCGCAAAGAACCACCAAGAAGATATGCCCAAGGAGGAAATACCAAATATACGTGTCAACAGTTTCTTAAATGTACATCATCACATGCGTGTACATGTTAGGTTGGACATTTTATGTTGCATCTAGTGGCGGGCTCAGAGAGTCTGATAAGTTTAGACACAAATTTAATGATGAGAATTTTTCTTTTAGTATTAACTATTTAAGTATAGATATGTTTAATATTTTATACTTAATTTATCAAATTTTAAAGAAAATATATATAATTATTATTGATTTTGAAAATTAATGGTGATTATTCGCTTGGGCTTGTCCGTACATAGGTCAACACCGGACTATATTTATCTTAATTTTTTAATTATTTTGTGATTGTATATTTTGTCATTGAAGACATGAAATAAGTATTCTAATAATTAGTCAATGAAATCTATAAATATTTTAAGAACCTGCAAAGTGAAAAATTTATAAATATTCTTTTAATTATTCCGTAAATCGTAGTTTTTTAATATCTTAGGAACTTGCAAACTGAGAAATTGAAAACTCACTTTTAGATCATATTTTTTTTAGGAAAAAGTACAATGATCCCCCTATATTTGCATCCGAGTCTGAAATACCTCCATGCATTTTAAACTACACAAATATCCCCTTGTTTCGTTCAATTTTTTCATTAAAATTTTAAAAAATATAAACATACCCCTTCATTTTTATGAAATTTCAAACTTAATCCTTTTTCTTATTCGAAAATAGTCTCTACTACTAGTATTTTAGTGTTTAACTAACAGAAATCAATAATATTTAGCTCTTGCATTAAGAATAAAGCTATTATTAATTGCAGTTCGCCACATAAATCAATTATTAGCATCATATAAATCAATTATTTTGTCCATAACATTATTAGAGCTGTAGCTGCTTGATTAAGGCACCATGCTACTTCTTCAATACATATAGGCTTACATTCTTAAAATTATTGAGTTTTTTATGTATTAGTTTTAATTATTAAAAAAATATTAAATAACTAAAAATTTTGATTAAAGTGAATAACAGTTTGATATATTTACTTGATATGTCGGGATGGTACAATACAAATTAAAAGTTGTCAGTTTTCCATTTGACACTAATTTTTGCCCCTGCAATTGATGTATGATAATATTTTTTTTAAAATAGAGAATCTCTATAAATTTTTGAATAAAAGAAGGATTATATTTAAGTTTTTCAATAAAAAAAGAGGGAAAGTTTTTTATTGAAAACATTAAAGGGAAGGGGTATTTGTAACTATTTAGAAAATACAAGGGAGTGCTTGTTTAGTTTAAATGTGAAGAGGATGTTTGAGAATTGAGTTCCTTATACTTTTTCTTTTTTAATTGTTCAACCAACATAAAAGAACAAACAAAATTATATTTTTTTTTTTGTGATGTGCGATTAATTTTAAAAGTATTTAGTAAAAAAAATTTCTATATTTCAAAATCTGAAAACTGCAAAAAAGAAAAAAATAGAAAATGTGTGTGAGAATCAAACGACATCCATAACATTCCTTAGGTAGCAAATTTGGTGGCCTCGTGAATCCATATTCACTATCATTGAAACAATAGTATGAATTTTATGACACATGATTTTGACCATCCAACATAGATCAAACGCATACAACTTGATTTAGCTTCTCAAAAAAAAAACTTCAAGTTTCGTGCAAATTTTTTTACGAACATTCCAAATCACATGTCATAATTTTTGTGGCCAAAAAAACTACTATTGCAGACATGAATTTGCTGTCTAATGTCATCAACACCCAACTCACAACACGCACGGTGTCGCACCACACCGCGTTGGTAGGTCCACCATGTGGGATTGTGGGTTAATGCCAGAAAGTGATCCTTTTTTCTACGGAAGCCATATTTTTAATCCGTTTACGTTGCAAGTCGTACGCCGCATCGAACACCACACGGCTTGCGTTGTGAAAAGTTTGGATGGGAAAACACGCAAGTCTGATGATATATTTTGTCTGAGGCTCTTAGCTATGCTCGAATCGAACACGCAAGTCTGACATGAGGATGCTGATATTACTGTAATCTTGTAGTATTTTTCTTTCTGTTATTTTTTAAGTTTGAATAAACCACGCAGCCATACTCACAAAGATATTCAAAAAATCCAATGAAGCCCATGTTATACAATTCCCTTCATTCCTTTATTTAGCCTTAGGCCCTTTGTTTCTCTTCTCATTTGCAACAAAGAGGTCCAAAATTAAAAAAGATTTTCGCTACTATTAGGATGGCTACTGGATCCTCCAAAAAAACTAACTCCTGTTTGACAAGTAGAACTAAATTAATAGATGACAGTCTCAGGGATCTTAAAAAAAAAAAACTGCGTAAAAAGAAGAAAAAGTATGGTAAATTCTGTAATGTAATATCAATCTCTTGATGACACACAAACATGTAGATTGCCATCACAACATAACTACAGACTCGGTAATTCTATACTAGCCTAGCGCCTCTTCTTGAATTTATATACCAAATTAAAGCAGCTAACTAATCGTAACCCTTTTTCTTCATTACAATTTATTTCTTTACTTATTGCTAGAGACAACCATGAGCCGTACTTATAGAAAACTTCTTCAAAATGTATTTCAATCAATACATGCAATTTTTCCTCTTCAAGCCATAATTAAACGGAACATTTCCAACATCATTGTTTTTTTCAATTAATTCATGCCATTTTTCCTCTCTTGCTTTATGGCTTCATAGGACTTCATCACTTCTTTAAATTTCTCTTCGGCAGCCTCTGCATCAAAATAAAATAATCCACTCTTAGAATGAAATAATTGTAGATACTTGATAAATAAGAGAAATATGTGGTACCAAGGTTTGGGTTAGTAATAGACCAGTAATAGACCTTTATTATCTTGGTTTTGATCAGGATGGCATTCCATTGCTTTTGTTCTAAAGGCAGTCTGCATAAATTAAGGCAAGAAAATTGTTATAATGATATATGGAATAATGGAAACTACAATTTAATGTTTTTACTTCTAAAAGCAACTGCTCTGTACTATAGTTCCTTGAACTTTCTGAAATATTTATAGTATATTATATACCAACACAACAATGTTAGTCCATCAACAGAATGGCAGAAAACAAGGAGCCATGAAATCATCACATTATCTGACACCCAGTTCCACAGATGTTTGAAACTTATCCATGGTGATCTCAAAATATAGATTCTTTCTTCTATTAGTTGAAACTGAAAACATTACACTTTTTTAAATGAAATCTTTTGAGAAGTTTGTGGATCCTAAGAACAAGCATCATTATGAGCACAAGGAAAAAATGATTACTTAAGTATTGTATAGTGGACAGTACCTTTATCTCAGCATCTGTGTATGGCGTTGACCTGGACCTACACCCACAAAAAAGTAAAAAGCAAATTGCATAACAAGAAGAATCCTGACTACTAGCATAACTTCTACCAACAATTACAACCCAGAAATTCAAAATTGTCATGAAGGAAAGAGTTGTTGTACAGGAAGGCAAGGATAAGCCCATATGGCAAATTGCTCACTGAACAATGGTTTCATCCCAGGTCACTCAACATCCATATGATCCCAATCAATTCACTGAGTCTCATTTCATCAAATAACCAAATGAAATGAAACTTTCTCTCTTCCTATCCATTCATCTCTTCTCACCTCTCCAGTCCTTCCCATCTCCTTTTTTTATACTCAACTGCAAAGCAATGAGATTGGAGACGGCAAATCAAGCAGTGGGGGTGGATGGAGAAGTGGGAGTTCAAAGAGGTAGGAGATAACAACTGCCAAGCAATAATGTGGAAAGTGCATTTCATTTTGTTTATTTGACTGAAAAAAGACAGAAATTACCTGATCTGGACAAAACGGAAGTTGAGTGACCAGAATTTGGGTTAGTTCACTAACCTCCTGTGAAATTTACCTTAAACAAAATTGACAATAACAATAGTAAATAGGTTCGGGTTACCTATCAAGACCCAGAATGCCATAATGATGAGACATGGGATATCTCCTGGTATGAGGGGCAGCTGTGGACCTAGCCCTCTGGTAAGAATGAGAAGTATCCGTTTTCCAGTACCAATCATCTCTTGGTACATAATGGTATCCATCAGAACCATTGCTCTCCCTCCAACTCTCATACCCTCTTTTGTATTTGTTTCTCTCCCTGTTGAACACACTCTGCATGCGCCTTATCCTTTGCTTTAATCGCACATACAAAATTTAACAAGTCAGCAAAATAAAATATAAAAATGAAGTAAGGCTTTTTTGTTTCAAGTATTTAGCAAAACTAAATCCAACATATCACATATTTACAATTAAGACAAAACCATTGGGCTTATGTGCTGCAAAAGTTAATTCCATTAGACATATTTGTTGCTAGGCACCAGGTTTCGGTAAAAGAGTTGTACAAAAAATTATCATTTTCTATTAGGGACAATTGGCTATTCTTTCGCTCAAGTCATCCTTGGTAATAAGTTAGGTGCTAAAAACAAAAACAAAAAAAAATGTCAGGTGCTAGCTTGCAAATATCAGAAAGGCAGGCCATTCCCTTGTATGATATAATAAAAGAAAGAGAAGAAAGAAAACTCACAATTCTCTCCATCTCATCTTCATACTCCTCTTGGATACGACGGTTGTACCTCTTCCACGCATCTTCACTGAAACCCTGTCGACTCGAGTTGCTGCTACTCGTACTACTT
Organism: Bolboschoenus planiculmis; assembly: GCA_031770325.1. Lineage (NCBI taxonomy): Eukaryota > Viridiplantae > Streptophyta > Magnoliopsida > Poales > Cyperaceae > Bolboschoenus > Bolboschoenus planiculmis. The sequence continues at coordinate 3,494,062 of CM062780.1, forward strand.
CTCCACGATGCACTTGACTGCATCCTACTAAACTTTAAATTAACAAAAGAAGATGCAATAACAGGAATATTAGAGGAGTAAAAATGTAAAAAGGACATAGCTGAAGTGGATGAATAGTTAGACAGGCATTCTAGTCACTGAGAATTGCCAAATCTCTTTAGAACACCAGAACTTTTCCACATGGTTCATATAACAACTAGAGCTACACCTATGAGAAGAAGGGAAATTCCTTGAGATTTGTTGCAAAATGGCAAAATCTGCACTAAAATTGTAAAATGGATATGGCTGAAATCGAAGAATAATTAGACGGCCAATCTTGAGAATTGCCAGATCTCCTAAGGACACCGCAACCTTTCTACATGGTTCATACAACTAGAACTATAGTCGTAAGACAAAAGGGGGAAAGGTAAAATACATAATTAACAGATAATAGGAATAAGAGAGCACCTGGGAGTTAATCCAATCCACACTTCGGCGCAATTGACAAATCTGCACATTTCACATGCCAACAATTAAACAATTATTTTTTATACATTAATTGAAAGGATTGAGAAGAAAAGGAAGTATTAACTTAAACCACAAAAGTACAAAACCACAAGAAAAAAATTCACATGTGACCCTACTAAATATCAGAATATCAGCAATTACCCAGAAAAATGATAGTATTTTCTATATTCCCCCAAAAATATTAAGAAAAGCACGTACAGAAATTAGCTTTAGAATCCAGATATTTAATAATAGAAACACTTGACTACTCCTCTTCAAGACATCAAGAGCAAGGACGCAGTGTACTCCATGCATCGTTGGAAGTAAATTAAGAAAAGAGATCAGTGCAGTAGATAGCTTCAATATTTACAGGTCTGTTTGTATCTCAGGGGTAATGAGTGTATAAGAGATATAATGACATCTCAGAGAAATAAACATGAAAACTCTAATAAGAGAATTGGGGGAAGGGGAGCCAGCTATATCGAAAATTGGAATGAACTGAACTTCGGAAAATATTCCAGAAATTTACCCCTCCATGCATCTCTAGAGTTTTAACTGGGCAGTAACACTAAGAGCAGTCTTTTCCTCCCCTTGTTTTTACCCTCCTTTCACCTCAACGGTAGCACAGTGCTACACCGTGAAAACCAACTGCTATTTGGTGGCGGTTTCACCATTATCATCATCATTCCCACTACCCCCTAATCTCCAAGCAAAAGAGAAGGCATGTGAATTGGGAATCCGCATAACTGAGGCTACTATTGTATGTCAAGTCGGATCTTATCAAGGAAATATAGCACAACAATGACAAAATTATGAGCCCTATGATGAAAATCATTTCACATTCATGGGAATTTTTTGATCAAGTGCACAAAAGGACGCTAACTTAAACAAGGTTATCAAATTAACACTAACTAAGAAGCTCAGGTTTAGAAACTCGATGAGAATTCAAGACCCCAACTAAGCTGAACGACGAACTTGGCACAATAGACCTTAGTAATCATCAAATACCACACAATTCCTATAAATGGGAGAAATGCTTCGATTGAGTTGAGCATATACCGCGAAAGTTGTAGCGGTGGCGCCGATTAAACCAAAGAGGAGAACCCCCCATGCCTTCTGTGCCCTCTCGTTCTCCTTCCACGATTTCTTCTCTGGTGTATCACTCATTTCTCTTCCTTTCTTTATCTCCGAATCGCAGCTCCTGCTCGAAGGTCTGAGACCGAGAAGCTCATGCTTCAATTCGGCACACGCAATGGTCAAGACCTTTCTCAGTTCTCTCTCTCTCGGAAGTCGGAAGAGAGGAGAGAATATAGAAAGAGGTTGAACTGAACCACACCTCTCCTTGATGAGGGAATTGAGACGACGAGGAAATAGTAGCAGAGGCAGAGGCAGAGGCTCCGATGCAGATTGGGGGTAGTTTAGCGATGTCGGTCCGACGAGCGCTTCTGTTTGTCCGCGTGGCAGAGACGGCGATCGGGTGCGTCGGATAGTCGGACTCACTTCGAGTCGGTCGCCCCCAAATTAACCCTGTACTATATATTTTGGGCAGAATTTCGTGTCCTTTGAAAACATCAAAATAACATATTCATCCCTCTAAATTTTATAATATCATATGAACCTTCCCAAACTATTAAAACTCTCATATTTATTCAATCTATAATCTTTTAAACTAAAATCAACACCACACTTGATTTACTCTTATTATAAATAAAAAATAAGATTTTTTTAATCGAATTCTCAATAAATAAGTTATAAATACAACTATCAAAAAAAATATCAATTATGAAAAATTCTAAATTCTCACTCAATTGAAAAAGATTCAGTCATGTGTTATTATCTTGGACTATTATATCTGCTTTTATTTTTTATTTGAAAAATAATGTTATGATCTTAAAAGTTTACGAGGTCATAAGAGAAAAAACGCGAAGCGAGAAAATAAAAAGTCAGAAAATATAATATGATTTAATGTTTAGCAAAATTATTATTTGAACAACTAAAAGAGAGAAGACAATGATATAATAGTCATAAAATATTAATTATGATATTAATTTGAGTTTTAGAATATTTAATTAGAGTTAATTTGAGTTGTTGAATATATTTGATATATCATAAATTATTATTGTGAGAGTTTTAATTACTTGAAAGAATAAATATGATATTATGAATTTTAAAATAAAAAATATATAATTTTAAGTTTTTAGAAAAGTATACATAAAATTCTGTCTATATTTTGCTGGAGCCTCCTCTCTTGCTAGAAGATAAACATTTATTAGTATTTTAACATGAATAGGTTGGATGAAAAATGCGAAGGAAAAAATTAAATAAAATATCGAATTTTTAATTGGTATTCTAGAACTTCTTCAATTAATGAGTTTAATAGATGCACACTCCTAAACTAAATACTCAAAATCAGTTAATCAAACGGCTGAAGCACGGATCGGATCCTTGCTTCCGTCATATCTTGCCATCTTGGGACCCTTGCCTCATTTATCAAGCGGAGACCTCCGTACACAATGTAATAAAAATCTACCGTCTGATATACATCCAACGGTCTTGTTATCACCAGTTCATGTATGCTGGGTCCAACCACTCAAATCTCTCTGATTGTTATTTCCTTTTTCTTTTGCTCGCGCGTCGATACTCCCGCCGCTCAGCCTCCGACTTCTTCTACACAGTCCACAATCGGCGACGCTTGATCGGGCAACGGAAGACAGTTCCATCCGAAATGTTGCTAAGGTCTTCTTCCCACATCCGCAAACTACTCTCGTATCATTATCAAATCGGAACTCGCAATTCTCCTATTTTCCTCTCCTTGTTCTCCACCACATCTCGTCGAAAGAAAGGCAAAGGCGACTCCGATTCCGATTCCGACGATCGTAATGGAGTGGGTCTGTTTCTCTTAGGGCGGGACCCGAGTCGAGTGCCTAAGCTGTTTGTGGTTCAGCCTAGACTCAGACCCGAACTCGTGCTACAGTCGAAGCTGGAAGAGGCGCTTAATTTGGCTAATTCACTGGAACAGCCGAGAGATGGGTTCTACGAAGAGGAGTTCGAGTCCAAGGGATTGCCTCCTCACCTGGTTGTGCAGAATCCGGCCGTTCGATCAACCCGCGCGCATGCTGGTTTGTTTTCTCTGAATCCTACTCTCAGTCTTTAGTAGCTAAGTAGGTTGATATCATACTGGGATCCGATTATATTATGCTGGGATGGAGTCAGGTTTCCAGATAGGAATCTCTGGTGTCAATTATCAGTTAGTCAGGGCAACCCCCATGAAAAATTCTCTAATTACAGCATGCTTCTGACAGGGCTGAAGGTGCAAAAGTTTTGTTAAAGATTAAACTGACTGACATTTGCCTTTTTTCTATAGCAATTGGATTGGTTCCTTGTTTAATTTAAATTTTGATGTGGATACTCTGTCAAGATGCACAGGACTGTGCCTATTATAACTCGACCAATAATATCATCATATGGCTACAATAGGGGCATTATGTAAAAGTCGTCATGGTTTGATATATGTCTAGACTAAATTCTAATTTGGATTTTACTATCATGATTTTTGTCAGATACTTACTTTGGACCAGGGACTGTAGATAATATCAAATGCCATCTCAAGGCTCTTGAGACTGAGGTATAACACTTTTACGTACCATATTCTGTAACGGCAGTTCATTGCTATTGTTATTTTGTAAGATTGAAGATATATATTTTGAAACTATAGACACATTTTCTGTATTAGCGAAATGTACAGAACATTCACCATAATTATCGAGAATGCAAACTTTTTGTATTATTTTAAATAAAGCATAAGACAGAGGTATAGTTCCCTGAGTAGCACTGCAAAACCAAAGTACAACCCGGAGGTATACTCGTAGATCTACCAATAGATCGCAGATTTGCCTCCAGCACTATCAATATTTGGTTGATTTTTTTAAATATAAGCCACTTTTTTGGTAATTTAACTCTTGTAGTCAATTGATGCAAAGTGATTTTGATATATGATTTGTGCTAGATAGTAGGGCTACTGATGGTACTTGTTTTATTGTGGTACCTGTGATATCTTGATAGTTTTGTTAAGATAGCGATGAATTTCACATATTGTTGATGCTTGTGATATTTTGAGGTTTCACAGGGCAGCATATGAATTTTATTGGCCTAAAGCAGAAGTTTATTATATGAAAAAGGATTCAATGTGCCTGACTTTTTCTGCTTGGCACTGCTGAGTCATATTTGACCCAAAAACAAACAAATCAGAGTCCAAAGTGCAAATCCCATTTTGTTTTATTGTATCAGAACCTTTTTGACATACATTTTTTTTCCTTATGTATGTTTGTCTTGAGATAGGGTCCTATTTCAACAATCTCATAAAAGTTAGGTATAAGCTGTAAATTTTGGAAATATGAGGTGTGTTTTTCAAAGCCATATGCTGGTGACATCTGCAAACACAATCTTTGGAAGACGGGTCTGGGTTTTAAAGTAATGTGGATACTAAAATTTCAAAAAAGGTAGCTCTTATGTTTAAGCTAACTGACAATTAATATTTGACAGAGTGGAATTGATGCTGTATTTGTGAATGCCATTCTTTCTGGAATTCAGCTACGAAATTTGGAGGCAAGACTGTTTCGATCGATCTCTTTTAGTTTGACAAGCTATCCTAGGTTTAATTGTTTTTTTAATTTTGGGTTGTTGAATATAGGTTGCATGGGGAAAACCAGTGCTAGATCGTGTTGGACTTATAATAGAGATATTCAATGCACATGCTGAGACTAAAGAAGCAAAGCTGCAGGTTAGCTTCTTTTTCTAGATATTGTTCTTTTTTTTCAAGCAAGAAGAAAAAAAAGCTCATTTTATTAAGATGCAACTCCTTTATCTATGGTGAAGTTCACCTTTGTCAATTTTTTACATACAGTCAGAGTTGGCAGCGCTTATGTATAAGAAGACAAGGCTAGTGCGAGTGCGGGGCGCAGGTGGCCGTTTAACATTTGGACAAAGTGGAGAAGCTGAAGTAGTCAGTGCTCGAGGGTAAGATAATCTCTAATGTTTACTATAATTCAGGAAAATACATATTTCCAAGCATAATTCTAATTCTTTGTGTAAAGCAAAAGATTTTGTACAAAGTAGAACTGATATTTTACCTGATGGAACCCAATAACTCATGAAATTCAGGAGAGGAAGCGGAGGCCAAGGATTCATTAGTGGTGCAGGAGAGACTGAACTGCAGCTTCAGCGGAGGAGGTGCTCCTTTGCATGATTACATTGGCATTTTGTATGTGAGACATAAATAACTTTCTTTCCTTTTTACTCATTTTTTTTCATGGCATATTTGTTTGAATAGGATTCAAGAAAGGCGAAATCGTTTATTGGTGCAAATTGAAGAAGTGCGCCGTACCAGAGCACTCCAGCGGGCATCCCGAAAAAGACATGGGTGTTCATCAGGTCAAGGGCTTGCAACTGTTGCTATTGTTGGATATACAAATGCGGTAGTTGATCTTTTCTGAATTATGCCTTGTGGTTGCACATATTTGCATTTGTGCGGTCCTATTGTTAGATATACAAATGCAGTGGTTGATCTTTTTTAAATTACGCCCTACGGTCGCACTTATTTGCATTTTTCCCCCTATTAGATTGAAATATCCTATTGGGTTGTGTTTCTAGATAAGCTTTTAAAAGGTTGTCAATAGGCTATCCATCTTTCAGTAAAATAAATCATCAAAGTAAACTGAAGTTCATTGCTGCTGAATTTGATTTTTAGAATATCGTTGCTATATGCAGGGAAAATCTACACTAGTTAGTGCACTCTCAGATACCGATCTATACAGTGATAATAGGTAATTTGTCTCCCTTCTCAATTTATTCAAGCAAGTTGTACATACATAGATTAATCTCTGAAGGATTTATTCTTATTATGTAACTTTTTAGGTTTATATATTATATGATGGAGTAATCTAAACTAGCACCGTTCATTTTTTATGTAAATTTGTTGATTGTTTGTTACAGATTATTTGCCACTGTAGATCCACGATTAAGAAGTGTGATTCTTCCATCAGGGTAATTCTCTTTAATTTTATCATTGAAAGAAGTGTGCTCCCAACAATCTATCATTATTTTTATTTTTTAAATAGTCACCACAAATAGCGGAGGTGTCCATTCAAAAACAGAAAAATAATACACTTTGAAGTTTTTACATCCAACATAAAATTAAAACCCTGGTCGCCCTTCATAGACCCAAAGGTTTGTGCTATTACCTCTATATCTCAGGGTAAATTAAAAAGAAAAAAAAACAGAGAGAAAACACATTTAACCACACACATCGTGGGTCTCGCTATGCTTTAATGTTTTAATCTGTTCATTTTGGCAACATAAATCAAGTTCTCATTTTTCTGAGTACTCCAACAGATTCAACTATAATATAATACTCCAAATCCTCTCTTATGGACATGGACTGTTGACCTATTAACATTATTCTAATTTAAGAACCATCTCTAGATAGGTCTTGAGAAACTACAACTAAACATCAAATAATCTGCGGTTTCGCTTTGCCCTCGGGAAAACACAAGAATTGGGACAATTCCATCTTCTTTAAGTCCAAGAATTTTTTATCGTAACATCTTTTTTTTGGTCAATATACAAATAAAGGCCTTGATCTTTAGAGGAAATGGGCACTCTTCAAGTATTAATTGGGACTCCAAACTCCTCTGAAGGTTAACCAATCATACGTCGATTTCACAGTAAATTTATCATGGTTTTGCCATTTCCAAACTAAATAGTCACTTCTACTGATAGCTGCCATACTGCAAAGTTGAAAGAATTCTTATGGTTAGAGTCTTCCTTTTGCTCAATATCCAAATGAAGGCCTTGATTTTCAGAGGAAATGGGCACTCTCCAAGTACTAATTGGACTCCTAACACCTTTTAAACTCCACCAATCATACATTGATTTCACAGTAAATTTACCATGGTTTTGTTTATCTCCGAATGAAATAGTCACTCCTACTGGTAAGCTGGCACTTGTAGGAAAATAACTCATCTAACTTTAGCACATAAAGTACTAGTAGTTTGTCTCCTAAATTGTAACGACAAATCCTGATTCATCACTGTAGCTACACTAATGTCAGGATTTACAACCAAGCTTAGAAGTATAGATACAAGGTGGAAAAAGTGCCCCTTGATAAATTACTTGATCCAGAATCATCTTTTTGGGCCATTGCAATTTTGTAATCAAGACCAACCTCAAACTATCTTCAAATCCATGACTTGTATCAAGAAATGTGAAATTTTCATTCTATTTTTCGTACTTACTATTTTATTAGCAATTAACTGCTTCCATCATCCCATAACCATTCATTAGCCCAAACCATAATCCTTTTCTTTTACAAATATTGGACTGGGCTGCTAATTGCCTTCTAATGTAAGTAATTTTCTTCTATGCCTGGCAAACCAACAATTTTAAATAAATGAACTTATTATTGAGTTGCTTCTTTTTAGGAAAAAAGCACTTCTTAGCGACACGGTTGGCTTCATCTCTGATTTACCTGTTCAGGTAATGATGTCTCTCTCAAGGAAAAAAAGTTTATTTTTTTTATCTATATGATTGTTATTGTTGTTATATTATAAACATATTTTTAACCAGCTGGTAGAGGCGTTTCATGCTACTTTGGAAGAAGTTGTTGAAGCAGACTTGTTAGTGGTATGTGGCCTTTCCTAATAAAATTCAGAATAATCAATTTTCAGTACGAAAGCATCTGAGATGCATGCATCTCACAGTTTATACTTGCATGTTATCACAGAAGTTTTTCTAAAATACACCTGCAGCATGTACTGGACTCGAGTGCACCTGATTTGGAGGAGCATCGCTCAACTGTGCTTCATGTGTTGCAGCAGATTGGCGTCTCGGAGGATAAGATTCAGAATATGATTGAAGTTTGGAACAAGGTGTGCATATTTTTAAGATTGGAAGCTGTCTTTTATCTGAACTTATGTTTTGTTTAAAAACAAAAGAATAAACAATAAGCCTTTGAAATTTCACAACAGATAGATCTGTTAGAAGAGAATGTAGGAGACATGGGATCCCAAAAGGCAGATGATGAAGAGTATCTTACTGACGGAGATAAGGATTACGAAGAAGAAGAGTCTGAACAATACAATGAAGATGAACAAGAGAATGAATTGGGTTCGGATGTGTCATCATCAGAACTCTTGGATGATGATAATGACAACAGTAATCATCATGATGGGGACAAAGCAGAGTGTGATGAAGAAGAGTACGATGATATAGCATGCAGTGCACAAAACAGGGCTCGCAATATTTGTCAAATGACAGAAATGCCCCCAAGTTGCCATGTGAAGACATCAGCCGTAATGGGAGTAGGGTTGCAGGAGCTGTTGCAACTGATTGACCAAAAGCTGGGAGAACAAAGAAATGTTGTGCAAAGGAGTTACGGGCCTTTTGATAGGAAGTGGAGACCATCATACAGTGAAACATCCACACATCAGTAAGGTATTCATCAGTTCAAAATTTTTCCCTTAGGCTCTATGGGTTTCAGTGGGAACATCTGGGATTTTTTACTTTTTGGGTTTTTTTTTTCCATACAGTGTTCAGCAGCTCTTTTTCTCAGATGGGTTTGGGTTCATTTACCCACTCAAACCGATGATGAGTACTGAAATTGGTGGGAAAAAATAATTCACTCAGACTCAATTTTTTTTCCCACATAACCATCGCTGCTCCTGGGAACTGACAAATTGATAACAGAGGAACCCATGCCCATGCGTACCAATTCCCATTGAAAATGGTCCTGCCGAACAGGGACTTAGTGTTTGCTTGGTGGGTCACACTGGGAAGAGAATGCTGATTTTATGCAGAATTCAAAATTTTCGTGTTCTATGTTGACAGGAAGATGCCTATTCAAAGGGTGTCACACCACAGCCTCTACAAAACAAGGTGCCGTGAGCCTACTACTGATCCACGTCAATACTTGTGCTTCATGGACAGATCTTTCAAGGAACCTCTTGGGAACTGTTTTGGCTCTAATGTCAAGCTGCAGCAACCATAGCCTATCGCTCTCCACCCTGACCCCCAATCAAAAAAAAGAAAAAAAGAAAAAAAATCCTTCCACCCCATCAAGCCTCAATTAGCAGTAGATCATCAAGAGTAATATTGAGGAAAGTACAATTAATGGGATGAACGTTGTTCCACGCCTCAATATACTGCTAGATGAGCCTAATTTGTGAGCTTATTTTCCTTTTGGCAATAAATTGTACTGTTATTTTATATTGGAGATGCATCCAATTAGAAGCTGTACCTACAGATTTACAGATATGAATTCTTAAACGCAGAAAGACATGCAAGAAGAACATACAATCAAGACAGAAATTATATCTTAACAAGAATAAAAAACTGATAAATTACTGAATAGAAGATGAATAAAACTAAATTACAAGCATTCATACATATTCTTCAATTATATCATACAAGTACAAACTCTACGCAATAAAAAACATTACAGAAATACAGTAGCTAAGCACACACATTTAAGTGGTACAATATACAATCTAAAACACAAGCTGGAAATAATAAAGAGTCGCATAATATATAAAAACACACTCCGACACTTAAACGGTAGCAGGGCTAAAGGCAAATTCATCTCATATGCGTATATACCCTGCAGATGGGTGTACCGATCACGGCTGTACCACAACCTCTCCAACCTCTTGGATTTGATCTGGTAAGAAACAAACCCAATCCGACATGACTAAGATCAAAACACCAATTCTTTATCCAAACCCATTTAAATTTACATAGAGCCCCTCATTTGATCTTCCATCTTTGCTGATAACCTCATATCAGCAACCTCTCCCAGTACATGTGGATCCATCACCGTTTACATCTACAATCTCAGGTAAAAACCATTGACCAATTTTGTTATTAACTCGGTAAACCCACATAAAAAGGTCAATCTTTCTCAGCATGAAGAAGCACAATTTATCGTCTTCAGTTTTGCCGAGACAGTGGTTACCGTAACATAGTAAGCCATGATCACTCACTGGAAGGTCAATCTTCGAGAGCAGCATTGTGCTTGGATTGATGGCTAAAATGTAATCGGCATTCTGCAAATTGTAAAGCATCCTTCCAGGAAACACGGTTGGCTTGAGACCCTCTTGGTACCCCCCCCCCCCCCCCGGGAAATGTAACACTTCCATTTTGATTGTGGCTGAGACATATCCAACTATGGGTTAAAGATGAGAAGCCCATGACAGTAAACTGAGCACCAGACTCCTCGTCAGAGAAATCTACAACAATCTAATATTTTTCATTCAATTGTGGGGTCCATGGGACATACGCACACACAACAAGGCGATGGGTTCTAACATTGTACAGCGGGGAAGGCAATTTCTATTGAGACAAAAGATTGTTCAAAGGGGTTAACCGTAGCGACTACAAAATAATGGTTGGGTCCATGAACCATCTTGTGGAGCAACACCTGACCATCACAAGAGTCGAGTATCGAGTAAGTGCTTAATGTTTCAGAATTAAGATATGCCAGATTAAGATTCGGGTTGGTGAACTGAGGTTCTGTATGAATATACTGAGGAAGGCATATGTTATTGTTTGGGACATGGTAGAAACCAAGAAAGATGGGTGTAATACAAAGAATTGATAAGACGATGTGGTAGAAGTGCCTACAAACGTGCTGACATCTGTTAAGAGATTTGCAGCATCCTGTTCAGGTTGCACTGGTCCCCGTGGTGCTTCGAATGGTGGTGGCTGTTGCTTCGTCAAGTGTGGTTGATCAGATGTGAGAAATGATAACAGAGGAATGGCCCGAATTGGTGATAATGGTCAAGTTTGTCTGTGTGTTGATAAGATGAAATTTTGAACGTGTCCCTAATTTTTATGATATGTACTATTCAAAGGTATCCAATTACATGTATTCAAATTCTCTATTATTTTGCACCGTACAATGTAGAGGTTTGTAGATCAGATTTTATTAAAATTTGTGCTGAGTTGTTGAGATCTGCACCAAAAGGGACCCCTATAAATATAAAGACGTCATGCATTGTGCTACATCATACAACGCAGCAAAAGATAAGGATCCGAACTATATTTATACTTTAGGTAGAGTGCGAAAATAAGATCTCATATTAAAGCATGATATGTAATATACTCAAAGAAATAGCATTGAATTGTCAAAATACAAATGACTAGTCCATCAAGTAAATTTGTAAACATGATCTTAATTTAACGTATCGTAAATTCGCCCAAAGAATGATTTGGTGATGTTCTGAATAACATCACCATTAAGCATGATCTAAGCATTATAAGCTCGCCCAAAGGAGGGTTTATGATGCCTTTGTTGGTGTGTTTGTAGAAGTAAATCATAAAAGACATCAAGATTTATTATCTAATGAAATTTATTCTTGACCTTGATATGACCATGTTTTTATTTATTTACCTTGCATATTTTAATACACCTATTTTTTTTTTCCTAAACAGGGAATAAATTTCCTTACCTTAACGGATCTAATCTTACAAAAATCATATTATCAAAAATCATACAATTTCCAAAGGAATTCTTTAATATCATACAACGTCAGAAGTATATATCAATTAAAAATTTATTGAGCTACAGTGGGAACATGTTTTTTTTCTTCTTCTTTTTTAAATCAATTTATCAAATACTGTTCCAAGCTGTATAATTCAACTAGAATGTTTGAGCGTTACCATACCAAAATTAGACCAAGTTCTAGGCCCATATTGTATTAAACCCAATTTGAGCTCATGTGAAATTAATTTTAATCCCATTGTAGAAAAGTACTAAGCCCAATTTGAGCCCAAGCCTTTGAATCTTTGATGCGATTTCTCTCGAGTCTCTATTCTCTATTCTCCATTCTCTCCTCGTCCCAGCCCCTTAAACCCTAGCACTAGCAAGCATCTTTGCAAACGCGCGCGCCATGGGAGGCTTACCTGAGGCTGAGGGGAAACTAACCGCGCAAGGAGAAGAGCAGAGGAAGGAAGGAGACGGATTGGAGGAGGAGCGAGATGTCAGCTTTGATACCCTCGGCCTAGACGAGCAGTTAACTCGAGCTCTCAGGAAGAAAGGTATCACGGTAGCAACTCCGATTCAACGCGAGGCAATCCCGCTGATTCTGGTTCGTATATCTCTCTACTATTCTAGGTTTCGTATCGTTTGGATTTCCGTTGATGATGATTTGGATAAATACATTGTCAGCTTATTTTGCTGCCTTCAGTGAGTTGTGATGTGAATATTTTGTGTTGGATGTGGAAATTCATTGGTGGATCGTGTTCCTAACTTTTAATTGAAAATTTTAGACAATATTGCTGATGAAACCTGATTTAGTTTATTTGCTAACGGGTGCTTATGAAATCTCTGAATTTAGGAAGGGAAGGATGTGGTTGCACGGGCCAAGACAGGCTCCGGCAAGACATTGGCATACCTACTCCCCATGTTTCATGTTCTTTTGAAGTTGTGCTCTGAGAAGCGTGCCACAAAAGCATCACCGAATGTGTTCATTCTGGTGCCCACTCGTGAGCTGTGCCAACAGGTTAGTAATAACCTTCTGTTATGGTTTGTTGTGAAAACACCTACGAATTTAGTAGCTGAAACTCCGATTTTAAGATAGACAACCTTATGAAATAGGGTTTGCCCTCTTACAGTATTTTCTCACAATATCTCTGTTATTGTGAGGTTCTTATTTAATGAAGTGTTTATAATTAGGGTTTTAGCGGCTTTTTCTAATTTCAGTAGTTGAACTTAGAATTCAGATGTAACTCATTTAAATTGGAGAAAATGTGGAAATTAGAAGGACATGAATTGAGTAGTTGCCATAATCTTTTTTTTAATATATTTACTAATTAATGAATTGGCATGTAATAGGTACATCAAGAAGCATCTTCACTTCTGGAGTTTTGTACAGAAAAATTAAAGCTTGTGCAACTGACTGCTAGCATGCTGCCACGTGAAATGGTTTGCTTTCTATATGTCTCTCTCTCGTAAATGAAATCAGGCCATATAATTGTCTCCTCCCACAGTAACTTACCCCCCACCTCAAATGCAGACCACATGGTTTCCCATCCACATTAGAATGTGCACTTCTTATTTCAGTAAAAATGCATGGCAGCTGTCAAGCTTGTCTTGACTCCTAGACTCATTACCTGAACCTCCCAAAGTGCATGCTCTTTTTAACCAAAATGAATACTCAAAGTCTTTCCAAGTCATGGACTGAACCACCTTACAATGGCACAAAATGAAAACTTGCTTATTGGGTTTTTTCCTTTATGGAAAGTTGGCCAAAACAGTGGGGGGCTATTTTGGGGTAACTATAATATTTTAATGAAATTTATTTTTAACGAATAACCTTCGATGTGGAATTGGGAGTTCTTGAGTATGGTACATATAAAAAGATCTAATCTTCAAAAAACAGGTATAATCTTTTAGTCTATTGCCTTGGCCCTATTGACAAATATTTAACATGTAGAGAATATCCTTGGCGGGACCCCCAAATATAGTTGTCACAACACCAGCTTGTATTTCGACATGCATCTCTAAAGGAATACTCAAAGCTTCTTCGATCAAGGATTCCCTTTCCATGCTAATCCTTGATGAGGCAAGGCTTTTAATGCTGACTGCTCAGACTTTTGCTAAATTTCTCTTTGGTGCTCATGCTTGGCGAATATTGATTTTATATAATTTTGCAGGCTGATCTACTATTATCATATGGATATGAGAATGACTTGAAAGCATTAACACCTCATATCCCTAGGAGCTGTCAGTGTATTCTCATGTCTGCCACTTCTAGGTTTTGATTTTGTCTCTCACTTGCTTTATTTCATTTTGAGCCTGGTGGATTCTTAAATTTGGAGTTGAACATGAAATGTACAAGTATCTGACAGGGAAAAGCTAGAGATTAATAAACTTGTTTTATTGATTTAAAATGTGCAGTTCTGATGTGGAGACATTGAAGAAACTTCTGTTGCACAATCCAGTTACTCTGACTTTGTCTGAAGCGGGCCCCTCCAAAGATGAAATTGTTCCCAGCAGTGTCCAGCAATTTTGGGTAAATTATCTGTTCTGATGAAAGCAGGAAAACTTTAGTTTTTATTCTATGACTTGAAGTTTTCCATAGTATTAATTTACAACTCTTTCTTATTATTCTTATTATAAACAGATATCATGTGGTGCTCAAGATAAGCAACTCTATATACTTGCTCTGTTGAAGCTTGAACTTCTTCAAAAAAAAGTTCTGATATTCGTCAACACTATTGACATGGCATTTCGAATAAGGCTTCTCTTGGAGAAGGTATTATATTCTACACTTTGCATGTATCTCACCCCTTGAAGAAGGAAGAAAGAAGAAAATGTATTCCACAGCATTGCAACTTTGTGATTTTTTTTCTTATTTCATCACTTAATACATCCTTGATATTTGCAATCTCAGTTTGTTTCATTGTAATTGTTGGCTTGTTTGAACAGTTTGGGATAAAATCTGCAGTTCTGAATGCTGAATTACCACAGAATTCACGAATTCACATTCTTGAGGTAAGTCTTCTCCACATTTTTATCATACTTATCCAATTTTTTGTTTTTTTATTTTTATTTTTTTGCTTACGATTTGTTTTTCCTTGTGTTCAGGAATTCAATGCGGGATTGTTTGATTATTTAATAGCCACTGATGACAGTCACTCGAAGGACAAGGAGCAGATAAATAAAGAAAGGCAGTCACAGTCAAAGAATTCCAAAAGGCGCCTCAAGCGAAATTTGGATTCAGAATTCGGGGTTGTCAGGGGAATTGATTTCAAAAACGTCTATACTGTTCGTGTTAATCTCTTTCTGAGAGAAAATTTCAATTTTGATACTTGTATGAAGTAGAAACTTCTGCAGAATTGCATTTTCTAGGGCTACAAGTTTCTTTTATAAATCTTTCAGGTAGTTAATTTTGACATGCCCCGAACTGCTGCTGGTTATGTGCATAGGATTGGGCGTACCGGCAGGGCCCACAACACTGGTACCTCTGTCTCCCTTGTAAGTAGCTCAGTGTGTGTTCTCTTAAAATTTAAAAAAGCACAATGCCGTTATACTTATTTGTCATTATAATAGATTTCTCCAGAGGAGGAGGAGATATTTGAAGAAATAAAGAGTGTGTTAGAGGCTGATAAAAAGGAATTGGCTGAAATTATCGCACCCTTTCCTTTACTTAATAAAAATGCTGTTGAGTCATTACGTTATCGAGCTCAGGTAAACATATTTTTTCTCTTTTGAATTTTTATTCATAATCAAGCTTCACAGGATATGTTTGTGAATATGTAAGGAAATTTATGATAAATTTAGCCACCTTTCTCCTTTTTTTTTCTTGGGTTAATACTACAGGATGTAGCTAGAAGTGTGACAAGTCGTGATGTACAAGATGCTCGGCGGCAAGATTTGAAGAATGAGATTCTCAACTCTGAGAAGTAAGTTTAATAGTCTTATTTTCTTCATTACGAAATGCCAAATATGGAACTAAAACATTGAATAAGTCTTTCATTGCATATTAACATGTATATCTTTATTTAAGTGATTGATCTTGGAGAAGTTGTTCTAGCTTTATTTCTTTTACTTGTTTCTCCTATCTATAGCTCTTTAAATTCCTTGAGAGAGCAGGTAATGCGAATCTGTTAACTTTTGTATGTTGAATTACCATTGTCTTGATTATATTACAAAGCAATACAGGGAAAAAGAAAAAAGAAATGCTTTCTTTCATTTCTGATTTCGTTAAGCTGACTCTACTTGATTCAGTATTGGCTATGCTTCAAGTTGCAACTTACCATTGTAATTTACTCATGTAGGCTGAAGGCTCATTTTGTGGAAAACCCAAGAGATTTAGGTATACATTCACTAAATATTTATGTTTTGAAGAATTATACATATGGCATGGCTAATTGTTACTGCACACCCTAAATTTAATAGGCTATAATACTGCATGTGCAGTGTATGGAAAGTGCCATCAAATCTATGTTTTAACTATTAACCTTTTGGAATTTATAAAAAGTGCAGTGTGTATTTCTTAGGGCTCTTTCTAACTCCTTTGATTTTGTCAAATAGATTTGTTAAAGCATGACAAGATACTGACCAACAAGGTGATACCTCCACACCTAAAAGAAATACCAGAGTACCTGGTGGATCCTACTACGAAGGAGGCAAGCCGGATTGTAAAGTTTACTCGGGCCGCAATGGGGATAGATAATGGCCCCAAGAGGAAACACCGACCAGGTTTTAGAAAAGGATCTGGCAAAACCACTGATCCCCTCCGGACCTTCTCAGCAGAGGTATTGTCCCATTTTGGTAACTTGCAATTTTGCATAGCAAAGTTTTACGAGTTTGAGATGTGATGTGCACAGTCAGTGCTCAATTTATGCATGTGATTTTAAGTAGGTAACAAAGTAGCATACTGTTTATGCAGAACGAATCTGATAATAGCAAGTCCCCCATGAGTATGAGTTTGATTATGATTTTTCAGAGGTTTAGAATCTGATTTTATTTAATTTCAGAGTGGAAAGCCCAGAAGAGGTGGAAAGAGGCAAAGTGAAGGCGACGGAGGTGAAAGTCAGCGCAAGAGGAGGCGGCGCAAACAAACCACCTGAAAGTAAGATTGGATTACCTTCTATGATATTTTCTTATTAAATTGTTTTTGTTTTCTTTATCCTCCGTATTTTATAGGACATACTGTGAGATTTTAACCGAAGGGTTAGTACTTGTAGTGTGCTTATAGGCCGCCTCAATTTTGTAGTCTAGTCAATTATTGCCTTAAAAACTAATGGTTTTTGACTCTGTAATCTAGGTAAATCAATTAGTTATTTTTTTCTTATTTACTTCTCCATCAGTTATACAAACTCTTTATCTCTAGGTTTGTGCTTGTATTAGATTTGTTTCTGTTCGAAGTAAATTATGTTAAGATAGCTCAAAATTTTTTAACATAATTTTCTTGTATGATATCATAACCGCACTTTTGGCAGAGTCTGTCAGATAACTTTATTTTAAACTTCTCTAAATTATATTTAACAATATAAAAAGAGGAGTCATCAAGCAGGGATAGCTTTTGTAGATATGATCAAAAGCATTTCGTAATTGGGTCCATTATTATTGCACGCTTGTCCCCTATCCTGATGATAACTGCTCGTAGACGATTTCATTGGCTAATTGACCGTGTGGAACCCACACAGTTGAGAAAGCGTACTACAGATCCTGTATCTATGTTGATCGCATTCGGGTTTGATTAAAACATGAGCCGACCCAAAATAATCTGAGAGTCTTGGCAGTTGGCACGCTAAAGAGTTTACTATGACTCACCCATCAATAAGAGAACGGATTTGGTATCACCAACTTTTTCAAAGAATAATAGATTTCTATTTTATTTCAATTTGAATCGTTGGATTAAAACAAACGGATCAGATTAATCTAAAAAGGTTCCTCGCACTCTGAATCAGATCGGTCCGAATCGTTTGTTTCAATAAAACATTTCAAATTGAAATAATAAGATTCTACATTTCTATTTGAAAAAGTCCTTCGTTCCACTTTTTGTTTCAAGTTTATTTGACTATTAAGATATCAGTTTAATTAATTTGAGTGGACAGTTGATTATATCTAACTAAACATTTGAAAGGTATAAGATCAAAATCCATTTACCTAGATTTGACAGTTTCGTACTTCAATTGTTTAAATTATTACTTAATTAAAATAGCTAAGATTGATACTTAAAATGACAATAACATGTTCTTTTTTCCCTTACAATGTTTAATATGTTGGTTTTGAACGACTAAACTGCAAATTAACACTTGGGATACTTGAATCAGATACAACAGGTCTATATCCGTTGTCATTGAAATCTATGACACATTCTTTGCTATAGATTATAAATAGTTCGATTTGATTTAAATATTTCAGATTTAGTTATAAGTATTTTTTTATTTATATTTTAGTGGGTTTTATATATCATAAACTCAAAAAAGCTATATGTTATACTTATACCATAAAAAAAAAAAGGTATGACGGCGGATATGAATCCAAATACAGCACATACATGTTGCATAATATATACTGGCTGAAAGGCTCAGTGACCACTAACCAGGCATTGTAGCTGTCTGGTTTTAACACTTGGGATACTTAAAGAACTAAAAGGCATGCATAGATTGGTGATAATCACTTTTCCAAGTCATAGGTATTCCGTGTGAGTGCTACACACAGCACTAGCTATAGCTTTTGGATTCTGGCTTCATTAATTGGATGGATGGTGGTTTTCATTCATGAATGTTTCGTCTACAATGAAGAACAAGCGTACAAGACAAGTAATCGCTAAAGAAAAAGCCACTAATGACAATAGTGGGATATTGGCATCTTTGCTAATGGTGGTTGTTTAACTGTTTATATATGTATGCTTAGGTGCAAGAAAGAACGGTCCAAGTAACTCTTTCTACTATTATTCCAAAATTTAATTATTCTCTGTCCAATTAACCACTTTGTTATGCTCATGTCTTCCTGATTCAATCTGGAATTGGATTCGACTTGCAATTTGGGATGATAAAAGATGAAAGTAACAACAATAATAACAGTAGCAATTGTAATAATAAAAGTATACGGCGATATAAAAATAACGACAATAATGATGACAATAATAATAATGATTAACTTTGTCTCTCATTTTATAATTATAATAATAATAATAATAATAATAATAATAGTAATAGTAATAGTAATAATCAGAATAAGAATAATAAACAATTTTTTTCTTGATTCGCACCTAATCTATCTTCATTGTTTATTAATTTAGAATTAGTTGTTTGTTTGGTTGATGTTTTTAAGGTTTGTATTGACTTAGTTAATTTTTTTTCCAGCCAATGTTTTCAGCCAGAATAATTCAGCCCCAAATTAAAAAAAAACACAATTGTAATTTTAGGTGAGAATGAAAAAAAAAAATTGCAGCCCTGGAGTTGCTGAGCGCAGACATAAGTCACATAAACTCTCGTAAAAAATATGAGAGATAAAAATATGTAAAATTTACAATAATAAAAACAAAGATATTTGAACATAATCATTTCGAATACATCTTACATTCAATGAAGATAAATTTATTTAAAGTATGAGATAAAAAAAAATTATGTATGCATGCTATTAGAAACTCTCTTAAAACATAACTAGCATTTGAACACTCCATGATAAAAAAATAAAAAAAAAGGATAATGAAAAAAAAAAAAACAAAGACTGAGCCTAAAAATCTGTTATATAAAAGGCATTCGTCAAAGAATGAAAGAATGAATGTCATGTCATGTTTTCTTTTCAATTGTTATTCATTTCACAATTAACACAGAAAGGAGTGCTTCCATGCCTAATTTCTTTGATGAACATGCTATACTCACTTGAATAATGCACCCAAGAATTCATTGATGCGTCTACTTAGACCCACTATCAGGATAACTGAGTTTTCTCTTTGAATTATTGGAACAAAAATGTTAATAAATATTTTTCATGTGATAGCTGCGATATAGTAAATGTGTTTTTTAATTGTTTTTAATGAAATAATTGATGGAATTATCACTGTAGCAGTTATAAGCATTTTAATTAGCTTTGCTTCAAGCCTTCAAGGCTTCAATCAATGTGAAATTGTAATTTAATATACCTATTTTTTGAAATGATTCTAAACTTTCAATTTATATTCACCTTTAATAACATTAACTATGACATATATAAAAAAGAATTAAATATACAATAAAATATAAATTTCAAAAAAAAAGAATTTATCACCGTATTTGTATTGTATCTAATACGATACTCGCACATGCATTCGTACAAATCAGTGTGTGTGTAGCATAATATCTCATCTTCTGAAAAGGAGTAGAGAAACCAAAAAAAAACTGTTCCCACAGTTGAAATTTGAGAAGAAATTAAATGGTCCCCTGCTTTTTTTTTTCAATTACATGGAAAATGGAAATGCTTCTCTGGAGGTGCAATAATGGCGTCAAGAGAGCATTGTTGGTCCCCATTCTCTCTTCCTTTCAAGCAATGTGATGCTTTCTCATGGCAGTATGGCACCCATTTTGTATTGAGGGACAAATCCAGAAGTTCAATTATCTGAATTTCATTTCTTTACTTTTTAAATCTTTTATAAGAAAAAAATTTATAACTCAAAATATTGAAGTTAAAATTGTTGGATGGATATATCATATATGTTGCTTTTATCTACACATACAATAAAAAATTGTATCATTTTGATTTGTATTAATGTGAATCAATAATTCAAGAAATCAACGTTCAGAAATCATTTACATTAACTAATTTTTTCAGACTTATGATGCAAATTAATGTCGAAATATTATGATCTTGTTATATGTGCATAAAAGGATTTACATAGACCATATGTGCTGATTATATTTTAATATTTGAAGCTATATTTTTAGCTACTAAAATTTAGAAATAGAGTGAGAGGAAAGATGTTCAAAGTGAAGCATTTGAATCTTATTCATCTTTAAATTCAGAAAAAAAAAATGCAAATGCATATTTAATTTTTTTTTTTTTTGAGTGGTGAAGAAACCTCACAAGTCTAAGACTTGAGTCCAAAGCCTTGTGAGCTAATAACTCACCACTTGAGTTATTAATTTGATAAAAAAATAAATGCTTTTATTATGTAGTTTGTCCCATGAGATGTTGAATGCTTCACTTGAAACAACAAAACTAAAGTAAATTTCATTATTTGAACCACTAAAAAAATTGTAATAATATTTCTTCAATGTTATTGTGTTGATGGCTTTTGATTTTGTATATCTATTGTTTTATCAAAATAAGTTTTTTATTTTCAGAAAAAAAATTACTATTGATAGAAGTTGCTCATACTTTTTTTTTAAATAAAAGTTCTTATTAGTTTTGAAATTTATTTTTTTCAAATATATTTTTGCAAAATTTGAATATACATTTCTTCGTAAAGAGATAAAATCTATCATCATCTGTATTAAATTTGTGATTCTAAAAGTTGTCCATTGAAAATTTAAAAATAGTATCACTATCAATTATGGAAGGGGAAATATTTTGGTCAAAAAAGGCAAAGCACCAAAATTTGAAATACCAAGTGTTGATGGTCCCTGATGTCTTCCTCCGTGTCAGTCTCCTACCAGCATGTTTCCATTTCTCTGAAAATTTGCATATACACCCAGCATCAATTTAGTTAGTGTGAAAATACCCTTCAATATTTGAGAAAAAGCTTGTACTGTTAATAGTAATTAATATTAGCCCCACATTTCAGATGGTAAAAAATGGTCTATTAAAAAAATATGCTAGAAAAAAATGCATTTTGTATTTTAAGATATTTAAAAATATATTGGTTTCATTTGGTTTTTGATCTTATGTGTTGAAAAAAAAAATTGTTAGTCTGTAATCTTTTTTTTTAATTTGAAGGATTTGAAGTATTTTTTAAAAAATAATTATTGATAGGTCAGTATTGCCGAAGTTTTATTAAAATAATATTTGCGTACATAATAATATTTATAAGGATATCTATAGATTTTTATGTGCCATTATTTAATTTGTTAGATTATGGTTGTTTATCCAGAGGACAGTTCCAACCTCACAAACTTTTAGTATCACAAAATACTATAACCTTATTTCTTTTATTTTTATTTAAAATTTTAAAATTTATAACTTAAATCTAAACCATTCATTGATTGTATTCATTTTAACAAAAAAAATTTACATGAAAATTTGTAATTTTTAAAGTTTATTTTATACTAACACAAGTGATAAAAAAAATGAATGAACAAATCTAATTAACTATGATATATTAATTTTTAATGAGTTAAAATTTTTTTTACATCTTAATCAGTACAAAATGAACTATAAAAGCAATAAAATTTTGCGTGAATACATCTATTGTGAAAATAAAGAATATCAACAACTTGGATTCGATATTTGGGATTAAAATTATTGAAATATAAATAAAGAAGTACAATTATGATATTTTATGATACAAGAAATCCGTGACATTGAAACATTACTCTTTTATCAATTCTCAAAATTTTAATATTACATACAAATATGAACATCAAGAGAAAGAGAAGGAATTAGGGTTGTAAACGGATTGGATATTGTTCATATTTAACCGGATCCGTATCTGAATATTTGACGAGTACAGATTCAGATAGTTGTCAGATACGGATACGGATTAAGATATTTTTTTAGCGGATACGGATTTGGATTTTTTTGGAATTTGGTGAAGGGTTTTACGTGTTGGGGCGGAAGGTAAAAAAAATTCATCAACACGAAAATCATGTTCTTATGATAAAAATGAACCTATGAATACACTTGTCTATAATATTCAACAGATATTATACTAACTAATATTTGTAGATTACATATCTAGAGATTGTCAAATCTCTCTTATAAAGACTTTGCTCTCTCATTGATGGTGTTGTAGGAATCATCTTCTTCGCGTCGGTCTCTTAGTTCACCTTGAACTTAAACAACAAACTAAAAGCTACTTAGATAGATGAGTATAAAATTTGAAACTTAAACATAACCACCTTTAGATTCTTCAATCAATGCTACAACTTTCTTGATTTAATGGCTTTATTTGAGAAGAAGAAGAAGAAAAGAAAAGAAAATCTTTTTCTTTCTTTGTGGCCGGCCTCAAGCAAGAGAGAGAAAGAGAAAAGTTCAATCACATGCACCCTTTCATCTCTTAGTCTATTAATAGATGAAAGGTAACATTTTCACAATAATCCATCTTTCTTATTTTATTATCAAAATAAAGATTTTAATTAATTTACGGTTTAATAATAATATTTATCATATCATTATTCTTTTTGTGAAATATTATTTCTTATAATCATAACAGTTACGGATCGATCTGAACCATATTACTATAAGCATTGATTATACCAAATAATATAATTCACAAACCATCATAAATTAATATTTTATTTTATTTTATTTGTGTCTAAGCATGCCATATTTTATGACATTTTTATTTTGATATTTTATCTCATGCATTTTTTATACATATTTTATATCATTAAATGCATCATATAAAATACAAAGTACTTGTTATTTTTCGTTCAGTTGGTGTGATCTTTTAGAGGATCTACGTCATCTTGACTTCTTATAATATTTGCATATTATAGACTGTAAGAGATTCTATTACTACATTACAGTCACTAAGAGACAATAATCGTGACTTTCTTCGATCCACTATATTTATGTCTATCTTTATCTCATGATATTATGAATATTATGTGAAATAGGATTGTGTCATTTTCACATTATATTCGTTTATTGGTATCTCAAATGAATTATATATATAACTACATCAGTTATATTGCATGCCATATAATCTCATTTTACCAAAGGGCCCAGTAATATCATAACTCTTTTCGAGAGACAATGATATTATTGATATATGAATTTCTCCTGTACAAGTCATACACATGAACTGTCACCTATTCATTGAATTAATAGCTTAAAATAATAATCACAATATATAATTCTCATGTGAGAAATTCACATATCTCATATCTTAGACTCTAAGACATAATAAAATATTAATGACATAAAAACACAATCCATATAATGTCTCATTTCTGTTAAGTCGTTGTTCAATATGTAAAAGCTTATTTCTACATACTCATGTTATTAAATGATAATTTTTATCCAACACTTATAAAACTTCAGTGTACTTTTAATAACATGACAATCTCAACTTGGTGATTAGTGTTCCCTATAATCACTTTGATTGTGAATATATCTAGAGTTATATATCGTCATCTTATAAGTTCTATAATTTAAGATCAAAAACATCTTCTTAAATACTTCATAAGATATAATATATTAAACTCAATGAACTATAATATATAACATTACAAACTCATAAACAAAATATATGAAATTCAATAACTTTCAAAACACACAATCATTTCATTTGGATATCCATTTTAAATGCTCATTATATATTTTTTTAATTCAGCTTTTGATGTAGATTTCAAATCCAATTAATTTTAAATCTAATTTGGACTCATGTTTCATTTTTTATAATTTCTTGATACATTTTAACTAATAATTAACTTTTGTAATTAATATTTAACTTCTCTAACTAGTGATTCTATCATGAAAAATATTATGCAATTTTAATGATATGTGTGATATTATTATTTAATATCCAAAATATATCCGTAATCGTATTCATATTTGTTTAATATCCGATCTGTATCCGTATTCGAGACTATCTGTATCCGAAAAATAGAAAACGAAAATGATACGGTATGATCATTATCCGTAGCTATCCGATCCATTTACACCCCTACAATAACTCATGCAGTTGTGCAGGTCCCATAGTCTATTTATTATATAGCCCTCATTCGGATTATGAGAAATTGAGATCTCAACAGTTAGTGACGAATATGATTTTTTTGTAGTAAAGCGAGTATAAGAAATAATATTGATAAAAAAGAATCAAAATCGGGATGGAGAAATTTTTTAAAAAATAGGCGTTTGTTACTATATTTTTCTTCTAAAAGAAATTATAAAAATATGTTTGTTCTTCAAAATAATAAAATTATGCCATATCTTAAAATTTTGTCTCGTCTTATTACAATTTTTTGTTGTTATGTCGCTATTTAAAATATCTTTATGTATTAAATTAGTATTAATTATTAAATTATGAAGTGAAGCAGCAAAATGAAAATTTAAAAATTTAGGACAGTTGATGCTTTAATTTTACTACACTATACAAAAGTTTCAGCTTGACCATAAATCACTTCTCACTACTTCACTTGTCTATAACACATGTTATAAATTGCTCTAATGACGTTACACAATTTGACTCAAAAGGAGACTAGATCAAAATTATTTCAAATTTAGTGAATAGTTAATAACAGTATAGGATCAACATCTGCTGTCATAACAGCACTATAACAGCTTGTTACCATTAATTTCAAACAGTCCAATTTAATTTAAAATAACCAACTTTAGTTTATACGGAACTTTTTTATTTTATTTTATTGAATTCCACTCATTATAATAATAATGTGCATTCTAACAAATACCAATTAAGCCACAACATCAGCATGCCTTATTTAGCATTGGTTGATGTGAGTCTCCATAGTAATTTGGTATCAAAATTTCATGGGACGGATCCAAAGAGAAACAAATAAAGAAAAACCTTCCGCCCCATTTATAATTCTATGTATATATATATACACTCACAGTAGAAAAACATTGGCTGACACATCTGACATGAACTATGAGGCAACCCAAACCCAGGTGGTGTTGAGGTTATCTTGCTTAGTTTTCAATTAGTCAAGTGGTGAAGAGAAAGTTGATGGAACCTTACCTTGTAATTAAACTAATGACACAACCAAATGTAACTCAATGCCAAGGATCAGATCTTTTGTAACATCTGTGGTGTGTGCCAGATGTTGCAATGACACGGATTGTCTAGTTGATTGTTAAATAATTTATTAGATTTAGGAAACAATCTAGCCATACCATAAACATTTGATCAAACCAATGTAATAGATTAAGAAAAACGAGAAAACAAAAGTAAAAGAGAAGTGAACGAACAAGGACAAGTCATGGGGGAAAGTTAAATGCCAATAATTACATGAAGCAACTTTAAATACCAAGTTAATTAATATCTCAATAGTATATAGTTTGCTAGTTGTTGGAGGTTTTTTAGCATTTTTGTTCAATTTAGACTATCCATAATATTTTTCCTCTTTAATAATTGTTGAAGAACGCAAAAGGAAACAAGATTATATCATATCGAATTATTGAAATCAGTTAACAAGATTCTATTTAATTCATAGAGAATGATAGAAGAAAATAAGAGAGAATTCATCTACATCACGTTACAATTAGACTAACCAGTTACCAGTATAATCCCTCTAAATACCACAAAAAGAAAAAGAAAAAAAAAGCTTTTCAAAATTAGAAGGGAAAAAAAAGGAAAAAGGAAAAGGTAAAGATCAACTCAGAAACTATCTCTAATATCTAACAAATCTGGGAATCAATAAAATTTCATTTCAATTCCGTTTGAAGGGTTTTAGTTGAGAAATTCCATCTCAAAAGAGCCGAATTTCGAGCAGAACCTCAACTAATTTATAATCAGATATTCAATTAGAAATCAGCTTTTATCCTCCAGATTGATCTCTTGATCAGTAACCTTTAGCTTGAAAAAATTGCTCAGTTCAATTCTCCTTTTTTGCAAAAATTACTCTTAAAAGATCAATAATCCGGCATGAGATGAGAGATCTTGCCTTCTTCGCCGGGATTTGACGACTCTTGATCAGTAACTCTCAACCAAATACAAACTGCTGTGAAACTCAGAATCAAGCTAAGCAACCCGCTTCCCAACCCGATAAAAACAATCGCAAGAACCGATAAACCTTTGTTCTTCATGGCCGGCAGCGGGTACCCGTAAAGCTCTTTATTGCCTGTGAAAGAGCTGGCATTGAACCTCGGCCCCAATCCGTTGCTCTTATTCGCCAGGAGATACGGTATAGGACCCGACAACTTGTTGTTGGACACATCGAAAGCCGACAACCGCACCAACAGCCCGATTTGATCGGGAATCTGACCCGTCAGCTCGTTGGAGTGCAAATCGATCACATTGAGATAAGCACAGAGGGAAAGAGAGGGAGGGATTTCACCGGAGAGACGGTTGGCGGAGAGATTGAGCACGGCGAGGTTCAACAGAGAAGAGAGGGAGACGGGTATCGGCCCGGTGAGTTCGTTGGAGGAGAGGTCGAGAGATTGCAAATTGGTGCAATTGGAGAGGGAAGGGGAGATCTGGCCGGAGAGCGAGTGGCCGGAGAGAGAGAGCTTGTAGACTCTGCCGTTGTTGCAGGTGACGCCGGGGAGGACGGAGCTGAAGCCGTTGCAAGGGGAGGAGAGGACGGCGGGAGAGGACCAGTTTTGCAAGGCGCCAGTGGGGTCGGAGAAGGAGTGGTAGAGACCGGAGAGGCAGTGGTGGTCGTCGGGATCGGCCATGAGAGAGGAAGAGAGGAGGTGGAGAAGGAGAGAGAGGAGGAGGAGAGGTGGCATTTGGAAGAGAGGGGAAAGTGAGAAACTCAGGTGGTGGTGTGGTGATTTGCGTCGATTTTTGAGGATTTTCAAAGCTCGGATTAGTTGTGGTGTGGTCAGTGCATTTGGGCTTATTAGTACCTGGATTAACAGAATTACAGCTCTAGTACAGTAATGATAATAGATCTCATTTTTTTACGAAGAAACGTAAAGACACGTAAGTTTAAGTTTTATAAAAAAATTTTGAAAAAAAATAAATATTTGAGTTAATGAAAACACTTATATAAAAAAAAAGTATTTGGATTAACATCCGCTGCCAAATTTTTTTCTATGACACAATAATGTTATGATTTTTTTAGATCTATGACATATGAGGTTCATTAAAATATAAATAAAAAAGTATTATTTTTAATTAAATTTAGATCGTTTAAATTAAATCGGATTGTTTAAACTCAATCACAGCAAATGCTCACTCATTAGTGCATTTCTTTGTTTTTTTTTCAGGCAAAAATAATTTAGTATTTTTTTTCAAATGATTTATTTTCTGTTCAGCGCATGATAAAATAAGTTTAAATTTATTACTTTTTCAAAGAATAGGAAAAATCAGACTTCTTATATAAATAACATCTGAGTTCTTACTTGTTCAAGTAACTTCTAAATTTATAATATATGTATGTATGAACTAGAAACTATTATAAGTGGAACTCCTAAGACAAAAATATAAATTATTATTATGTATTTTAAAATATATGTAATGAATCATTGGAAAAAAAAAATTTAGTACTTATAACAAAATTTTAAATTTTAATTTTAATTTACATTTTTACTTTAATAGAAGAGGCCCTCAACCATTTAAAGAAGTATTTCATAAAGAGACATTTCATTTAAAGGAGTCATTTTCAATGGATCCTCAAAAATCAATTTATTTTTTAAAAAAAAGCCATTTTCAATCAATTTAACTTAATCAATTGAATCTTCACAATTCTCACTTTCATCGATGCCAAATTAAAAAACAAAAAGAAGCCATTTTCAATCAATTTAACTTCATCAATTTTATCTTCACAATTTTCACTTTCAGCAGATGCCAGGATTAAAAAATTTCCATTAATATGGACTTAATTTCACTAATGAAATTAAAAATTTAATTATTAGCTCGTTACTAAATCACTATCAACAATTCAACATAAAAACAAATCCGCCAAAGGAAGAAAACACTAATCAAGTCCTAAAGTGTACATTATTTTTTTGTTTTTACCTTCTACCTACTACTCACTTATAATTTTGTCTGTAAAAATTAGAAGAAAAAAAAAAGATTAAGATGCAACTAATCATTGCTCTTTTGACAAGTATTTTATTTTTTTTATGAAAAAAGTGAAAAACAAACAAGGGCACAACTAGTAATTATGTCTTTTGTTGGTATGTTTGTTTCCTTTTTTTTTCCTACAAATATATTAAAAATTATATTTCCTAATGATTTTAAAAAATGTAAACATTATTTTTTTCCTTTTATAAACCATATGTAAAAAAAATTAATTTAGCTGTAATGACATTAGTGTAAAATTTGCGAGTCCAAGCCATTTATAAAAAAAAAATATCTGAAAGATATCATTATTGATACTGTCATCGATACTGATTTTATTATTCATATAAAATAAATTACTATTCATATTAACGATTTTATTATACAACTTATTTTATACAAACTTTATTATTCACCTCAAACACCACTAATATAAATAATAACTCATTTAAATTAAATAATAAAAATACTATATAAAATAATTACTAACATAAACCACAACCCATTTAATCTAAATAATAAAATCACCTCTCTTATAAAAAAAATAAATAAATATTTGTGATGGAAACATCCGTACAGTCTCAACGTTCCATAAAAGAAGTAAGAGAACAAATAATACATTGATGTGGTAGTGTTCGTTATTATTGCCACTCTATCTATCTACACAAAAAGGTACTCTATTTATATATGCTTAGCTACCCCCTCAAAACATAAAAATTGGCGTCAAGGGATCTAGATTTTAAAATAAAGTTATCATCAATATTGATGTTCTTATCAAAAGAAAGGAGAAATTAAATCACTGTGTAGCAACGTGGTTGAGTGAAATGATTAACAACTTTTATCTCTTAATTACTAACTAGAATTATTTATATAAGAAGCAAAAGGCACAAAGCATTTATGTCTGGGTAATTACTAATTAGAATTAGAAAAAAAAAGAAAAAAAATTAAATTATTTATTACACGTGGTCAACGAGAACAAACCTTTAATTTAATGGTAAAAAATAATATTTTCCGTATAGAAGATCGTAAGTGCAAAATCTGAATAAAAAATATTTTATAAATATTTAAATTTGAATGACTTAACTCATATATTTATCTTAAAAAAAAAAAACAATGACACCTCAACTATTCAATTGCAACAACATATAATACATTTCATAAAGTTACATAGTAATGCACATATAAGAACCTCCTATTGAGATATTTCTTTTCCTAAACTTGCATAGTTTTATATAATTTTTTCAGTACCAGGATAAAGAAAGAAACAAGAAGAAATGCTGTTAGAGTAGTACTGGTAAGGAGTAGCTGTCACTATAACATGTCAGGCTTTATACATGTGATGTCTGAATCCGCTTCACTGGCTTTCTTTCTTTCTGTACCGTTTTTGTGTACCTCCATCTTTGTTGTCAAACTACACCTATCATTTACCATTATTATTCTCTCTGATTAATTAGTCCTTGCAATTTAACACTAAAAATATAAAATATAAAATAAAAACCGTATTTTTTTTTCTTTTTTTATAATTTTTTTTCTTTTTTTATAATTTTTTTAAATAAATATTCTTATTAATTTTGATATTTATTTATTTTCGATATTTTTTGTGAAATTTGAATTTATGTATTTCTGTGGAGTTTTGTATAAATTAATATTGGATACTGATGCATACATTTATTGAAACGAATAACTAATTTTAAAATTAAATCTGTAGGGACTTTTAAATAAAACGGCAGATCCAATGAGTGTCTACTGTCTAGTTTCTAAATTATCACTATTTATTTTGTTACAAAATTTAAAATTGAATATTTATCTTTTTTTTCCGTAATTGTATTAGAAAATCAACTAGAATAAACAATAATAATTTCCTATTAAAACATGGCGTATAGATTAAAGCAAAATTTCAGTCTAAATACAAATTAATTATAGAAGTTAATTAGACAACACACGAAATACATAAGAATCAATCATAGCCATTTATTTTTTTTATTTCTTTTCTCCTAGTTATCTCTCTCTCTTTTTTTTTAGAAAAAAATTTCATTCCTATAATTATGATGTGTACAAATTAAATCTCCTGAAAGATCGGACCAAATTCAATTTAATTAAATGAGAAGGAAAAAGAATAATAATAAACTTAGACTATTCTCTCATGATAATGCTGTTTGATCGACCTTTATAACTGGTTGACGACATGTCAAAGTACCAAACTTTAGACATTAGGTGCTTATCTTATCTAATATGAAAATGAAATAGTAGTTGACTACATGATAGTGGTCAAAGATAGAGCAGTTTTTTCAAATATGAAAAGTGTTCTTTCCTAATCCAGCTAAGTAACTAATCACTAATCTGTTTGATTCAGTGCATTTGCATTTTTTTTTAATAAAGATGAAGCAAACCTTAGGTTTTTTTTAATATTTATAAGGAATTTTCTCATACGGAAAATATTACGTCGGATACTAAATTAAAAGCTAGTTCTGGATGCATTTGCATCTTACTTAATGTATTATTTATTTTAACAATTCCATCAAAATCTCGCCATCAGTATCCGGTGTTCGATAATAATCAAAATATGGATCTAAAAAAAATTAAAAAAAATAATACAATTAGGATTGCAGATCAGTTTATTCAAGCAAATCATTTTCAGCACACTTGCACAGTTGAAGGTGTACTGTAGCTTGAATGCATCCTAGTAGTGCAGGAATAATTTGGTTTAATTTGAGATCTTTATTAGAGCAAATTCCAATCACATTTCCCCAATTATTTTCCCAGAGAATTTAGCCCAATTATCTCCAGGCCTTCTATTTCTGGGTCTGAAAGTTGGCCTCATTTTGGATAATAATATCACTGGAAGTTTGAGACCCAAATTATCCTTAAATAAGTTATAAATAATTGCCAGTGCCTGAACAGAATAATTCAATTATCTGGCTAACTATTTTGACTTGTATATAATGAGCATGTATTAAATAATTATTTGAGGCAAACCAAGTTAATTCTAAAATAGTGTATAGTATTAGTACTGGTACCAAATCGGAACAAAAAGTATTAGTTCCAATTCCATTACATAATAAGAAGTAAAAGTTACAACTAGTTAACACACAAGTTTCTATTTGGAAATGAAAACTATAACTAGCCACAAAAACAAAAACAAAAGCGTAAATTTTCAACTCTAAAACTGCTCTCCGAATCTCCCATATTTTTCGGCACAAAACACTACAACGGACACATCCATCTCACAACCTGATAAAGGGTCTAAACTTCACCTATTCACAATCTAAAATCAAACCGGAGCGAAATTTGAACGCATGGTATGTAAGCCCCAAACTGTACAAATTCTACTTTTTGAAGCATTCTTTCTGAGTTCCTTGAAATATTGTTATCGAATCTATGAACCTGTATGAGAAAAGGAGACAAAAAAGCATGCATGAGCCTGGAGTAGATGGATGAAAGAAAAATAGTGTTGCGAATTGCGTGAAATATATGTTTATCTTCTTGCATATTATTTTGAATTATTTGCAAATAACACCTAAATATGAACTGGTGTTAATCAAGCAACAACTGCGGAAATTGTCAATTTGGTTGGAAAAGCTTAGCAGTGGAGCAAAATTGACAATTATTTAACAAAATGTACCTTCGGTTGCTAGTTGCAATTGCTCCAAAATGTTGGGATTTGTTACAAAAGTAAGACACTTTAATTGTCTGTAGCGAACAATGCACAAAAAATTGAAAAATATTCATACCATACTTATTCATCAATTGTATGTGAAGTGGCACCAGAGATGAAGCCCGTATGCATTGCAGCATTTTGGATTTCATCAGACCAAACAGGAGGTACCTATTTAACCAAAATTAGTTATTCGGAAAAACCTCAATTCATACTTGTACTAGACTGCTGATAGTTGGTACTAACCAGCATTTTTTGACTTGATTGAATTAGGTCTATACTGGAAAATATCATGCCAAACTATAGGTAACAAGATGGGAAAAAAATTACATACTTGAGGAAGAGTGGATATGTGAGGAATCGCACCGCACCACATTTCAGGTTGCATAAATCCTGGTAAACCAGACACATTACTTGTTCCCTGGTCAGATGTAAAATGTGCTAGTTGCCTCTCTTGTGACAGTAGAAGCTATGAAAATACAAAAGCAAAATCACCAATATTTGTTAAAAAAATTTCCTAATGAGAAAACGATAATGTAAAATTTTGAATGTGGGTACAGAAATTCATTACCTCTTTGGATAATATGTGCTCTAGGTCTACGGAGACATCAGGATTTACAGTGGCCAGCTTCATTGATAAAAACTGCAACGATCATAAAAAAATTGCTTAAATTAATAGTCGAAACAAAAAAAGGATTGAAATAAAAAAATTTCAATACCTCAACTTGTCTTTGTAAAGATTGAACATAGTTGATAATCTCATCAAGCATCACAGCCTTAGCAGTTATCTATGTCGGTTAAATATAAAAGCAAATATCAGATAGAACTTTAGACCGTGATATATTCTGTGAAAATACACTGATAATAATGATTATGTTACCTTACTACAACCAGGAACGAGGTCTTGAAGCAGCCGCATTCTCTCACTGATTTTCTTCCTTCTCACCTAGAAAATAATATAAAAATTGGAGGTTTTAAATGTGAGTTAATAACCTCATCACAGTGCATGTGTCAAAAAAAATGACAAAAATGTTAAATTATAGAAAATAATCTTACTCTCTCCGCAAGGCTATGGCTGTTTGTCGCTTGTCCCCGCTTTGCACGTACATGAACAATTTCTTCTTTAACGTCATTAGGTATATTCTCATCCTTTTCAATTGAATTTTTAAAAGAATTGGTTGAAACCTCCTGAAATTGTACCATCGTGAATGTTATTATATAATCAATGTAAAATCAGAAGAAAAAGAATACCCAGAAAAAATAAAATCGAAACTTCAGACCACATACCCCGGGTCTATTTGTATTAGCATTAGCTTGAACTGCGCAAGCACCCCCTGCTTTTATTCTTTTATTATTCTCCTTGACATTTTTGCCCATGTTTTGGTTCTCGTCGGTCACAATTATCTCTCTCTGAAGAGAATCTGAAATAAAAACATTGTCTGGTAAATTATACTTTGCCTATGTGTTACGTAAGTAACAAAAGTTTAGTTCTTTTGTGTCAGAATTTACAAGTCTCAAAATAATTTCATAAGCAAATATGCACCTTGAGAAAGCTCAAAAAATGGAAATTGTAGATTCCAAATTTTGAATAATATGAAGAAAAAGAGAAAACTTACTAGAAGAAGAGCAGTATATGTCATCTCTTTGCCCCATTTCGAAATTAGAAAAAGGAAAACTGGTTGGGGCATTAAATCCCATCTCTGGTACCATAGAAGCAGGAGAATTCCAGTCTTTGTCAGAATATTCTTCGCAAAAATCAGCTGAAAATTCGGAACTTTTCATCTGTTTTTTTCTGCAAATGTTCAGAAATAAAATCGAAACATATTCGAGTTTAGTCTATTAAGTTGAGTCAGAAAATGCATTTAATTGAACCAAACTTGAAAAAGGAAAGAAAAATAACAAGTACCAATTCTCAGTGATCAAGCAACGAAGCACCTCTCTAATTGAAAACAAAATTAGAGCGATTAATTATATGAGAAATTTTGATTTTAATGGTGAATAGGAAAGTTGAAACTTGTAGCTTTACACCCAAGGGGGTAAAAAGTAAAAGCGGTTCCTTATACGAGAAAAGAATACTAGCAGATAAAAAGTAAAAAAAAGGTTGACTCTTTTACAATTGTACCCCCAATAAAAATTAAATTTTGGTTTAGGGCTCGAGAATATTACAGTTTTTTTTTGTAGGCTCATGTAATAAAACAACTTCCTTTTACACGGCACCTAAAGAATGAGTTGGTCAAATCTTATCAATATCATCTACATGCAAAAAAAAATTGATATGCAATCTCATATGGTTCTACCAAATCTTGAAAATTTACATCAAGTTGACTTGTACAAAACTTTGAAAATTTGAAAGTCATATAACCACATAGATTTTTTTTTCTTTTTCCAAACAAAGTTAAATACTTTTATCTGTCGTTCTAATTTTTAGAATACAATAATTCAACAAATAATACTTAACTTTGCTTATATTTGAAGTTTGCGGTTTGGAGTTTGAAATAACATAATTCTAGATTGAATGAGTTGTGCAGTTTCAAAAGAATAAACCAAAATATATTTTTTGAACAGCTGCCAAATTAAAACATTAGGAATTCTAGGCGCTGTTGAGTAAAAGACTAAAGAGTAAAAATTCTGCATCTATTGAGCTCTCTATTAAAATAGTAAGACAAAACCAGGGATAAATAAGTATAGGATAATCAGAAAAGGATGGGTTTGGAAATCCAATAAAAATTTCCCAGAAAGAAACAAATCCAGGCGTCGTATTATCAAGGGACTAATTGGGGGTTCTCCAACGTTAAACTTTTTCTATATAGGGGCTAGTTTGTAGATACCAAATCGGGACCACAAACCAAAAAAAATTGATATGTTTAATTAACTTACAAAAAAGGATATGAAATAAGAAAGGGAATTAAAGGTGGAGCTAGAGAGAGAAGATACGCAAGAGCCAAGAAGTAACTTCTATCATTAGAGGGACCACGCTATGATAACCTTCTTTTTTTGTACCGTTGGTAGAAATTAGGAAAAACTAGATGCAGGCTCTCTTGAGAAAGTGAATTCGTATTTTAACGTGTTATTCGTACGATCGTGTTAAGATTCGTACATTATAAATTTCAAAAAATATATCTCTATTAAGTGTTATTCGATCCTATTATAGTACAACGGAAGATAAGAATCTTGAGAAAATGTGTATCCTCTAGGATATACCATGGCTAGTGTATTTCTAGTGGAGGCGGATGTACATTGTTGTGATGAGCTCAACTGACCTCCATTTATTTTCAAAACTTTTGATGTTTCATACATATTTATGTGTATTTTAATGTAATATTTTTATAAATACTCTAATTGATCCTCATATATTTCATAATTTTTTTTATGCTTGTCCTTCATATTCTCTTAAAATTAATTTTTTTTTACAATTGGCCTCCATATTTTAAAACTCTACATCCGCCCTTGGTTTTTAGCGAATATTAAACTTTTATGATGTATTTAATTCTCATTTTTTTTAAAAATATCTTTTAAATTAAGAAAATAAAGTTATAAATATATTTATAATTATTTAGATAGAATGCGTATTAAATTTGAATAAAAAAATTTGATTAGTCATTCATTAAAAAGTCCATTAAGATTTCACCATTAAAAATTTTGGAATGTTTGATAAAAAATTAAATATTTTTAAACTAATTCAAATTCGATACATATCTTATCCAAATAATTGAAAACACATCTACAATTTTAATTTTTTTTAATTTGAATGACATTTCACAAAAATATATATAGTAAAAATTAAATGTATCATAAAAGTCTGATGCAATTAGAAATATCCTTTCTATAATAATAAGTATCACTATACTACTATCATTTTATTAATTTTGAAATAGTATATCTACTATTTCAATTATATTGGGTTATTGCTTCAAGATGTGAGCCTCCGAATTATTTTAGACAAAGGGCTGATGTCAAAAACAGCAAGTTCTAAATATCGAGAGATAAATCTTTGCGGATAGTAATTTTATTCTGAAAAAAATAATGTATTATTTAGATTAAGATGATTAGAAGAAAATATTATTTTCCAAAATAAAACCATGAAAGACTTAATATGCAAACATTACAAAAAGTACCTACTCCATTTAAAACTCGACTACAATCCCTAGTCAGGTTATATACTAGCTCAAATTGATTGCAAGCATAAAAGTATATATATATATAACAATATATGGTGGTAAAAGAGAAAAAAACCAATCTAACATATATATCCGACCTGGTGGACCCAAGAAATCTAAAACATAGCTAGTTGAGAGATATTTCTAAAAGATAAGGGGGGAAAAAGCTCTTCCAAACACAGCATTTAAGGAAGATGCATGCTTTAATAACTGCTATATAACATAACAAATATTTGCATGTATGTATGTACCAGTACCTTCAAAATAGGAGAGGAAACGGAATGGGGCCTTATTTATTTCTTCTTCAGTACTAATTAAGCTCTCTCTCTCTCTCTCTCTCTCTCTCAGCCAATTGTTCTTCTTCTTCTCTCAAATGATTTCCAGAGAAAGGGGGAATGCTGGTCCTAGAGTTTGGCTAGCCACCAATCAATCACATATATGATATATTCAATCCTGTGATATACTATGGATGGATATAAAAGTGACTTGAGCTCTTATTATTCCATTGTGCGTCTCCCAAGAAGAAATATTATTTCTTTGGAGTTAGCCATAGCTTTTCTTCATGCTGTTAGTTTTCTCCAACTTGCACCTCTGTTTGCACTTCATCGACGTCGTACGGTACCAAAATAACTTGTTAATTCAAAAAAAAAAAATCTATTGACTAGATTTACTTATTGTATGACTCAAGGTTTGATTATTGAAAAGCATAATAAATACTTGATCAAAGAATAGAATGATATTTATACATGTGATTTTAAAATTTAAATAGGTGTGAACAAGTGTGGATGCAAAAAAATATTTTATTGTGTCAATATTAGTGTGTCTCTATGTAATCTAACATGATATATAGTAGGTCAATTATATATCATTTTTATAATTATGAGAATTAGTAGTGAAAAATATTGTGAAGTAGACAATTATGAGTGCACGTACCAATTTTTTAATAAATAAAATAAATCTACAAATTTTAAAATTTAATTTTTAGTTGATACGAAAGAGGTAGATTTTGTTGGTGGTTATATATATATTATACTAAATTGGTTCAAAAAAAATTAAATCAATTACACAAAATAGACATCTAATTAAATTTTCTAATGGACAAGTTATATTCATAATAATAATAACACAAATCATTTCTCTACAAAACTATTGATCATATTTATTTTAATTATTTCTAATCAAATTATTTCATATGCCTTTGTTTGAAAGAGAGATAAATAAAGGATAGTGTTATCCAGACTTCTCACAAGGAATAACTTTATCCTTTAGTTATCTCCAATTTATTTTGATCCCAAATTTTAGACTGTTTTGATGTATTTGTAATTATAGATATTCAATTAGATATGTAGAAGAAAAACAAATAATCATGATTCTTTGGATCTTTTGTTAAATCATTATGTCATATTTTATTGGCATGAACAATGTCAAGTATTTTTTTTTTATCATATGTAGTTTTATCATTTTCTTTTAAACATTCCGCATACACAAACTTATACTTGATTGCATAACAATATAAAACTTTTCATCATAACAAAATCCTATCTTAGTTTAATATAAACTAAGAAAATGCACTTAGGAACGTACATAATAATCCATCTGAAAAGACACATCTTGTCATCTCGGTGTGCAACTTGGGCGGTTCCAATCCTTGCTGCTAATTTTTTTTTTCCTTTTACCATGAAAGAAGGTGCTTCTCTTGAACACCAAGCTTTGAATGAGAACCTTTTTATTTTTACTGACACATTTGCCAACTAAATGTACAGTCATCTTTTTCTCTTGCCAACCCATAAACAGGAAACAGCCTCTCTCTCTCTCTCTCTCTCTCTCTAAAAAACAAGGCGAATCTAATCTCTTTACCTTCTTGTCCTTTACAACATAGAGCAGCATTAGCTGGATTCTGGGATAATGGTCAAAAAAACACTGCACCAAGACATCCTGCCATTGATAACTTACAAATTTACATTCATTATTTATCTAATTTCTTCTTCTTTTTTGAAAAAAAAAATTATCATGCGTATGGACAATCGCAAGTTAAAATTTGTATTTTCATGAAAGAAACTTAAACACATGATATTCCTCAGTCAATTAAATTCCTTTTTTAAAAGATAAAGTCTTTCAAGGTGGAGGTAAAGAAAGAACACAAATATTAGTGACACATTTATCTCCCAAATCAAAACACAAACTCACCAAAATTAATTATTAGTCTGCTCTTGTTAAATTACCCTTTTGCATTTTAGCTTTAAGCAAATTCAGAATGTAAGGTTAAATTAAGAAATGAAGTCAAGTTATAATGTTATATCGTTATTGGGTGCTATATATCTTCCTAGTTTAGTAAATCTTTATTTAGAGTAATTCTTGGATTAATTCCAATTAATGTTATGTCTTGAAAATTTAAAATTTCATTGTTATAAATTCATTAGGAAGGCTATAATTAACTTATAAATAATCTCATTCAAGTTGTATTGAGATTTGAGAGTAACTGAATATTTTGGTTTACATTTATAAGAGGAGATTAATCAGTCAGTATTTTACATTGCTTATATAGAAAATTTTAATTTTGCAAACTAATTGGTAAGATACTGGCAATGTCTTCATTCCAAAAAAAAAAACAGAGAGAGAGAGAGAGAGAGAGAGAGAAGATACTGACAATGTCCTGGACAATTTACTCTCCTTTTACAATTTGGCATTTGGATTTTGCTTAATAATTTTTCAATAAAATGGAGAAGGGACATAAAATTTAATCCTCATTTTTAGTCTATGACTTTTTGAATATCATGTTTAGAAAATTGCAACTACTTTAATTTTTATGGTGTATACATTTGATGTACTTGACTACGTTTATAGTAAAAACCATAAATTTATCCTCCATTGATAAGTAAACCTGCACCAAATTTGACCCTATTAAAAAAAATTTCTTATCATTCATCAGATATTTTTACAATTTTGACAATTCAATTTAATTTGTGAAAATATTGTGATGTAATTTGTGAAGTTGAAGAGATGGAGTGCTTAATTTGTGTCTGAGGTGTTTCATGTTTTGTTTTAATGTGAATTCATATTCGCTATCATAGTTGACAATGACAGTTTATTGTCATTTTCTCTATGGCAAAAAGGATCCAACAAAATAAAAAAAAAATCCTCTATAATCTAAACTTGAACCGTTTAAACTAATTTGAGTTATTTAAACTCAATGACATTTTGTTATCATGGAGCAAATATGGCAACCGTTTTGATGTCATATATAAGAGGATGCGTACGTTGAATCTGTCTTGAGATGTTCATTATCTGATGTGAGGGGGTTGGGGGGGGTCCATATCATCTGAAGTGGGCAGAAAAGACAAGCGGTTACTATAGTGTCTACTGTAGCGATATCGTTGAGATTCATACATAATATTTTGAAGGGGGCAGATTTTATGGGGCAAATATTTTACCGGATGAAATACTTCAGAGGATGTGAATTCGTTGAGGAGGGGTGTTCCAGTTGTTCATATCAGAATATCAAAAATGAAAATATATATATATATATATATGGGGCTCACAGTTAATAATAATGGATGAATTGAGAGGGTTGTATACGAGACAATGTATAAATATTTTAAAGACGAGGTGTGTGTTTGCGTGTTTTTCTTTATTTTATTGAGATTTTATGTTTTAACGATAACACCAAGCTGTTGGTATTGATGTTTTTTGTATCGTTCAATTTGCATCACGATTCATCCAAAAGATATTAGATTTTTTTGTGGTGAACTAAAAAATGTAGCGGTGAGATAAAAAAAAATATATATACGATGACGAGAGTCGGTTTCTCTTTGTATAATGAAAAGCAGATTTAATCACTCATGAATCTTGATGCAAATCAGATGATACAAAAAACATTAGTACAATAACTCGGTGTTAACGTTAATATCATAGACGGACTCAATTTTCACAAAAGTTACTCTTTGATAAAATAATTCACTTGAATCTTTTTTTTTATATAAATTGATTTATAAAATTTATGTTTATAAAAATATTTATCTATAAAAATAAATTAAGAGGAGTGATAACTGTACTCTTTATTTACATTTTTTAGGGATATTTAAAGTTATTCAACATACTTTTTAATTAAAATTTTGAAATATATATTTAAAAAAAATATTTATATTTAATATTGAATACATATAAAAAAAATATAAAATTTAGGGTGTAAAAATAATTTATCAAAAAACAAAATGATGATGGCTTGGATGTGAAGTTGCAATGAAACGCAGAGGCTGCATGATGAACTCTCATCTCGGATTAAACGATCTCCGTACAACTATCATTGAACCAACCTTTTCTCAATCTCAAGTACAACTACAAGTTGATCGGTTACATTTCACCATTAATCAAGGACTCTACATATATTGCTACAGCTACATGCATCGAAATAATATAAAATTATCAAATGATGTGTACAATTTTGGGTTTTGTAAAGCATAAGCATATGCATATGCATGGCAAAAGAAAAGGAAATGACATCATTGGTTTACCTACTAAAGAAACAAATAGGGTAGCTAATTAATTAATTAATTGATTAATTAGCAACAACAGTATAGCATGTGTATATAATTACAACCGTATGTTGATATGCATGCGTATTACAAACATCATAATCATTTTCGTGCATGTAAATTATGATAATTGGGCGTCTTTTTATAATTCTTTTGTTTTTGTCTGGGAAATAGAAGCTGCAACGGTTTCTAGATTTGATTTCATTTTATATATCTAAGTTATAATTGTTTAGCCTTTGGTCTCCATCGATTCATGTAGCTCTAATTACGCTCTTCCTTTTGAAAAGTTCTTTTTTTTATTAAATTGAGTAGAGTTTTTGTGTTATCATATTTATTATTCTATTACAAATAGATGAAACTGATGAAAATATGAAGCTACAAGTACACCAGAAGCAACGCCAACTTCATACCTCATATTATTATTGATTTTGATAAATA
Source organism: Bolboschoenus planiculmis (assembly GCA_031770325.1). NCBI lineage: Eukaryota > Viridiplantae > Streptophyta > Magnoliopsida > Poales > Cyperaceae > Bolboschoenus > Bolboschoenus planiculmis. Next base: position 3,535,673 of record CM062780.1, read on the forward strand.
TTGCCTCTAGAACGACAACTGATAAAAGAAAATTTTGTAATCCATATATAGAATCAGGTGCTTAGAGAACAACTAACAGATTTAAATGGTACAAATCTGATAATGAAATGGGTATAATTTAATCTCTTACTAGGCAACCTGTCAGCCATCTGGTAAAATGAGCAATTATTGAAAATTCAGCTTTTTATTATGTTGAAAACAAAAATTATAAGCTTCTCTAATTTAAATACAATACATACTGGTTAGCGCAGGATACAATTTGCTATATACAGACTTAAATACTACATCGCACCTGACAAAAACAGTTGAGACATCTATACACAAAGAAAGATAAAAACAAAAAGATCATAGCAGGTTGCTTCAGAGACCGCCCCGAAAGAAAGGTGGGTCTAGAAAAGAACCAGAGAAAGTGCCACCTCCGTTAGGGAATAAAGTGAGGAAGCAAGTAATAGCCAAAATGAATCCCCACGCATACCGATCATTACCCAACGGGGTAATCTCGTCCTTCGCCGGTATCTCCTCACCACCTCTAAAAACAGTAGCAAATAGACCCCAGGCCAAGCAAAGAACGCTCCCGCTAAGGGCGCCTATGCCTAGAAGCAAAGATGTACCGAAGGAGAGTAGTGCCGCGGTGCTTCTACCAAAAAGGGCTTGCGCAATACGACCTCCCTCGAGCTGACCAATTGGTAGTAGATTCAGTGATGTGACCACCATACCTGTGGAGCCATTCTTAGAATGTCAGTAAATATATAGTATAGGTTCGTAAAAGAACACCAAGAGAGAGAAGATTTTTGGGGGAGGGGGATAACCTAAAAGACCAGCAAAAGCAAGTGGATCGACAGGAACTCCAACACCTTCAACAGCATTTGGTAGCACATTTCCCAACTCATCAGCATAGGGACCAATCACTAATTGTACAAAAGACAGAAGGGGGTTGTTATAGAAAAATTGTGGCCGTATAAACCTGAAAGGGATCGACAGGAAATAAATCAGTGTAATCAATATCCTTCAAATCTTGATCATTTGGTCATCATCAAAACCAAAAATCCAATGCAAAAATGACAAAAATAAGCAGCACATAACCATCGTTTTTATACAAGCTAGTGTAGTAATCCCCAAATACAACGCAAGAAGAGAAAAAAAGATACTCTTGATTAATGAAGTTCAATGGAACTTACAAGGCATTATCTCCTCCATTGAAACTACCATCGACCACAAAAGCTGAAACAGCTAGAATTAGCGATGTCAGATATGCACTAGCAGTTCGGGCAACTGGTATGTCAAAAAGGGCCTTTTTGTTTGGTAAGAGTGACTCATAGTTGTTCATGACACCCAGACACCCTGTCCAGTTGGATGGTACAAGAAATGATGGGCTAAGCTTCACACCATAATGGTCAGCGGTCAAACGTGTTGCGATCTGTTACAAGTCAAACAATTAGTGGGTAACCAACTTCATCCTTTGCATATAACACACAACATTTTCTTTTTAACTTGCAAGAGAAAGATCAATGCTTCTCCATATCAACTAAGAACCAACTTGGTCTCTATAAGAAAAATCTCATGTTCAGTTGAAAATCCAAAAAAATGAAAGGTCTAACTTGTAAAAGTCCCATTATAGAGCAATAAAGAAACTCTTAGAGGATAGTGGGTACCAAGCAATCATTTAACTGTGCAAGAATATGAACTACGATAACACTTTACCTCAGAAACACCCAAAATGGAGAGGAAGCCACCAAAAAGTGGTACCACGTCTGATATGTAATCATCAAAACTTGCACCTGGTTTCAGAAAAAAGCCACTCATGAGAGCTATTGTCCCAAAAGTTGCAACACCCAGAGCTACGGCACCAGCATAACCCAAAGGTGTGCTCAATTTTGTGGCCTCCAACTGGAGATCTATTTCAGCCTTTGGTTGCACCATGCACACCTACATGAATCATTATTTTTGTTAATATCTCATCATTCAACTTGATTTTAATTATGCCCCCAAGACTGCGTAATTTAGACTTCAGTCTGATGGAGCTTTTGCCATATTGTCCTGCTGGTGAATGTACAATAAAATTACTTATCCTGATCAGTACAGTCTCAGTATGTACAATAAAGGTTGTACAATACCTACATTGAACCAGAATTACATCGAAGACCAAACCCATTATCTTCCTTCTCCATTTACATAATAAAAAAGTTGCTTTCAATAAAGGCAAAAAAAAAATATAACAATTAAATAAACACAGCAGCTAACCTGTTTTGTAATTTCATCATTTCTTTCTTCCATGAACCAAAGCTCAACCTCTCTCCCAGCAGCCTCTGACAGCTTCTTCTCTAGTTTAGGCAATACTTCCTCTATCGGTTTTCTTAAATTACCTATAAATATACCTCCGTCTCCAAATCTCCTCACATCAACCGCGAAAAATGTATCAAAACCGAAACAACTCTTCAACTGCACGGCAAAGTTCCAACCAAAAGAACTCAATCTTTTTTTTCAATATTTACCAAACTTTTTATACTACCCAATAATACAGTAAATTTGCATATGAGAGTGAGCATTCCTTGTAACTGCATCCTAGTCTACAAAATTCTATTAGCTTGATAGGACAGAAAAATCTGTTCATCATTTTTTGACAGTTTCACCCGTCCTGATAAATGTATGATTCTAAATATCTGCACAAACTAATACCAAGAGATACACAGATAAATTAATAATCAATGCACTAATAACCATGGATAAACAAATTGTGTTTTCAAATCAGCTAGACCTGACAGAAACTTCTAGCTTCCTTTTGTGAGACTATGAACTTAATATAAAGAAACTATCAGGAATTTTGTTATCATTCTTCTATTGGTTAAAACCTTCTTCGAATTAATAGGGCTAGTGCGTAAACTGAAACTGCAAAATATAACCCTTCTCCTAACAGTAGGGTTTAGAGTGTTGTCTGATGCCACCAAATGTAGAAAGAAAGAAAAGGACATATGAAAGCAATGTGTGTTATTTGAAAATTGAAAAAAACTGACAGTAACAACTTACAGAAACTCCTTTTTTGTCTGCCCTTTCAAATGTTTTAAACCTTAATTGGGTGTGCTCCCTAGTTCATGTGTTTGTAGAGGAAAAACAGAGGACAATTGGATCCGCACTTTTATCCATTTCTTTTCAATTTTTGGAATACTTTGTCTAACATAACTTTTGAACTTAAGCAGGACAACTGTGGAATTGTTGTGACTACTCATTAATCAAACTAGACAGGTAATTACATTTCTTTACCAAATTAAGAAATTAACAAATTGTGAAGGGAAAAGAGAATACCTTATTAAGGTCTAAGGCTTTGAAAGTATCTTTTGCTTTCTCCAGCATCTCCTTCTCTCCTTCCAATCTATCCCTCACCAAATTATTCCATAGCTTCGACACTGGGTTACCGCCATCAGTCTCCTTCTCCATTTCTTTTAGCCTTCTATAAATCCTTTTCTTCTCCAGTTCCACAGCAGCCTCGATCGACGGGTTACCCATAAATTTCTTGAACTCTTCATCTTCTTTCCAATCCACCTCTTGCTGTTGCTCCTTCTTTCGTGCCTCGTCTGAATCAGAGCTTTTGGACTCATGGTGTGAACCTGTTTCTGCTTTATCAGCTGGACCAACAGCTATAGAAGCAGGAGGAGGTGAAGAGCTCTTCTCCTCTTGTTGTGGGTCTTGAAGAGAGGAGAAGATAACAGTGGTGGAGGTTCGTTTTCTCAAAGAGAGACTGTGAGGCCTTTGTTGGGTCAAAGATTGAATCTTGGGCGTCAGAGAGCATTGTCGTTTTAATGGGTTCCTGTTTGAAGAGAGAGAGAAAAGGGGAGAATGTACAACTGGAGACGCCATTGATGGTAGTAGGGGAGAAGCTATACAGTAGAATGGAAACTTTGCGAGAGCAGGATAGTTGAGATTGTCCCTCCAGCGCAAACTTCATTTTTATAAGAAGAAGAAGCGAGAAAGAAAATAGATGAAAAAATGAAAGTGAAATTCGGGTCTGGAAATGTTGAGAGGGTTCGAGAGGGGAGAGAATGAGCGGAGAGGGAGAGCACTGAAGAAGAGGCAAAATGTGAAAGAAACAGAGTGCATATCCTGTTCCCCTTTTCATAAAGGGCCTTATTGGGCTTGATTTTGTATGAAATGTTTAAAGGGGGCTGAGATTTCTATCCCTCAGTTTTTTGGGTTGCAATTGAAGATTTGAGCCCGGATTCAGAATTTCTTAACAAAGTGGTATGAGCATCTCTATTTTTGCAATTAAAGTTATCATATCAACGAATTGGAAATGAAAAGGAAGAATACATTCTGAAATTAAATACGTCAAAATTATTAAATTGATAACATGACAAATAAATTCGATATCTGCATGCATTTATATGGATAATATGCTCTAGCATCCACAACTTATGATAACCTAAATGTCACCGATTCCTGGGTTGCTCAGTTTCTTAATGACAATTACCACACTAAATTTTCGACATACTTGAAAAAGAAAAATATATCAGAGGATCTTACTAATGTGATAAGGAGAGAAAATTTCATTATGTGTTGTTGCCACTCTCAGCTAGTACTACTTTTTCCACGCTACCAAATAAAACACAGTTTACATCATCACATGGCTTTTTTTTAGCACGCCTGTTCTGGTTAACAAAGTGCCTCTGGCCGAATCAGGATGAGACAGGAAATTTAGTCACGCTGTTAACTTATTTCATTCCAATAGTTGGATTTTGATGGCAAATAACCCTAAACATGATATCTTTTCCTAATTAGAATCATAAAGAGTGGTGCAATTGGCAAATAGTGAAATACAGCGGGTGCAATTGGCAAATTACATGTTTTCTTCCGTTAGGTCCCACATGTCAGTTTACCACAACACATAATCAGCAACTACCAAAGAAGATATGTTTTCTTCTCGCAGAAGTACAAAACTTTACACAAGGATATCTCAACGATTATAATCTGTACTTTTTTTTTCCAGTTAACAAATCAATTTCACTACTTACCAATTACCAGGTGATCATCTCACATTTATGTTTAAATCGCATCAAAAGGACAAAATTGGAAGCTTCTCCGAGGATTATAACTACATTTTAACAGCTCATTACTTCAATAACTGCTGAGTGCATGGAAGTGGCGCCACAGATCACCATCTCCGCACCAAAGATGTTAGCAGCTGAAAGAAAAGAAGAAAAAAAAAAAGCCTCTCTTAATTAACAAGGCATGTCCAAGTTACCAACTTTTAAAATCCTATTTGTCCTTTTAACGAACTATTGTTTTATAACTATAAACATATAGGTAAACCATGCCTATTTATGCTATACTGAACTACATTTCCTTTCATAAGGTCTCGTGCTATCCACATTATCAGTCTATACCTAGTTTGATTCTCAGTTACTATTATATTTTAACAAAATACCTTTTATCTAAACATCGCACAGAAGTTTCTATCAAATTTTAATGCTAACCTCAAAGAGTTCAAAAGGGTTGCCGCGTCTGTAATCGTCATTTTTCTGCTCCTGACCACCGGAGAGGATTTTTGAAGCAATGAATCTCCATAAAACAAGCAATACGCCAGTACTGCCCATAGTTACCAGTATAAATGGAGTGGGAGGTATATGCCCCAGTTTTGCTGCCCTTATGCCGATTCCGAACTGAAATTTGGATTAAAGAAAAACGATTTCCAAAAATAAGCATCCACTTGAGAATTTCAATGATTACTTTCTCAAGACAAAACATTTTCAAGAAAAAGTCACTTAAAGGCTGCATTTAACAACATATCTGCTAAATTTAGCAAGCACATACGGCAGAAGATATATCAGAATAACATTGGACAGGTACTTCGAAAAATGTTTGAACCTAAAATAGAAAGTTTACCGGGATTCCAACAGCCCATGATTTAGCTGCGGCAAAAATAGCACTGGAACTACCATTCTTTCCTTTTCCATCATCACCATAAGCTCCAAGAAAATATGCACTTAGTATCCATCCTACACATCCAAAAAGGTAAACGGAAATGTCGAACAAACTTTCAAAATCAACACTTCATACGAAGGATAATATGATGTCAAACCAAAATAAAATCGAAGATAACTACAAACCAGCAATAAAAGGATCCGCAGTTTTCAAAGTCTCCAAATCAAGAAAAGGGAGGCCGTGGCTGAATCTTCCTATGGCTGAGAACATAAGAATGCATAACACATCCCCGCCAGCCAGCACCCCTATTTGTCTGATAAATATAATTAAGGAGTCTAAATTAAAAGAAGTGTAGCATCTAAGAAAATGTTACACAAAAGTTGTTCTCATTTTCAGCATATGAATAGTTTCACATGCCTCCCAAAATCATAATCATATATTGCACACATATGCAAATGAGAAATATCTCGTATGACCCTCTAAAACATAGGAAATGTCACAAAATTCTCAACTCATGTAATAGTTTAAAATGCCAAATTTCTAGACGTTTTCTCAATTATGCAAGTGAAGATAACACGGAATATTCTTGGTGACTATCGTCCTCAAGTAAACATAAAAGAGGAGATACATTTATGTTTTGCTGGGCATCAAGTACTATAACTGGTGTGATGCATTTATTTGTCAGTTTTGCTGCAGTAATATATGATTTCCTACCCTTGCCAGCTGGCATATGAGATATAACCTTTCTTATATAACTCTTGTTCTTGAAATCCATGATTCTAACAAGCAAACTTCATGATTGTAATAAGCGGAAATAATAACGATATAATTTACAAGAGATGAATCTAGTGTTTAAAACTCCAATATTTATTTTACAACAATATTTCTTATGCTATCTTTTTCTTTTTGGACTAGCTCATATAAAAGTTTAAATAGCTCTAATTTGCTCAATTACACAGGTCACAACTCAGAAGAGCTCAAATTCAAGTCCTATAGGAACAACCAAATTTGCTTAAAAGGTATCCTGATTCCTGACACACTTTCAAGCCTTAAGCTAATGATACAAAATGTTAAATCAAATCGACCAAAGGAAGAAAATTTACCCCCAAGATTGAATCTTTTTGTAAATGTTTTCTTCCCCAGGCTTTTCAAAGCGAATGACCCCCTCGACCGGGACCCCTTCTTCAGTGAGCGAGACAGTCTGCTCGGGGGCAGCTACAGTAGTTGTCGATGGAGGCGCAGGACGCGGTGGCGGGGTGCGACCAGAGGTGGTGGGGCCCACAGTATCAGGACTGGAGAGCGACAGCAGAGGCGGTCTAGAGGTGTTATTATAGCGAGTTCTCCTGAAAGCGGATTTGGATCTGGATCTGGATACGGAGAAGAGAGAAGGGGTCGACGGAGGCAGTCTCCGGCCGGAGAGAGCTCCCGTCGGCGATTGGTTTATTACCAGCATTTTTTTTGTTTTTTTGTGTTTTGATTGTGAGCAGCGAAGAGAAACGAGGATTTGATCCGACTTCTGAGTGGCTTGTATCATCCATCCCCTCTTTTACTTGAAGTTTCGATTTTTGAACCTTAGAAAATAGAAAATATAAATATGGGCCAAAAAGCCCACAATGAGTTCCCCGTTCTCGGAGGTTTTGGGCTTATAAATCTATTATATGTTTGCTAATATACCCGCAGAAGAGAAGTTATTGTAGACAGGTCCAGAAGAGATTTTATTCCTGAAAACAACAATAAAAAGGCGAAACGCGCGGGTTCTAAGCCGACAGAACAAGTGGAGGATATCAGATTTCGGATTTGCTGCTGCTGCTTGATCAGTCAGATCTCTTTAGCTCATCATGCGTGGGTCCCGCTTGACAGTTTAATTAAACCACGCTTCTCCAGTCTACAGGAACTGCAGATGTCCAGTACATAACAAGATCTTACTTACGTACGTACGCTTTTTTATGTCGAAACTAGAAAGACCCACTGGGCAGTGTTGAGTGTTAATGTCAGAAAAATTGTACAATCGTCAATTTGATTTGATTGGTTTTATTTTAATCGGAATTGATTGACATCTGAAAAGATAGACAACAACCACACATTCTCTCTCTCTCTCTCTCTCTCTCTCTCTCTCTCGAACTTATTCTGTATTTCTACTATCCGACAATTAATATTCATCTCTCTCTCTCTCTCTCTCTATCCTCTCCTGCTCTCTCTCCAGTCAAGTGACAGACGAATAATTTCTTCAATGCATGCACTCTGTGCTCTCTCTCTCTCTCTCTCTCTCTCTCTCTCTCTCTCTCTGCAAATTTGCCTCCTTTTCTCAAACGAATTCCAGCAACACCACTTAACTCTGACAAATTCAGACAGACACAAATTAACCTTTTTAGTCAGAGAAAACAAGAACAAACCGAAATGGAAGATGATCCTCCTGTTGCACATCAGCTACATGCAACTATGAAACACAAAAGACTCTTCCTTCAATTTGATCCCCTCACAAGACCATAATTGTATATACAACCCCAAATATACTAATTTCATTTCCGCTTTCTTGGATTGCCTAAAGACATGTAATACTTTCCACGGCATCCTTTCTATCACTTCTTTCTTTTCTTCTTCTTTTTTTTTTTTTGGGACTTTCACTTCTTTAATCTATTCTACATTTCTACTACTACTTTTTCTAGCTTCATCCTTCTTGTTTTTTTAGTTTCCTTCCTAGTTGCTTTTTCTATCTTTCATCATTATCTTTCTTCCTTTGGGAATCAATCTTCGCCTTTCTTTCATTAGTTCTTTGTTTGCTTTCTTCTTTTCTTTCTTGGTTTGTAGGAAAATGTTCATTGTTAATTTGTTTCGGTTTCTTCCCTGTTGAAGACTAATTAATTTCTATGAAGGGACACATTAATTTCTTTTTAGCAAAATTTATGGCAGGGCTCTGAAAGTTTCTTAATCAATGCATGGAGTTGCCATGCTGTCTTACAATTGAGGTACACCAAAAGATGATGCTGCAGTGCAACGAAGAGCTCAAGAGAGAGGAAACAGAGCTCATTAAAAAAAAAAAGCACATTTGCAACTAATTTCTCTCACTGCTGAATCGTACAATTGGTTCTTATCAGGTACACGGTACACCCATGATGCATTAGTTCCTCATTTGGTCATGTCGTAGATTTTTATATTTTTAGTTTCTATGTTTAATAGTTATTGATTTAATATGCATAGGTCAAGTATGAGTAAGGGGTCTGGATCTGCTGCCATAAATTATATGACACATTAACTATCATAAAATTTTAAATCGTTCGATTTAATTTAAACGATTCAGATTTAGCTGATAGGGAGTGTTTTTTTATTTATATTTTAGTGAATCCCACATGTCATAGACTCAAAAAAATTATGACAGAATTGTGCCATAGAATAAGTATGGCAGCGGATGTGAATCTTGAGTACTGAATATATTTTCATAATTAATTCATGATATATAATTGCAAGTAATATGATATTCATATATATTATCCTCTCGGTAAATTGCTATCTATGTGATCACAGCAGGTTAATTCCAATTTGCAAACATTATAATGATCTAAGATATATCATCATCTTCTTCTATCAGCCCTAAATATTTGCTGGTTGTTTAATCTTTCTTATATATAGAGAAAGGTTTCCACCATCCAACAATTAGCAGTAAATCTTTGTTTCTGATTTAATAAGTAAAAATTAACATTACAATTGCAAATTGCTATTAAATCTACAAATTTGTGCCAAAAATGTTCAGGTGCATGTCTGTGTCATATCCATGGGTGGATGTAGGTTTGCAGGATGGGAATAGTATTTATCTCTTTTTCTAAAAAATCGTTAACACAGATTCCCTTCTTCATTTTCTAGCTTTATAATTGTATGATATGGTAACCCTACCTGAACCATATCAAACTCTAATCCATGCAATGCACTGTTTATGAATTTCATAGGAAGAACACGTCACCAGGCTATATGTGGGGTGGGTCACACAAGTTTGAGAAAGGTTCAAAAAGTATGGAATCTGCAACGTGCTTTGTTTTTAAGTTTGCTTACAAGTGTTGAGATTTGTGAAATTAAATTTCTACTTTTCTGGTGCGGGGCCAACTGTACATAAAATTCTGAATGTTTTTATATCAATGAAATATATAGGTCCTTGTCATGGAACCTAGATACATCCTGTATGTTTTTTTTTCTACAGATAAAAACATTCATTTTATGTACAGTATAAGGACCTAGCTATTTAAAAGAGAAGTAATATTATAGAGGCTGTCTCTATTACAATCATGGTCAAAATTAGGAAAAAATATATAAGACGAAGCAATGCTGTATTTGCAATCTGATGAAGTTGAGTTAACAGAGGACATAGAGATAGAGGAGGAGACAGAGATAGAGATCAAAGGTAGAGATAAAGGAGGAGACAGAGATAGAGATCGAAGGTCGCATTAGCACAAACGGATCGATGGACTTGATGATCAACATTCAACTGAGTCATCAATCAAAGGAAGAGACTGAAAGCCATCGAATGGGATGCAACTTGCATGCGATGATGCACACTGACCGATTAAAGGGTGCGGCACATCTCTGTGTGTGTGCGGGTGGGTGGGTGGATGTTTCAACGGCGATGGATTGTGCCGACTCTGACCATGACACCCTGCAGGTTGCAATTGAAGATGTAATATGTAGTGCTTGTATTGTGTTGTGATTAATTATAGAATCCTCCTCGACATATTAAGTGAGGAAATTTAATTAATTGTTATGATAAGTTAAGCTAAGATGTCTGGTTTCATATATTGTATAGATACGTGAGTCATAGAATAATTAGCTGAGATAATTAATAACCATGGAGAGTTATATATTGCGCTGTCTCCATCTGGCAAAGACTCAATGATGTCAATTAATTAATTACCAATAGCAGCATGCAGATATGAATTCAAATATATATGACTCCCTCTGATGATATTTGAGAGCAAATTCAGAAGAAGTATATCATACTATTAATTCATAAGTTTGCATGAATTAGGTATAGTGTCGGATTTCATGTCCATTATATATACGTACGGCTGGCAAGATCATCTTATTAATTAATTAGCCCAGCCCACAAATTTCAAAGACTGATTTGTGAAATCTTATTAGTATTACTTAATATTACTGTTGAAATTGAATCAATGTAATTTTTTTTTTTGGAAAAAGTGGATAAATTCACCTGTTTCATTGAAACAACATAAAAGATACAAATGTGAGGGTACCGAACAGCTGATACCAAACACATTTTATGCTCAAATACAAACTTAGATAGAATTAAGCTACTTAGTCGGTCTAAATAAATGCAGAACATAAACTGGTTCAACAACAACACAAAACAAAGCAAGAAATCAGAACAAGTTTAGAAAAAACCAAAAAGAACCATTAAGAATACAAAAAAGTAGAAGGTTGTAGAAGCTTTCAACTTGTGTCTTTATCTAATCAGAGAGAGGCTATTCTCGCTTCCAGAATATTAATTACAATGATTATCATATGATATTGAATCATTGTAATTAATACATTGAAACAGTTTATGAGATCGTGAGCATGATCTCCAAAAAAGTATGTGTATATAGCGGACTCGTAATAATCTAATTTAAAATATTTCGACTCGTATCTCTTTTATAACAGTGTGTCTGAAAGGAGCAAATTCAAATTTGATCTTATTAATAGCTTAAAACATTAAAATTAAATAACTTTTTTGCAACTTTTAACATGATTTTTTTTGCAAGAATCCAATATTATCTTTTTTTAATTCATTTTCTGTGTGTTTCGTATAGTATCAGCTTATTAGCTTTGTACAAGTGGAATGATAATGCAATGACCATAAACTTTTAATTAAATTGCTCACCGATTAAATCAATGATGAATGAAGAAGTTAATAAGAATTAAAAAGTCCAACACTACTATTGTGAAATAAGAAACTGAAGAAATGAGTACACGTTATTCTGGGGAAACGGTTCAACCTTTATTATTTATTCATAATAATGAGAACAAATTGCTATCAAAATGCTTAATGTGTAAACATGATCTAGGAGTGATCAGAATTTGAGATGCCAGAAATATTACATGGTAATTGATTTCGAAGCCTCTTGCTGCAATGATTCTGGACCGTTCAATTGTTTCACAATTCGTATAATATAAATTTTCAGACATCTTATTGTAAATTTATCTGTTTGTACGTCATGTAACAAGTATATTGCACAGCGGATGATCATAAAAATTCGAGGCGACCTATGACCCGAAAATTAATGGCCAACCTGAAACAATTAATTAACCCAATCTTAATCTAATTTTGATATGAAATTCTTAACCAAGCCCGATCATATTCATGTCCGTCTTGATCCATATTGAATCTTTAGTCTATAATTTCATCATTTAAAAATATGGACTAGGTGATCATGCAACCAAGTTGATCTGAATCGAGCCGAAATATGGACTAGGTGGGACAAAATATTAGAAGGGAACATAATTTTTCAATTTTTTTTTGGACCACAAGCATAAATTTACAATTTTTCAGGAAATCAAACTCAACTGATCCAGTTGCTTGCATTAACTAGACATGAAGCTTCCATCCCCATAATTAAACGAATTAAACGGAATTTAAAATTATTTTCAAATTTTCATATAATTTATATTTTTATTAAAACTTTAGAAGTTTAATATATGTGTTAATTGACATGAAAAAAACCGAGTTATATTAAAATTATATCAGTACATATTAAATCCACATCATAATTTTAGACGAATTTAACTCTAATATCCTTACATATGCTTTATAAATAGGGATTTCGTGTCATCTTCTTGCCCAGTTTTCCGGTCAAAACCATGATAAATGAAAAATTGAGGTGAGAAGAGAGAAGATGTCTTGCATGTTACGCATATATATATATATATATATAAAAGCAGAGAGGCGTGTGATGCATGAAAATGGCACATGCATGTGACATGTATGTTGGTTGCAAATTGCAATAGGAAAGAAAACCATTGTTTGGTCAGTGCATGTTGACAGAGAACTTGAGATGGTGCTAAAAAGACTTACTGCATGTAGACAAACGGTCATATCCATCTCAGATTAAAAAAATGCATGTTGATTCTTTAATCTTTACCTCCCCCTAACTTCATATCATGACCTGTCCTGAGGCCATGCACCTTTATTCCCTGTCCCTTCAAACTATACTATATATATATATATTTTTTTTCTTATATATTTCTTATTATTGTTCCCCGTTAATTAATTTCTCCCTAGCTGGTAAATTATACTATTCCAAACCATCCAATCCGAATTCTGGGATTCGCATCCAATTCTTATATTTATATATAATACATAATATATTAATATGGATGGATGGATATTTTACTTTTCAACACATGATCACAAGCAGCAACAGAATGTATATATTTTACATGTTATTTCTTGATTTGTTTTGAGGTTCACAACTGTAATTAAAAGCTTGTTTGAAATAACCCACAACCAGTACTGCTCCAATTCAAAACCACGTTGTCGAACCTGAAAACAAAGACTTTATTGAGCTGATTTAGAAAAAGATACTGACTGGTTTATTTGCAAATTAAAGGGCAAAGTGGTTTGAGTGGATACCTTGGTCGCTTGCTGGTACAAGAAGAAGAGAGAAAAAAAGGTTTAATTTGATGCTAGATTGCAATCAGCACATCCACATCTCCACCTGGCCAGCTATAACACATGCATGGAAGTCCAAGGAAGAAGGAATCACGGTCAACATAACAACGTGTATGTGGCTCCTCAGGGGTCAGGGGTCAGGCCCACAATTTAACTTACATGATACATGTCAAAAAAAGAATCCCATCTCAAGGCAACAAAAGTACCACACATTACAATCCTGAGGGTTCGTTAATTAATTTGGATCCGGGATACATATGGAGCTGATATATATAATACAACAATTAATAGGCAAATCTTCTCCTGGATAACACCAACCTCCAAGACATTCGTGTTATTGCTAAGAAGATTAAGATTAAGAAAAAAAACTTAGCAATTACGCAAATTTTTCAATAGAAACATGTACTTTCTTCAAAAAAGAAAGAAACTTGTACATCAATTTTTTTTTTTTTGGCATGACCACCTTGTAAATATCTTCTCTTTTTCAATGAAGAATATAGTTGGCATTTTGCCTGCTTCTTCCTCAAAAAAGACTTAATTACAACGTTTTGTTTGAATGCATCTGCGACTTCCTCTCAACATCTCCATTGATTTAATGATTTTAGTTAACAAGCTAACTCCATATATTCAGGACCCAAATCAAAATCATCATATAGAGGACAGGTCACAAAACAATACAAAGGCATAAAAAGAGAGGAAAAAATTATCTATGAAGATGATTGGATTTCATATATATCTCTTTGATTATTCAACATGATATGTGATTTTGTCAATTTTATTATCTTTTTCTTTAATATATAATTTGTACAATCTAATATTCTTATCTTTTTATTACAAAACTGTTATAATTAATGCTTACATGGATTTCTTCATTAATATTGTATGAGATCCATCTAATTTAATCATTAATTGAATTATTATATTATGTATATCAGTCTCTATGAAACTTTTACGCATATCATGATATCGCATTCAAAAATGAATTTAATAATTAGTTTTTTTCCCCGCATATATTTTTTCGTCCTAAAATATAATCCTAGTTTCAAATAGGGACATTTGGATAGTTTGGAATTTCAAAAAACGACCCTTAAATTTATGACGAGTGATAATTGTAATCCTTAAGTATACCTCTTATTTGCACCTCAGATGCATTAATATTTCTTTTAAAAAATATTTATATCTAATAATAAAAATATTTATACCTTGCGTTATAAGGATTAAAAGTTATATAAATTATATTTTTATTTGTACAATAAAACTTTTAACTTAAATTTTTTCTATAATCAGCTAAAAAGAGTAATAAATATTATTTATATTAAGTATAAATATTTGTAAATTCAGATATAAATAAATTATCTATTTAATATAAATATTTTTTTATATAAATAAAGAGTACAAAATATGATGTATAAAAATAATTTCTCAATTTAATAACATTTTTCTAAAAATAATTTCTCAATTATATATCTATATAATATAAATGTCGTTATCTCAGGTAAGTCCCTATTTATTAATAATAATAATATGTGAGTGTTGTTTATTGGGATTTGGCCTAAAAGATCCATGGCTCCTAATCCCTAAGCCTATATATCTACTTGCCTAAATTAATCATATCACAAAAGATTCCAGATGCTAGCCTATCAATAATTAATTCCTAGAAACAAAATCAAACTATGATGTAGCTATATATATAGGCTAATTGTTTCAAAAAATAATATATATATATAGGGGTATAGCACTAGCATAATAGCATAGAATAAAAACGAGAGGAAGGTCCTTTAGTTTAGAAAATTTACAATGAAGATAAGAGATAATATATATAATAAGCATTTAATTAGGTTGGTGATGTGTCGTACGAAATATAATGATTTGTGTAATTGGTCACATGACTGTATCCTGAGATTTGACGTTAACTAATCACGATTTGACTATTGCTCAAACCTTATATTTTCCGCTCATTAATTAATTACTATGTACTGTGGTTCTGTGATGAATTCAAATCATCACACGATTACATATATAACTGCACAACCAAAATTATTATATTTGTCGGCGCTAATCATATCATATCTGATCTCTCTTGTCATCATATTACATAGATACGCCAGCTAATGCTAACTCTAAATGCATCTTTTTTTACTTTTCTCTCAGGTGATCATGAATTTCAACTAAGAGCAAATTAATTAGCATGTGAAAATAACGACTGTTATTTACTTATTAACATTTTAAAATTGTGCAGAAGCTTTCCAAACGTAACCAATATCATGCATTGAAGGTAAATTCGCTCGCGTTGTCTATATATATTCGTTAATTAAAATTCACACAATTTAAAGAAGGGATCGTATAGTAGAAGAGGGTTACAATCTTTTTTCTTTTTCTTTTTCTTTTTCTTTAGCTAGGGTAATTTTTGAGACTTCATCCTAAAAATATTTATTAAAGAAAATTTTTAAAATTAAATAATTTTTAATCACAAATTTATATGTGATAAAATAAATGATATATTTTTTTAAAAAAAATTAATGCTACAAATAATTAACAACAATAAAATTAGTTACATAAATATTTTCATATAAAAATACAAAAAATTGTATCATTTTAAAAAAATTATATGATGCCTTAAACCCTAAAGGCCTAAACCCTTAAACACAACACACACTTTTAAATGAAGAGAGAGAATAATGAGGTGGAAGCTTTGAAACTCAATAATTTTTATGAAGTATAGATTTTCGAGAACCGGAAGAAGTGAGTAAAATGTTATGACCAAATTTTAATTGCCCCTGTAATATTATTTTGAAAATTGACAAATAAAGAGATCGTTGTTTGAAACGAATTTTTGATTCATGATGTCAAAACAACAATATCATATTTTTTGAGTTAAAAAAAAACAATATCATATTAGTTCGATATATTTGTTTCAATCGTATATAGTCATGATTTTTTACAATGCTTGTTTCGTAATTACAACCACAACACGATGTGGGTAAATATTGATTTCTTTATAGATTTTAAATTCAAAACAAATAAAATTGGCGAATATAACTCACTATATATGTGGAATCTGTATTAAATAATACTAGTTCTCACCAAAATCACGTTGCCTTTAGATTTTTCAGTTTAGACCGATCGACAGAAAGGAGTTACATAAACAAATTTATTATCTAGTTATATTTGATAAATACAAATATTTTTCAGATTTCAAAATGAAATATTACTTACATAGTTATATTTGATAGAGTAAACCTAGCGACTAGCGTATTCTTGAGCTCATCAAGACTTTTGATGATTTTAACTCAAAATCTATTTAATTGATTTCAAATAATAAATTCAAGTCATTGAAACAAAGCTATATCATTAGTGATACATTTATATTATAAATTTATAAATTTTCAAATTCGTTTAATATAAAGTCAACGGTCAAAGAATTGAAGGTTCATGAGTTATTTTTATACATTCATTTCTTGATAATTTTGATCACTTGATTCTACACTAAATAAATTAAAAATTAAAAAATTTAGCATATAAATGCATCACATAGGTTGTTAGTGTACTGTTCTAAAAATCAAATATATTTAGTTCATGTAATCTGAATGATTTATATATGTGATGTATATGTTCATTTTGTTTGTTAAGTTATCTTTATTTATCAATCTTTTGGGTTGAGAATCTAAAATGTAAAACTTGATAATAAAACATAAAGATTATTGTAAAATGTTCCTAACTTGTCAAGGTTATAATCAAATTTATCATTTTATTTAGCGTTTTATTTATGTTGGTTAAAATAAAGGTTCTTGGAACAAATGTTTAATTTTCTGATTAGATGCTTTGTTATGTTCCCATACTATGAATTAATGAAGTTTGTTTTGCAATATTGGTTATCCTTCAATTTCTAAAATCAAAAAAATCAAAAAAAAAAAGAGAGGAAAGATAATCCTCAATATCTGACCAATATCTTTCATAGCTTAACGCTGTCAAAGCAAAAAAAAACGCTACATGGAATTTACTAAGCTGTAATCAGCTAATTATATGTGAGACTCATAAATAAATAAATAAATAAAAGAGGAAAGATAGTCCTCAGAAATAATAAAATTAGCTAAACTCCAATTACAAAACGTTGTGAAATCTTGCTAAGGAGTAATATGTTTAGACATTTGCCAATGCAAAACTAATATAACTTCAGATAAAATATGATCCGTACGGTAGGAGAAATTAAAAATTAATTGAGATCGGAACAAAATATAAATAAATAAAAAATAATAATAATAATAATAACATAAATTCTGATCTAATAGGGATGAGATAAACCCAAAATTAGTTACCAGTGGTGGGGTCCCTACCTAGTTGAGCAGCAGCACTGATCCTAGGTTCAAGGGGTGAACCAAGTTACTGATGTAATGCCAAAGAGCACAATTTTGACACTAATGCCTTAATGTGTTCTGAGATAATAAAATACGTATATATATAAAAAAATATATATATAAACAATGGAAAAAATAATAATAATAATAGTAATATAGGGATATTTCCACGCCGTATACCCTTTAAAACACCTAAAGATTCTCACTACTATGTGCATGGTTATATGTGATCTCGGTCAAATGTAATCTTGTTAAGTATGAATCCAAATTGAAAAGTATTCATAACGATGCATAGTAGAGAGCAGATTACAATAGACATATTAAAGAGAGGGCTTTTAAAGTTTTTAAAACTTGGTGGGGATTGTTAATGCTTTTATAAATTAGGTTTTAAAAACTTTATATTTAATGACATATTTTCTTAATAGATCTTTCAAATATGTTAATGAGATTAAAGTCTAATAATATCAAATAAGTTATATTTGAATAGAGGATTGAATTCCATATAGTAACGTATGAATCAAATTAATATTCTGTAACCTTTATGGCAATTAATTCATGGGACCAAAATAGGTTATAAAAAACGCTTGGTCCGTGCTCTCTGACGATTAACACAAAACATAAAAAAAACAAAATAGATCTCTACATAAAAATATAAAATATATATTGGCTCAAGAAATTTGGTGTTGGACTCCTGTTCAATTCGATTGGGTGTCAATTAAATCTATTCATGATGTTGGAATGGTTTTGACATTATTATCAAATGACATAGATCTCGATCATATAAAAAAAAATAAGATAGACCAAACATATAATATTTGATCAATGTAATGTAATAACAAACTTAACCTGATGATTATGGGATAAACATCATTATTTAAATTAAACTTCAGACAAAACTGTTGCGGATCACAGCAGGGTGTTATGGATGACAACACTAGGTGCTGCCGGTCGTAACGCATGCAACTGTCACGGGATGACACAAGGCATCGTTGCGGTGCGCAATGACAGTGTTGCGGGTGACAAGTTCCAATCACAAGAACCGACATACGCCCACGCTTACTCACGTTTTGAGTGGGGTGAGGAATGACAGCCCCTCTCCCAGCGCCCTATAAAAAGGGGCGCTCACCCAGAGTCTCAGACATCAGTTCTTCCCACGCTGAAACTCTGCCGCTCCACCGTCTGATATAGTTACGAGAGGTTAAGCGCTACCGTCTGAGAACATTTAGCAAGGTCGACGGTCAGCGTCTAGTGAGCTCTCTGGTGGACACCGATAGAGGACTTTTACGTTGGAGCCTGATGGTATTGACAGAAAATCTCATCAGCGTTAAGCGCTATCTTCAACGAAACAAAGATATAAATCTATTTGTATTATGAATTTTAGTTTGATTCTGACTTATATAAGTAGATCTTTTGATGCATTAGAGAATTTTTAAAAATTTTATACCGCCCTTACACTATAAAATCTCGTGCAACTAACATAACTTTACTCTTGATGAGTATATTAACTATATATTTCTGCGCGCATACATGTATGTGATTATTTATTTCTTTCAACTTACTCGTTCCTATTATGATGAAGTTGTTTTTGGGTAAATTATGATGAAGTTGTTATTAACGGACAAACTATATTTTTAAATTCAACTAAATTTTATACATAATTAATCCAAATCATGAAGACTTTTATTTTTTATTGTTGATAATCATTGAGTCATTTTTCATAATTATCAAACAATTTGAATAATGATATAACTTATTATTCTAACTTTTAGCATTGTTCGTCGAATATTTTTACTTTCTAACTTGAAAAATAATCAAAACATTCACATATGATTTTAACCGATAGCGTCCGTAATAATGTCATTATCCGCTATTCATTATAAAAAAAAAATACTAGACCTCTATGAATTCACTATCCGTTGTTTGAACCTTTTCATGATAATATAGAACTAGGCAGAGAAAAGGGATTCCACTGGGACAAAACGAGACCCCCAGCGATTTATTGTTACGACATCTAAAAGCAAACAAGATTTATTTTCCTGATGGTCTGATTGCAAAAGACGTTCGGATTCGGTTCCTCGATTCTTTCCCGTTTCCATAAGCAAAGCAGCAGCAATAGCTCCAGAGACTGCCAAATTTCAAGAAGATGAAGAAAAAATAAAGAAAATGAGAAAAAAGAGTGGAAAGACAGGCAGGAAGGAAGCCCTTTGCGAATTGTCAGAGTGAGAGAGCGGAGCGCACATATGTCTCTCTCTGTCTTTCCCTCTGAAAACCCGGGATTCCGTTTGATCATTGATGCAACCAGAATATATAATAAAACCCAATAAATTAAACAGTGACACAACAGTGGGAGTATGATATATTACTAAATCAATTGCCAATGTGGGACCTAACACCACATGCCCACGAGGCAACACCACCCCACCACACCACACCACACCACACCCGCCTCCTGTGTTTGGTGTTTGCCTCCTCCGGTTTCTAATTTTTCTATGCTAGACAGGGTTTCTATACACTATTTGGACCGGCCTACCAAAATGGCAAATTTTTGGTGCTTGTGAAACTGGAACATGTCATTTTTTTGTTCATCGGTTATAGAACATGTATGTATATACTCTTTAATTTCTTAAAAAGAGATCAGGTTAGTTTTTAATGTCAGTCTCACATATTTATGACAACTGCCTTTTAATCTTTTTTAATATAATGTAGAGAAATGGTTTTATCCTCGTAGATTTATCTCTCAAATTTGTCCCCCACTTTATGTTAATGATGCTTTTCCACTCTTTTCATTTTCGGACAAAATATTTTTTTTATTCTCTCTATCCGGCCTTTTTTTAATTAATTAATAGAACATTTTTATTTTCTCTCTTGACAAATTTTCATTTATTTCCACAACTAATTGTGCACATACAGACTTATACATGTAAATATAAATATCAGTCAGTACAAGTATAAATATGTATGTGTGTGTCAATATGAACATCAGTTTGTGGAAGTATAAATATGAACATGAGCGTGGAAATATGAATACTAATTTGTATAAGTATAAACATGTGATAGTATAAACATAAACATCAATTTATCCAAATACCAAAATCATTACATCAAAGTAGACATGTACGTGCTTGTGCAAGTTTAAATATAATTTATTTAATTATAAACACTATTTTTTAAATATAAACACCGATCTATATAATTATAAACACTTAATTTTGTAAAATATGAATATTTAAATATTGATATTTGATTAAATAGGTTATAATATAGATATAAACACCTGGTACATAGACGTAAACATTTAATAATGTAAGTGTGAGTACTTATATGCATAGTTGGGCACTCGGTTAGGAGACGTACAGAGTCACATGAATCAGTGGGTAGACTAAAACTTTGACACGTTTTGAGGCAAAACAAAACATTCCGTGTGTACTTTCTTTAATCAGATGGTCAAAACAAATTATCATAAAATATGTTGTACTCGAGAATAACTCATAGAATTAAATTAATCATATGAAGTTTTCACTATTACACCTATTAAACTTACAGTTGAATACAGCAAGTACTATTACACCTATTAAACACCTATTAATCATATATTATAGAATAATTACTTTATCCATCACACTAAAATCTAATTCTATGAATATTAGGACTCCTCCGTTTCTTATTTCCTACTTATAGCCCTTAACACTGGTTTTGGATTGAGATAATGAATTGCAATTGCAAGAATGAATTAGTGGCAGACCGCTCGTGCGATGGCACTACCAGGAAGCGCTGGAGAGCAGAACTCCGTCCATCCTCTTCACATGTCACACTTGCTTGTTTAAAACCCAGCTCTAGCTGCCTTTTTCTCTCTGCCGTATATTCTGTTCCCCTTATTATTCTTTAGTTTCTGTCTGGCAGACTGCACCTCTCTCTCTCTCTCTTTACTACGAAATTAAAGAAGGGAACTTTACACTTGTATCCTGTCAACGTTATTATTTTATCGATTATTACACCTTCCCTGTGTGATTCATGCATCTTGGAAGGCGATGGTGGTGCAATTATTCATACGAGACAGGTCCGGACAGGTGTTCAATTATTCGTGCATCTTAGGTTCATTGCACTCAGCTTTCTAATTTGTTCAAATTAGTTCCTTTTGTCTACTAGTGCACTAGGTTCGAAAACATATTACTTCTCCTTCATTCTAGTCAAAGGCTGATGGCTGGTTCGCGCAATCTGTGACAGAGGTTGATTTTTTGACCAAGCACGGATGTTAATTCTTCTTGATCAATTCGAGAACAGAGACTCTTTAAGAGAACCAAACTAGAATCTTTCTTACAAATCCAAATGTGTTGTCAAATAGCAACTCGAATTTAACTTCTAAATTAATTTTTTTAGATGAAAGATAAGATTAAGTCTTTTAACATTAAATATCTATAAAAGATTTCAATCAAATTTGAAATATGTGATGTACTTTTATACAAAGATCCTTGCTTTAGTCATATTAAACAAAAAATCAATTCTTGTTTTAACTTTATGTTTGATTTTTGCTAATTTCAAATTTATATCAGGAAAAAAGTACAAAAAATATAAATACAAATGGAAAATCATATTTGGAATATTCTCCCACATGGCAACCCGATCAATGTTCAAACGTGTAAATGGAATTATCCAAGAATACAAATTTCATATTTGAAATATTCTTCGACCCGATAACCCGATCAATATTCAAAGGCGTAAATGAATTTGTACAAGAACAAAAATTTTCTTTTGATTTTTAGTGTCTCTCAATGAGATTTTACTATTCTTTTATTTAACTTAAAGATTTAATCGAATAACCACCATGCAATTTATAAAATTAGTGGCTATATAAAAATTTTCCAATTGTGCCACAAAAATTGTGATCATATAAGAATTCCAAAAGAAGACGACATGAGAAATGATGCGCAGGGAACAAAAGGAGAATGGATGGAAAAACAAAGAAATGAAGATAGAATGCAGATTTAAGAAGTATGTCATTTTATAAAATATATTATAAGAATAAATTACATGAATGGTCATTAAAATATCATCCATTTATCATTTTGATTTTAAAAATTTTAAAAGAATCACTTTGATACCATATTGGTCTTTAAAATTTCAAAGGTATTATTTTATCCCTTACACTTTTCTTAAACTTTTTAATTTATAAATTAGTATTATATTTTAAATTCATTGAAAAAATATCAATGCATGACATTATTTTGTGCAAACAACAACTTTAATTTTACAAAAATAAATATAATTATTCATATCATGAAATATTATTTAAATTATCAATAGCTTTAATCATGAACAATTATAAATTAATTAAAAATTATATATATATATATATATATATATATATATATATAGAGAGAGAGAGAGAGAGAGAGTAAAGCTAGCGTGAGCTGAAGCTCACCAAGACCGTTGGCGAGCTTAACTCAAAAAACTATCGAAACGGCTTCAAACGGCAAATCTGAGTAGCTCAATAAATTTTTTCATATTAAAATCTTGTAGGATACTATTTTTTTCTATTTTTTAGAATTTTTTAACTATTTATTTCATATTTTTTAAAATGCCCTACTTTTATATGCAAAATTTCATTATTTTATTATTATTATTAGAGTGACATTAAAAATCCTAAAAAATAGTTAGAAATTCTAAAAATAAAAAATTTTGGTATCCTACGAGATTTTGATATAAAGAATTTATTGAGCAACTCGGATTTGTCGTTTGAAGTTGATTCAATAGGTTTTTGAGTTAAACTTATCAAAGAGCTTAGTGGGTTTAAACTCATGCTAATTTTACTCTATATATATATTTTTTTAATTACTTTATATATTATCATAAGTATCATAAGATATATTATTGTGATATAGATGTGAACATATTTTTTATTTTTATTTTTAATCAATAATAATTGTAGAACTAATTAATTTGTTACAAACTGAAAATTTTATAAATAAAATGATAAATTAGTGATATTTTAAGGACTAAAATAATATATTTAAAATATTAAGGATTAAAATAATAAACAAAGTGATACTTTAAATTAGTGATATTTTAAATATTAAAATAATAAAATATTAAAACTTAAAAAAATTATTTGTGTAATTTATTCTATATTTGATGGAAACAAACAATTACAGTTACACGGAGTCAAAAAAGTGTTGCAATCTCACCGTGAGAAAATGATAAAAAGAGATGTTGAAGTCGAATGATGAAAAGTCAAAAAAGAAATGATTAGATCCAACTGTGAAAAATATAAAAAAAGATGCAGATTAATATATGAGGGAGTCAATTAAAAGATAAGGGGTCAAAATCCAAAAAGAATGTTTTGAGTAAAAAATATAGTGTTGAGATAATTCATTTAAAGGATTTGACTATCGAAAAGATGTTTCTTTTCGTAATAAATTGCAAGGTATCAATTTTGTTTCGAACTCGTTCCATGGTCTTTATTTATGTGCCATCGATAATGATCGCACGGGGGGTGGCTTGTATCATTTTCACACATAACTTTTATCATGACGGTGCAATTAGTTGTCTATATTTTGCTTTCAGCAAGATCTTTTATGTTATATTATGTGCACTATGGTCTGTAGTTTTGTGGCACGATATAAAGTGCTCATATTTGAGGGGAGTGGCGTCATATTAGAAGAAGTGTGTGCTGAAAGAGTCAGATTGGAATTTTTTTTATGTCGAAAAAAAATTTTTGAAATTACAAAATCTGATATAAATTAGTTGAAATTACAAAACAAAAAGAATTGAATTCTCATAAAATAATTTTAGAATGTTGGTTTCTGAGAGTTTTTGAAAGTCAGTATCTAGAGATTTTTTGAAAATTTGCTCACTATAAGGCCATTTTTCAGAAAAACAGCCTCTGATAGTCGATTTTCTAGGAATATTGTTTATTGAACACCGTTTTTCAAAAAAATCAAGAATCCGGCCTCTGAAGGTTAAGTTCTTGAAATCTAGTTTCAACATATGATTTTTGATTTTAAAGATTGTTTTTCCGGAACCTAATTTTTCTTATTTTGCAATTTTTATCAATTTATTTATGATTTTATAATTTTGATGATTTTTTTCCCAACATAAAAGAATGTTGTGAGACTGTCGTCAAAAAAAAATTAATTTATTCTTATTTTTACAAGTAAAGCAGATTAAAAATAAAATAATAATTAATTCGCTTATTTTACTTTTAATTCATTAGTATCTCATAATGAAATAGAGTAAAATATAAAAGATATAAGAAATATATAGTAATCGATTATCATAAACACCACTATTAATGTGTATTAAAAAACTATTTCAATTCATACATGAGGTATTTGATGCTATTATAAAAGTTTACATATATTTTTATTACTTGCTTTCTTTATGCAATATTTTTAATAATGCATGTTAACAATAATAACGATGATGATCACGATGATGATAATTATGATAATAATAATATTTTTATTATAATAATAGTATTAATGAAAATAGTAGTAATGATGATGATAGTAATTGAAGATCAAAAGAGGATTTTTGTTCTAAATAAATAGAGCAACTTTATTTCACCTACTCATGTGAAGTAATTTTGGTGAAGCAAAATATATATTTAATCACTTGTTCCGCTTTAATATGTTATATATTTAAACACAATTTATGTTTTGTAAAAATGTTAACCCTTATCACTTTTTTGGTCATTAAAATATTGGTATTTTTTTATGAAATACTTTTCTTATTATGTTTTTGATATTAATATTAATTGTTGTTTTTTGGAGTAGGAGTAGAATAACTACTGAGACCAATTTATCTAAAAGTACCATCAATTTCATTAAACTGTCATTGAATTCTACATATAATCCATCAATTTCACAAAATTCTAGACGTGATCTAATTAATTTGTGGCATCACATAAAGTTTATAAATGTATTATTGAATATTTCAATCTGTAAATCGTTCAACAATCAAGTTTCATATAATTTGAGTATTATTTTGATGATATATCAACGATACTAAATTTTTTTACTATTTTAAAGTAAAGTGTTCGATTGACAATAAGGTGTACATCAAATCTCATTCTTTTTATATCATAATGTTCGATTTTAAATTTCAAATATATGTTTTATTATTGTGAATATAATTCACTATTAATCAATTATTTCAAAGGACATATTACCCTACAAGCAGTTTTTTTTATCATCAATTTTTATCATCTTTATTTATTTTTTTTGTAGAGATTGAATGAGTGCTTCAACTTAAATGTTCAATTTGAATCTTAAATCAAATTTCGAACCGACGCTCTTCATATAAAAAATATTATTTTAATCACTAAATTTTTATCATTATTATGCTTGTTAGTCATAATTTTGTGCTAAAAATATTTCTGACAGAGACGCAACAATATTTTAATATGAACAAACTGAAAAATTAGTACTTTCCAAAAATGATAAAACATATAACTAGATAACCCCTTAAAGATCACATAATACATAGACCATATTCATGGCTCATTTGGTCTTTTGGGTTTTGAACCTGTCAAGTTTTCTTTTTTCTAAATACCAACCAATTCAACTGCTAACTTAGATTACTCTTTTCATCATCTAGTTTTATCGCATTCAACAACAATATTACAAATTTCCAATAAAAAACAATATCCTAAATTGAAATCCACAGTTGACATCTCTTTTATAGTCAAACAAATTACTTATTTAGGAAAGATTTATCAGTAATATTTATGCAGATATTTCATTGAAGAAATAAAAAAATAGTTAAAACATTAAACGTGTTTAGCTACCAAATTAATAGAGATTTAATAAAAATAATTTTAGTGTAGACGGGCGGATGACACATATTTTATTAGACCTTATAGTTTAAGTAAGTAGTACAATTTAGATTATGTACACTAAAACATTTATTCTAGTATTTGATTTAATTATAACAAAGAAGTTATATATTTGTTTGAATTCATCAGCACTATTAGTTGCTAATTTAATTCAGAGTGCATTAATATGCAGAGCTACTTTATCGAATTAATGAAAGTAATTAGTTTTCTCGAAGAAATTAAAACATTTTAAATATTTCAGGTGATACAGGTAATATTGAAGCTGGTATGATAACCTTTTTGATGGTATAAAAAAAATAGAACATAAAAAAAAATCGAATGCTGATACTAGAAAGATAAGAGTCATATCGAAATACTTACTAAATATCATGAATATGACATACAGAAAGTACAGTGTGCGCTGTAATTTTTCTAGTGTAAATTAAGGATCATTAGTTATTATTCATTACTCAAGATGGCTAAAAATTTTGCTGGTGTTGCAGACTAAAGGAGAAGAAATAGATTAATTTCCATGCAGGGAGTTCTTTGTAATTGTGATCTTTATTTTAGTATATTTAGTTTTTGTTTAATATCTCAGCAGCACCGCCACTTCAAGGCCACTCCTCTCTTGATTTGACCTGGAAAAGAAAGCCACCACCACACACACACACAAACACGCACACACTCTCTCTCTCTCTCTCTCTCTCAGTTTCTCTTTCTGTCTCTCAAGGTTGTCTTTGGGTTGCAGCCCCTTTCCTTTTCCCCATGACCCCATCTCTCTCTCTCTCCCTCCTCTCCTTCCAATCATAGCTTAAACCCTTTCTCCTTTAGGCAGAGCAACAAACACACCTCATCTCCAACCTTTCTCCTTTATCCTTTCTCTCCCCCCAAAACCTTACCTTGTTCTCTTCTCTCTCCCCAGCAAGAGGAACAGAGAGAGAGAGACACCAATGGAAGAGATCTCCCACCAGTTTGGAGCCACCAACACTAATCCATGGGGCTCTCTCATGTACTCCTTCACCTCTCCTCACACCACTCAAACCAGCAACCCTAACGCAGTAAATCCACCTGCAGTAGTTGCATCTCCTACTCCCTTGAGCACTGCAATACCACTTGCATTGAACAGTTCAACTCATGTAGCTGCACCTGCCAGTAAAGAGGCCTCTTCTTCTTCTTCCCCCTTTCAGCTCGTGCCTAGTGAGGTTGAAGCCATCAAGGCTAAGATCATATCACATCCGCACTATTCTTCTCTCCTCGCTGCTTACTTAGATTGCCAAAAGGCATAGCTTCTTTTCTTTGATACATAAGTTGTACTTGATCCATCGATATGTGCTGATTTAACTAAGATTATATCAACTTTAATCACGCTAGTACAATACGATATAGTTTATTCTTTTTCAGAAACTTGCAAAGACATATTCTTTTGGCAAAGAGTTCAAGGTAACAGGTTTTTATTGATGCAAAAATGTTCTAACATCAATGCTATTTTTATATATGTTGGAACTTCATTTCATTAAAAACCAAAAAATAGACGTTTTGTTTTATTTAAATTGTTAGTATTCTTTTTATCTGTGTTAGTATATATAGTTTCAATTAAAAGACAAATGATCGTCGTTTCACTCTACACCTGGTTTGCCTCGAAATATTAATCATTACTCAATTGAGGGATTACTTCGATTTTTCTAACAGTTGAATGAACTTGATCTTCATAACATATCTGAACTTTGTACGATCTGTTTTCAGCATTGTTGATTCCCCCGGATCTTTTTTAATTTTGTTGGGATTCTTTCAGGGTTAAGATGTTTGTACTTATTAATATTTTTTTTTGGTCTTTGATATCTATACTCGTTACAATCATATCACTAGTATTGTACTGAAAAGTTATTTGTTTTTATATATGCTTCCAATGATTTAGTAAAAGCTAAATAAATGAAATCTATGGTCGAATTGGTCAAAAACAAGAAGGGTTAAAATGAAAATTATATAAGATCAAACTTCTTGATTCCTTCATATTAAAAAAAAAGTTGCAATTCATCCCTAAGGGAGAATAATTATTGATTTTTTTGTGCAATAATAGAATATATATTGCACCACTTTTCCCTCATTGCAATTTCTTAATTGTTTTGTTTAATTTAAAGAAAGGCTGTTATGCAATCTTCTCTAATGATAGGTAGGAGCTCCTCCAGAGGTGGCTGCACGGCTATCAGCAGTTGCACAAGAGTTGGAGGTGAGACAGCGTACCTCGTTCAATCGACTTGATGCGCCAATTGAGCCAGAACTAGACCAATTCATGGTAATTCAATAAATATATCTTATTTTATGATGAGTACAGGAAATAAATGTGCCTTTATAATTGATATAAATGATCAAATTACAACTGAAAGCTAATAACTTATTACTAATTATTCATGTAATTATTATCTATTATTCTTCCCTCAAAAATGTATGATCAATTGTAGGTAGCTCGCCGAAGCTTACAGTTATACCGTTCTTTTTATTGTTTTTGCACAACTAATTTTTTGTTGAGCTTCTTTTGCTAGGTTTATTTGATCTTGGTTTTTGTCTACATATATAGGAGGCATATCATGAAATGCTAGTGAAATATAGAGAAGAGCTAACCAGGCCATTGCAAGAAGCCATGGAGTTTCTTCGCCGCGTCGAGACTCAGCTCAATTCCCTTTCACTCTCTAATCGATCGCTACGGATCCTCTCAACTGGTAATTGCTTCAAAAAAAATAGCATTTATCTAGTAATTGTTTCTCCTGTTCTTGAACTGATTGTTTTTCTTATCACGCTGTTATAACCAGAAAATCAAGTTGGATTATTAATAATACAAAGCCATTTTTCTTATTTAGATTTCTTGATTGTTTTGATCCTTTTATTGAGAAGGCATGTTTAGCTGCATTTTTAGGGTTTTGAGAAATTATTCTATTTTTGATAAGCTTTTGTCAGTTAATTTGAAAATCCTTTCTTTTCTTGAACCTCTGAGGAAATCTTGTTCATTATTTCAAGAAGCAGATTTAGGATTTTGTCGTATTGGGGATTCTTCTGGCTTCTATTGTGACACATAAAAGTTTTCTTCAAAGGGAAGTATTGTGAGAAGATCAATAGATCTGTAGTTGTTACATTTCTTTTCTGTTGAAGATCTTAAAATACATTAACCTTTCTCAAGTGGGAAAGAAATATAGTAAATTTAGGGTTTGGTGCTCTCTCTCTCTCTATTCCTTACTTGGTCTAAAATGATAGAAGGAGAGCAATAGCCGAGGAGTACCACTGCCGTATGTCAGTAACCTAAGAACATGCGTTTTCACGAGACGAGAAATATACTAAAAAAATGGGAGGGGAGAGAGAGGGGGGGGGGGGGACGAAACTAAGAACATAAGCACCCCCTGCTGTCACGCAAGTGCCAAACTAAAAACTCTCTCTCTTGGCTTTCGCTGTTGGACTGCTGTTTAATTCTTGATCTTTGCTTTATTTTAATATTTTAATAATTTCATGACTTAAGTTTGAGATGGAAGAGAGAGAGAGAGAGAGGTCATTTCTATTAGTTCTTTCGTAGTCTGTCACGAGTCTACAGTACTACAGTCCTTACTCTACTTTTCTTCAGTTATCTGCATAGTATGTTTTCTGTAGTAAATGCTAATTTAAGAAAATGTGATAAAGGAAATAGTGTTCTTTTGTTCTTCTCTCGATAATAAAGTACTGGAAGTTAGTAAATCTCTTTCTCTTGATTTTTTTCCAAGAAAGCTATGGCTTTTGGATGTGCTTCTTATTAAATAAGGTTTTATTGTGTAGAATATGTAATATTAGATGTTCATGGAAGACTATATCTAATTTTCTGATCTGTCTGTATCAGTCTGTGCAATAAATGCTAGTGAAGGTATAATTGTTCTTTTGTTTAACTGTGTTTCGGATTTAAAATCCTGGTATGAGTGGAAATCAAGAAAAAACAGTGTAGACTGTGTCTATTTCTGAAAACTAGGCTCTTTTGGAAACTTTTTTTTATTTAAAAACCTGACAGGGTCTTTTTGTTTGGGGTTCCAAAGCAAGAAAATGCCTTTGCCTCGAGAATAATCACCTGAAAAGAAAATTTCTTTTGTACCCCTCACACCTTAATTTATTTTATCTTAGAGTTTTCTTGGTGATGCTTCTGATAGGGTGAGAAGGATGGGAGTATATATGTTAAATAAATATACAACAGGGTAAGGGGTGAAATAACATTGGATGCCTGTCTAATCAATCCAATCGTGAACTTTACAGCCATTAAACCCTCGTTTTTTTTTCCTCCTTATTTTTCTTTTTTTCTTTTGTTTGTATCCATCCATCCTGGTTGTTACGTACTTTAATTTCCTTGTTTCATTTATCTTTTTGTTAGAAGCATCTTGTCTTGTTTTAGTTTTTGATTCTTTAGAGTCTGTTATGCAAGTCTTTGATGATCTTTGGTCAAAGTCTCAAAGCTTATCCTTTTACTAGTTGTCAGAAAAACTACATTACTGGTCTGACTACTTATTGAGTTTCTGGACGTTGATGCAGCTTTCCTTTATGTATTTTGAGGAGAATAATATGTACTTACTATAAACCAAAGCTCATTTTATGAAAGCTTAATTAAATATATATGTCCCATGTACATGCACAGCATTACATGCTGAGCTCTTTTTTTCATCTCATAAACAAAATTAAAATACTCATCTTCTTTTCATGCTAACATTGTTCATATTTAGTTTGAGTGAGTATATTTTTACGTAAAAAAATATTGTTTATTGGATGTTGTCTGGATATTAATTATCATGATTGTTTGTTTAAACAAAACCAACTGATGTGCAGGTTCATCAGAGGAGGATCAAGAGGGCAGTGGTGGAGAGACGGAGCTGCCAGAGATAGATGCACATGGTGTGGATCAGGAACTCAAGCATCATCTCTTGAAGAAGTACAGTGGCTACTTGAGCTCGCTCAAGCAGGAGCTATCAAAGAAGAAAAAGAAAGGCAAACTGCCCAAGGATGCACGCCAGCAGCTGCTGAATTGGTGGGAGATGCACTACAAGTGGCCTTACCCCTCAGTGCGTGGTTTCTACTCAAATGTGCTTTATTTAATACGGGCAAATAGGGCATACAAATGAGTTGTATGCTGTCTCTTTGCTTGGGGACACTTGAAAAAGATGAAATTACAAATAACGATCTAAAATGAAATAAAATGGAAATATTTGTTGAGTTTTTGAAATTGACAGCCAAGGACTGTCAAACTAGTCTCTGTTTCTAGTCCTAAAGGCCCATCAATAGATGAATCAAATTATGCAGACACGTAGGTTTGACTTGCATGCTTTTTGTTCCCTTGTACTTCTGTTGATTTGCACGCTCTTTTTCCCTTGTACTTCTGTTGATTTAGGTCTTGCATCTCATATCTATTTCTTTAGAAACTTGTACAATTTAGTTGTTGTGTGTAGAAAAGTCTATGATATCAACCTTAGGTTTAGGGTTCAAAATAGTTAAAATTTTATGTTTCACATTATCCTAACCCCAAATCTGTTCATATTGTATGTTGCATTTTATTTAGTTCCAAATGGCTCTCTCCTAATTTTCATTGTTGCATCCAATCCTTTGCAACTTCTAATCAATGTTTCACGTAACTTGTATCATCATATTTTTAGGACATTGCACCCAGCATACAGCCAATTGATGGCAGTACTTTTTGTATATATTTGCATGCATGCACCATGAGTCAGTCTATGACAGGTAGATGTTTCCAACTGTGGCTTCTCATGCATAAACAATCAGGGACAAACATTTAGTTTTGTTGATTTGCACTGATTTATATTGAAATGTCATTATCAGGTAAAATCAAATGCTTGGGTAGATTGCGATTGGGTGTGGGGGCATGGGAAATGTGGGGGTAATTAGCCCCCTGTCCTGCTAAATATATTTGAGACAAGCTATGCATATTTCTTTGTATTTTTTTGGCAGTGATTCTGCATGCCTATGATTGCACATAAATACTGATAGTAGTTAACATTGTCCAAAGTATCCATCATCTCCACTTTATTAAAACAATGGCTTTCCAACCCTGGTGCCCAAAAATATTTATAGACTAAATTTAAAAGCTGTTGGGAAAAAAAACTAATGCTTAGGTTTATGAATTAGGATTTGCTAGCTAGAAATATGATGTCAAAAGATAAAGAACATTCACAGCTACGCAATAAGTTAAATGTGCTTGCTAGTTTTATGCTTGGGAACTCATGAAAAGCTAAAAATAATTAGGTTGTTAACATGATGTTTTAAAATTAGTTATTGTTGTTATTACTATTGTCTTCGTGTTGCAGCAGATACTATTCTATGTGTACTTTTTGGATGAAACTATTCTATGTGCACTTGTCATGTGCAATCACTTGTGTTGGGAGAGTGATAACCTAAATGTTAACTAATGCAAATCGCTAAACCCGTTAGTCTGATTCTCGTCTCTTATCGTTTGTATATGCAGGAAACCCAGAAGATGGCATTGGCAGAGTCTACAGGTCTAGATCTGAAGCAAATAAACAACTGGTTTATAAATCAAAGGAAGCGCCATTGGAAGCCGTCAGATGAGATGCAGTTTGTCATGATGGATGCATACCATCCCCCAAATCCAGCATCTGGTTTCTACATGGATGGTCACTTCTTGAGTGATGGGCATTTGCCACCTTGCTCCTTGAAATATATGTAAGGTTTTCTATTTGAAGACCTCGTCCTAAAACATGTATGAATATTTTAATGCTTGTTTGTTGTGTGCTTGATTGTATGTTGATCAAGAACTTATTTTAAAACATCTTCCTCGTGGAGTTGTTCTATTGTTTGTTTATCATGGAAATGTTTCATTTTGCACTTGGTACATTGACTACTAGGTTTTTGATATTCTTAAGTTATATGTATTGTCCTACCAAGAATCCGACTAACATCTTCAAAATGCATCAATTATTACACCTTTACAATATTTCAGTTGTTGTTACTTCACAATACTTCTGTGCAATTAAGTTGCAAGTTACACACTGCTGATTTACTATAGCAGATACCTGGCATCAGTACTCTGCCTAGCACAACATACATTCATTTTTATCAGCGAAATGCATGAATTTCCATTGAAACCTCAGTAGGGATTAGATTTTAGTGCACTTCAGGGAAAAAAAAAGGGAATTTGAGAAAGAGGAAAAGAAGGATATGTTTAAATTTTAAAACGGCTTTGGATATTTCATCTCAGCAACCAATTATCAGATACAAAAGAACCTCATGGAAGCCAAATGGCGTACCCCCTAATGGTACCTACTAAAATTAACTTGCCATATTAGCCAGTACCATTGAAATCCTCATGACACGACACCCTCCAAAAGCTTTAACAAAAAGTATCTCAATTCATATTGTCCTATTGAATACAAGAAGCTACTAGACCTGAAGATCCATTAATATAATTTTCAAGCATGCGGACTTACAATTTAATTTAGATTACAGTATTCATGCATTAAGTCGAAACATTTGATCTTCCATAAATAGAAATCTGTCGGATGCCTTTGGATTGCTTCCCTGTGGGTTTCACCTTGTGTTCCCAGAACTGGTGGCATTAATTAAATATTGGTTCCAGCTGGGAAACTCTTTCCTGTTAACAGGTGCTTCCTGCCCAATTGTTGGTCCAAATTCATCATTTATCATATCGCCGAGGTTGATAACATTGCTGTTATTCCAGTTGAGTTCTTCCTCCCGGCCGCCATAACTTGGCAATGGTTGGTAATTTGTCTCTAGGTGAATTGGTTTCGACAACACATCTGAATTGGTTTTGATAACACATCACAGATGCACTTATTGGTATGATTTAAAAGGCAGAATTGAATTGTTGGAAGATATGGCGGTACAATAATAATGGTAATTTTAACAAATACGAGAAAGAAAGAAGAGAAAAATGACTAATAAATTTGATTTTTATTATTCTCTTAATACTCTAGTTCATGATAACAAAATAATAATTGATTATACATATATTCTAAACATAATTAAAGAAAATAATCTGAAAAATAACATTAAAAATAGAACATTAACTCTAAAAAACCTCTGCTAAAACATCTATATATAACTTTCTGCAACAAATTCCAATGAAACTGAATTTTAAATTAGACTGTAAGAACTTTAAATCCAGTTGTTACTCTTCATCAATGGACCACATTTGGCCTTCTAAATTGTGGCATTAATCGGCTTCAACACTGCAGAATTTGATGAGTCAAGTTTAGTTCTTTCAATTTTCTCAACATGAGCATCAACAAACACGAACTCGTCCCATTCAAGGGAGGAGGGAAGAGAGTTGGCACAGGAGATCCTTGGTTGGTTGGTTGTTTCTTCGGTGGGGTTCCCATTCATTGCACACTGAATCTGTTCTGGTAAGACATCACAGATGCACTTGTCGGTAACTTCTGAGGGGCACGATAGAGCATCGAAGTATGTAGATGACTGAAGTGAGTTGCTTGTTTTATCAGTTGGGTCGACATCCATTGCATGCTGAATTTGATCTGTTGACACATCAGAGAGGTACTCATTGGTTGGATCTGAGGGGCATGATTGAACGCCGAAGTACAAGATCAGCTCGGACAAGCGGGAGGAAGAGGAGCGAAGATAGGACATCAGGGAATTGAAAAAATCCATTGCACGCTAAAGGAGATGTTACGATCTAGTAGGATACAATCAAAGGAAAAGGAGATTAAAGTTAAGATGGTATTTGCTATAAGGTAGAATGGTTTTGAGGTTGTAATCATCTATTGATATATATAAGTTTCATAAAGATCATGATTTTAGGCAATGTTAAAAATGGAACGTCGGCTTAATTAATTAGCTCGCTTGGCTATATCAGGGATTTCCATTTCGGCATTTCATTTTCCGAGCGCTTAATTTTGGATGCTCCATTGGCAACTATACCAATACTACCCCTGAATAATACTTTCTAGTTTATAATTATTCCATCTATTTTTCCTTGTTCCTTCTATATATAGCGGCGCTTTCTCAAGGAATTTCCAGAATTAGTTGATATATAAGTCATTGTTACTTGGATACAAAATTTGATGACACGGATCTGGTCGATTATTCCGCCCTTGGTCTTGCACCGGAGAATCTTATAATCAAAGCCTGAATATATATATAGGAGTTGGATTAATTAACAATAATAAAGAATAGAAGAAAAGAAATGGGCATCACAAGAGATATTTTTGTCATCGGCAGTTCCACTTTTTTAATGCACTTAAAATAACAGCAAGAGACTTTTAATATTTATATATATAGTTCTGTTAATATGCTTTCATTTTATTTCTATTGCAGCTCAAAATGTTAACGGTTCAAATTTTAATTCTTCACGTTCGAAATGTTAATCCGAATAGCTCGATAAAATATTTATATCAATATCTTGTAAAAATTGTTTACCAATTTTAGAATTTTTTTTACTATTTTAAATGATTTTTGAAAGAAAATCCTAAAATAATACAGAAAAATATCAATATTTGTATACAAATAGGATTATCTTTAAAACATCATTAAAAATAATAAAAAATTAAAAATGATAGAAAATTGATATTCAAATTTTTTTATTAACCTACTTGAATTAACGTTTTGAATATGAAATATTAAAATTTAAACAATTTAGTATTTCAGCTGAAATACAATGGATGCACATTAGCAAAACTCTTGATAACAAAATTTATGAATTTACATGACTCCTATCCACATGTCTTTTTCGTATTAGTATTTGCTGAAGTATTAGCAAAGTATATTTTCCTCCTTGAAGCAGCTATAATGTTGTTTTAGATGGCTTTTATCATCTCTAGACTTCTTGAGAAAAAAAAATTAAATGCCTTAATAATTCTTAAGGAAAAAATTTAAACAAAAAAAAACATATTAAAAGTTAGACAAAGTCCACTCAAATCAAAAAGAGAAGTACAAAGTTCAATCACCATATAATTACACATTTTTTTAAAATTAAATTTCAGAGAGTAGACGCATTCTATGTTTTGTTACATCTCATACAGAGATAACAATCTTGGTATAGTCAAATAAAATTTTCTATTTTCTCTCAATATTAGAAATGCAGTATTGAAAATAGCATATCGTTCATTTTGTTCTCACATCATAATGCTTGCTATTTTAGTCATTTGTTAGAGTTAAGTTTGATATGTATACATCCAATCTCTTTCTCCGAGATCTGATGCAAACTAAATGCTAACAAGGTGAGGCAACCCCTGGCTAAAATTAGTAGATTGATAAGCTAAATCGGCATTAAAATCATCTGTCCATGTGTATCTTAACATAATTTAATTACTTTTTAAACTTGAAACATTAAATGCTTGTCTTGCTCAAATCTTCATCTTGCAATTTATCTCCATGAAAGGAACAGAAATGACACGAATGCTATAAAGCTTTATCATGGTATCACAATGTAAGAGTAAATGAATAATGAATCGAGAATATTTGATGCATGATGAGATTTCTAGCTAGATTTTTCTTCTTCTTTGGTCTTTCTTGGGCTTTTGGGCCAACTGGCCCAGGTGACTTTATGGGCTGCTTAGTTCAAAAAACCAAAAAGAAAAATGTAAATAAAAGCGTTTCAACGGATAGGATAGGAGCCCTTGCTGGAATTTAATGCTTTGGAGAGAGCAATAATTTGAAAAAAAGAAAATATCAATAAAAGCAATAATGCACTCTTTCAATAGAAACAACAACAGAAGTTACATTCTCCATCACACCTATATACTAATCTAAAGGCAGAGTCCCCAGCAGCACTGCAACATACAGCACAGCGGAGGATCCGTAAATTGCAAAGATGTAGTGCACTGCATGTTGCAGTGATATATACTACAAGCAACAAACGCTCTTCAATCAAACACAATTTACAAGTTTATACTCACCACAAGAGGAGTTTCCCCCTTCTCCACATCAAAAGATCGAGACACTCTCTCCCCTGACGGTAACGTCACCTCCACATAGTAACCTCCATGGTATCCTCTAAACGCAAAACCACCCGTCTCATCAATCCTTCCATCACAGTTCGAAAGCCACTCTTTCTTCAACTCAAGAAACCTCCTCCCCGCCTCGTTAATCCTGCCGTCGGCATCCACCAAATGTGCATTCTCTCTCCACATGAAAAGCTCCCAAAAGCCCCAGAATACAATCCCTTCTACACTTGGGTGTGCAAAGGCCTCTCTCAGGACCACCTCCAAATCATCAGCCCTAACATACTCATTATCGGCAGTAACATCTAGTTCTGTAATCCAAATTGGGATTCCCAAAATGCTCAACTTATCAAACGAATCACATATTATCTCTCCAATTGGATTTGTGATATGGCCTTGAACCCCTATCCCTCCAACCTTCGCACCTCTTTCTTGGAGTTCCAAAATTTGTTCAATGTACTTTTCTGGCGTGGATTTTGGGTCACATCCATCTTCTACATTGTAATCATTTACAAAAAGGACGGCTGATGGATCAAGTTTGCGGGCCTCACGAAACATGTAGGCCCAGATATCAGCACCTAGCCTATCTTTGAAAAATGATCCATGAAGCATCTCATTGTTGACATCATGGTGCCTAAATTTCCCTCTATACCTACTTAAGAGGCTTTTTAGCCGGTTATCTATGCATGCCTTGAGGTCATGGTTGTTTAGAGATTTGATCCATGGTTGTACTGAGTCATCAACCTCCCAAAAGATACAGTGACCCCGTAACTGCTTGTTGTGCTTCTTACAAAATTCAATGAGATAATCTGAGTCATGGTAATTGATTTTCCCTCTCTCTGCCTCAGTCCAGTACCATTTGAGTTCATTTTCAAACACAGCCCAGTTGAAATTTTTTATGAAAAAATCGGCCAGATCTTCATGGTCTATGTTGTACCGGCCGATGCATGTGCCAAAAGGGAAGCTGTTATATGTTTGATTGATTTTCACCAATGCTCCTGTAAGATTGATATGATTTGATCCATGGAACCTAAGGATTACATCTCGTTTTCTCACCTGGAAAAAGTAATCGAGTCTTTACAGATAGTTCTGACAGGAAAATTATAGAAAAGCCTCTTGATTAGTCTAAATATATAAAGGCATAAAGTGTTCAGCAGAGGATTGAGGCATAAAGTGCTGAATTGCGTAATAGTGTTAATTAGAAAAAATATCTCAAGTGTGCTTATTTGTCCTCTGATGAGACTTAATTGGCATAGACCTTACCAAAATAACAAACACTACCAATCAGACCTGTGTACAGAGCCAGTCAAATTTAATATTCAGGCCAAAATCGAAGTTCTGGCTGTTTACATAAGAGATCCCCATGTCAACTGGTTTGAAAAAAAAAGAAAATTAATGATAAAAAGAGAACATTACCTTGTCAGTCTTCTGTTTGAGAAACTCAAACCGTGCCTTTCTATTATTGGGTAATATTTTTAAACCCATGACACACAAATCTACACCAGGTGCAGGGCCTTGCACATACACAGTAACCTTGGTTGGTTTCTTCTCCAGCCGAAATGAGCCTCTGACCTCGTACCATCCATCAGGGCCTGCATCAGTTGTACCCCCATTCATCCACTGTTCATCTACACTTAATGCCACGTTAACCTTTTGAAAACCGACCCCACCAGGCCCCACACGGACCCATGCCGACACTTGGTATGTCAGGTGGAGTCTCAGTTTATCCGTTATGACTTGAGAAGGGCCCATCCACGTCTCCGTACGTCTAGTACAGAGGATGTACTTGCCGCTCAGTGGTTGCTGGTTTGAGATTAGGTGGTTTGGATGCATAAGAGGTAGCATGTGGGGTGATTCAGTGCAGACTTTTAATGAGCACGAGCCAAGTGGTGCCCACCCAGATAAACCGTGGGTCAAGTCAGTGTTGTGTATTATATTTACCGCATGCTCTATATTCTGCAATAGAAAAGTTAATTCTTTGAAAGCTAGACACTCACTCATAAGAAAAAAGGCTCGTAAAAATTTGGGTATTAAATGAGTATACAGAATTCAAATCATTGGAAAAAAAGAAAAAGAAAACAAAGGATGATCAATCTAACCAATAAACTACAACACATTTACTTTGAGGGAATTTGGGGGATGCCAACTCATAAGTTACATTACTCTGAAGGAACTTGGAGGATTCCAACTTGGAAGCTACATTTTTAAAGGGCACTGCAGCTACCTTTGCAATCTTTGTGAGAGATGTCTCTCCCATTTGATAAATCCATAAAACATGACTGGGTCAACATAACAAAATGCCCAGAAATGTGTGTGGTAGTTTTAAACCCACCTGAAGACTATGTGGAGGTGAAGATAAGACTTTTTTTGCAACAGCAACTGTAAAACTATTTACAAGAATATCAGTTCCAGCAGGCGGGCCTTCTAGGAAAATTATAGCTTTCTGAATATTGCCAAAAAGGAGAAGTTTTCCTTGCAAATGCACCCACTCCTTGTCTGACACCTGGCCCCTTATTCCAAAATTCAACAGAATAAACATATTGACAAGATATATATAAAATAATATATATGATATACATATTAATATTTGTTTACAATTGACTTTGGGAGCATATTTGTAAAATATGCTAAACTAATAACTTACTTTGCAATGCCTCTGAACTCTTCACGACCATTCTTCTCTTTATACCATATAGTGATACGTATTTCAGACTTGTTACTACCTCCTATTCGTACAATCGCGGTAACTGTATAGACAGCTTTTCTCTGCACTCTTGATGTTATATCTTGCTCAATACCATTCCAAGTGTCACGTCGTTGGGTCGCCACAGCGAAATGTTTTCCTTTTAAAGGATGAATGCTACTTGCAGGGCCAAAGTTGTCATTTCTCAGGATCATGCATCCTCTCCCAGCCCAATTATTTAAGCCATGCTCGAATTGAGGGTTAAGGGTGATGGATTCATGTTCAGTGCCTTGAACTATTGGATTTTCCACCTTTTAATCAACCAAAAAAAAATTAGATGGAAGTTGTGCAGTAAAGAACAACTAAATAGGAATTTGAATGATATTTAAATTGAAAAAAGAGAACTTACAGGCAATTGACTTGGACCCGCACAGGAAATTTTGACACAATCAATCAGCAAGTCCACGCCAGGTGGCGGCCCCTCCAAGTAGAAAACAGCACATTTCGGTGCAGTACTTAAAGTAAATGAACCTTCAAGCTTCTCCCATTTGTCTTTCCCAGCCAAAACTCTAATAAAGGAAAATTGCAACTGTTTCTTTTAAAGTTGTGACAACATTTATTCTCAACTGATATTGTGAAAAGTTAGGGAAAAACAACATTTATTCTCAACTCAACTTGTCAAAAGTTGGGGAAAAACAACATTTATTCTCAACTCATATGGTCAAAAGTTAGGGAAAAACACTTGTGCATAGCTCATGAAGAAGAATGAGATTGATGATTTGGATTTTGAATGTTGAATTATTAATAATAAAGAGAGAATGTGATACCCAAAGCTTGTGGCACCAAGCACTTCTCTTTAATAAAAAATGTAAACTAATATCCACCAACTCAGTTCAAAAGTGTATGCGTATATCACATAATAAGTTCATGCTTAGTACCTTTCCACAAATAAATAGTTTGTAGTTGAATCAAAGTTCTCCAACCGAATTGTGGCTCTCACCTCAACGGGCCCTTTAATCTCTCCATAAACCCTTACATGGGCAAACAGGAGATATCTCACCCCAATTTTGACTTTTTCAGTGATGTCCTGCTCTAATCCTTGCCACTGCTGAGTTCGTTTGGTGACAAAAGCATAGTTATCCCCAAAATGCCCCTTAATTTTATCAATAAAACCTGACCAATCAGAGGCCACATATGCATGGCACCAGTTCGGTCTCCATGGTTTGATCCCATCTGAGAAGTCATGGTTCAACAATATATTATCCAGGCTTGCAGTACTTGAGTTTATCGCCCTAATCGCCCCTGGTTCTCTCTGAAGAAAACCAATATAGTAACAATTTATAATTAAAACTAAGTTAGTTGAATAAGTATAATTGGAGGTATGTGCCAAAAAAAATAGTTAAATGGTTGGTTTTATATTTTGATAAATGGTAATGCTGCGAATGTGTAATAAGAAAAAAGATTACCTTATATGAAATTGTGACAGAATTAATTAGTAGGTCTATGCCAGCTGGTGGTCCTTCAAGATAAAACACTACACGTTTTGGTACATTCTGCAGTGAAAATGAACCTTCTAGTTTCACCCAATTATCTTTGCAGACTGAAACCCTATATCACAAAAGTAATTTTATAAAGATTTGATTTGGCAAAAATTTTGTGAACAGTACAATGTACTAACTTGAATCATGTATGTAAATTGCACAAAGTACAAAGACTATCATAGTAGAAGGAAAGAAAATAAATCTAAACCGGTGAGATGTAGCATACCTTCCAACACAGAGAAAGTTGTTAGAATTGTCATGATTTTCCAATTTCAGTGTGGCTGATACAATAATTGGCTCATGAACTTCACCAGAAACCCTGACATAGGCTGAGACAATGTATTTCATATCAGGTGCAATTTTGTTGGTAATATCCTGCTCCAATCCTTGCCAGTTTTGGGTCCTTTCTGTTACAATTGCATATGCACTTCCTGAATTTGGTCTTATTCCATTTATGTAGCCTGATTCATCAAGGGCCACAAATGCATGGCACGAATTTGGAGACCATGAAGCTAAACCCTCAGAGAAATCAAAATTTGAAACAACATTCTCCATTGTTGGGTTTCCTGCTTCGATTTCTGTATCTGTTTTCTGTTTAAAAAAGAAACCGGTTCTATCAGTAATGCAACAAAGTATTAAATAAGGGAACAAATCCTGAAAGAATCAAACATACAATGACATGCAAGAAACTTGTTATCAGTGTAACTGGAGGGTCCTTAAATTCGACAGAATAGCTGAGGGCTAACTGTTATCATTTTATCCACTAAAATAGTGAAAAATGCACCAGATTCTTTTGACCAACATTCCATTTGTCGGGTATAACTAGCAAAGTTCTGCACTGTAATGAGGTTGCTTGAGATCCTTTACCACTAATCAAGGAATCATTTTCTGGAAATACCCTCTAAACTCTACACAGTTGCGTACGCGTGTAAACCCTCTTGATTTGGTTACTAGCTCAAGAAACCCTCCATAAAGCATCGTTGATCCACCACGATCATTGACGGATTAAAAGCAATACTAAGTATCTCAGCGTCATACCCGATAAACTAATCCAAATTTTGAAAAATCAAAAAAGAAATAGCTACCGAAGGATTATCCGTGAATGTAGTCTCGCCACGTGTCTTGTCAGCTGCGGACGAGCGGCTGGGCCTTCTGTGACAGAGAGCTGCTAGCCATCTCTTCATGCGTGGTTGTTGTGGAGGCAGATAGAGATCTGAGAGAGGAGGAAGCACATAGGCATTTTGTCAAACAGCTGGTTGAATGTCAATAGGTAAGTAGGTGAGGAAAAAGCTGTCGCCTTGAGTCTGGAGAGGGGAAACCTCTACGATTCGTTTCGTCTTCCCGGGGTTCTACTTCGACCCTTTCTTCCCTTCCAGTTAGTTCCGTATCCGAGATCATCTCCAGTTTTTCAATAAACGGAGATGTACTGGAGGAAGGGAAGATCAGATTTCCATATTTCAATCGGACGGATGGGATCACCCGGTCCAGATCTGCCTTAGAACGAAAGGGCCCGTGTTTTGATTGAAGTACGGATTGTAGTACAACTGTACAAGGAATTTCAATACGATCCAAAATCCACTTTTCGCTTCAGTTCTATTCTACTTGTCAGATCGGAGCTGCACGTACGGCATGTCAGCAAAATGTAACAGAGAATCAGTCCATATGTTGGAGTTAAAATTATTGAGAAATAAGAATCCTCTCATCATTGATCATTCTACCTCCGTATTATTCTAGATGAACACGGGATGAGAATTGAGAAACTTCTTCATGCTTCTAGAAAATAGGTACAGGTACAGCACTTCTAGAAGAATAGGTATTGCATCAAATATGTTTGGCAGCAACCCGCATTGACCGGTATGATTAATCGTTATAGCGTGCTTAAATTAATCAAAAATGTTGACTTCACTGACGATATTCATTAACGTTGATTGGCGTTTACTCTCTCTAAATTATTGCCAAAAGGGAATAATGGGGTTGTTACCTCCTAACTACAATAACATGCAACCGATTAATTATTAAGGGAAGGAATATATTGATAACTAATATTTTGATAATTTTATTAATTATTTTTCAAATTGTTTCAAAATAAATATTAAAAATTCTTAAAAATAGAAAAAAAATTACAGACATATTTTATAACTTATAGATTGATTATGTTTTAAATTTCATATAATTTAAGAGTCATTTAATGCTACATCAAAACTACATAAAACTTTTAACGGTTTAAAATTTAATACAAATGATGAAATATCA
The DNA here is from genome assembly GCA_031770325.1 of Bolboschoenus planiculmis. Lineage (NCBI taxonomy): Eukaryota > Viridiplantae > Streptophyta > Magnoliopsida > Poales > Cyperaceae > Bolboschoenus > Bolboschoenus planiculmis. Next base: position 3,579,824 of record CM062780.1, read on the forward strand.
AATGACTATTATATCGTATGAAATTTGAAACACAATCAATCTATAAGTTACAAAATATGTTTGTAAATTGTTTCTATTTTTAAGAATTTTTAAGATTTATTTTGAAATTATTTAAAAAATATTTGTCAAAATATTAATTGTCAAATATTCCCTCCCAATTATTAAATACATAGTTAAATTCGCTTTTACTGAGAAACTATTTTGGATGAGGACAAATTATTGTACAAATTAGCTGCAACCATCGAGATCAGCATTAAATTTATAGACGTATTATTTATCGCTTAGATTAAAAATTGATGATAACTTGGTATCACTATTTGAAAAAAAAATAAAACTCATTTAAATAAATATTTACATTTATTTGATGTCACATGAAATCATTAAATCAATGATGAAATGCTGGCAAGACAAAAATGTTAACTTCTAAAAATTGCTTAAAAAGAAAAAGACCACACGATTTTGAATTTTTATATCTGAATTACACAGAACATGTTTATATTTTTCTGGAAAAATATGATAACTATCATGGATTATTATGTACTTGTCAAATAAATGAGAATAAAATCTCTCAATTCAAATATTCTAATTCGCATCTACTAGTTGTCAAATAAGCTTGTTATCAACATAAAATATTCTTTTGGAAGGGATTTGTTTTGCATTATCTTTAAAAAAAAAAAAAAAAGAGGAGACAATATGTATTGGCTAGCATTAAGCCTTTTCACATTATCCGCTTTATATTAAGCGGGTTATAGAAATCAGGATAAAGGAAAAGGGTTAATTAAAGCTCACTTTAAAAAGCTGATTAATGTAAAGCACGTAATCGCAAAGAAACAGGAGAAATTTGAAAATTATAGAAAAGGAAAAAGAAAAAGAAAAAGAACAAGTCATATTATTATAAGGAAAGACTGAAAAGAAACGAAAACAATAGAAAACAAGAAAAAGAAAATGTCGGACCGGAATGTCCGGAACGTTGGAAGTCTACGCGCGAGACTACAATACGCATTGAAATTTTGTCGGGGGCCAATAATCTGTAGACCGATATGTTGCTAATCACTGACAATTTTTATTTCCAGGTTAATCGACTTCTTTAATGGCAATCTCAGTGTCAGATTATAACATACGTCGAAGGAATAAGGATCACAAACCTGTCACTCGCATCATAAAGATTCTTCAGAACGGTTCACATAAAATCATCGAAAAAGGTAGTTTTATGCATGTGAGATGTCTAGACTCAGGTCAGGAATCAAGAGAAAGACACAGAAGTTGAATTATAAAAATGCGTACCCGGACTGGTTCTTCACCTTTTCCATAACAAACCAAGGTACTCAGCAATGGCGCAACCACAATCGAACGGCGTTGACATCAAGGACCTCGAGAAGAAGAAGGAGAAGAAGAGGAGGGGAGGGGTATCTGTAAGGAGGCGAAAGCTGTCTCTACTTCGATCTAGTTGCGTGATGGTCTCAGCAGAACAGGATCCTCCGATTATCGCCGGAGGAGGAGGCGATGGTGCGGAGAAGAGGATCCCTACCCACTTGGTCGTCACGGTCAACGGTCTAGTAGGAAGGTGCGTTCTTTCTCCCTTTTCTTTTTATGCGATATTTCCTCTTTTGTCCCTAATTTCCATTTAAGAAACGCCTAATGTTCCAGTTCTTTTCGCACGTGCTATTATTACTTGATGGCTTAATGCTTTCTTATGGCTATCGGATCATACATACGATTCAATATTTCTCTGATCGGTCGAGTAGTAGCACTCGAGTGTGGCTTCTTTGCAATTCAAACCTTTAAAATTTAGCAAATTAAACTCTCTCTCCTCTCCTGAATTTTCTGTCTTGTATTTTTCAGTGCTGACAACTGGGCATATGCAGCAAAACAGTTCATCAAAAGATATCCAGAAGATGTGGTTGTTCTACGTGAGTAATTAAACTTAATCTTGGACTGAATTATTAATTTTTTTTACTAATTACTGTCTGAATACTGGTTCCTGAAAGTAGCATTAGAGGCTTCCCATACCAGAAAACAGTGTTTATGTAAACCTCAACTCATCAAAACCTGAAAGAAGGGAACTAATCAAGCAATCTTACATTAGGATAATTGACTAATTTTCTTATTTCTGGTTTGTAAGCTCTTAGCATGTAGCTTGAATAAATGTGAAAGAAAAGAAACATTGGGATAAATATCTAATTTAGCATGATTCTGGTGTCATTTTATTCAAATTTTCTTTTAATATGTTCTTGACTATCAATTTTGATAGGTAGTGGATGTAATGGTGCAATCAAAACTCTCCATGGAGTTGATCTAATGGGAAAGAGATTGGCTGACGAGGTAAACTACTGCTTCAATCAGTCAATCCTCTTAACTATCTCCTATTTTTTAATAAGCCACCTAACCATCTCATCTCAAAGTATTTCAAAGTTATTAAATTCATGTTCTTTTTAGATAAGGAAATTTGTAGAGTGCAGACGCGGGTTGCAGAAGATATCAATAGTAGCACATTCACTAGGTGGGTTGGTTGCAAGATATGCAATTGCGTTATTATATTCTAACGACGGTAGTAATAAAGATGAAGCAGTAAATGAAGGGAAAATTGCTGGGTTAGAACCTGTTAATTTTATCACTTTTGCCACACCTCACCTTGGTTCCCGGTCCCACAGACAGGTCAGTTCCACAAACTATCATTTTTTTTTATCTTTCTTCTTTACAATTAAAATTTCAACAAGAATCCAAAAATGCCCTTATTTAAAAATTCAAGAATATCAAAAGTGCCCCTGATTAAATTAGATGAAGTGATTTTGTTAAGACAAGACTGCGGAGTAAATTTGGACACGGTACTTTAATGAATAGTTGTCTGAACAAAATCTCAACCTATCTTTCTGAGGGCATTTTTGTCATTCTACAGTTAATAGCCTCATTTCCAAGATTTCCAGCAAATTTATCATAATTACACGGTTTAGTTTATTGATCTATGTTTCAATTGTGAACAATCTATACATTGAATTTCACTTGTTCATCAGTATTCAGTAGCAAAAATGATATATTTTCAGATTCCCATTCTGCGCGGAGTTCGTGCACTAGAGAAGATGGCATATAGCCTCTCATGGATAGCTGGCAGAAGCGGGAAGCATCTATTTTTAAAAGACAAGGAAGAGGGGAAACCACCTCTACTTCTCCAAATGGTTACTGACTTTGACAACCTCCCTTTCATGTAAATCTCTTCAAAAAAAAAAAAAGCTTCTGTATTTTTGTTTATGCAATTATGCTGCCCTCTAGTTTCCTTATTTGCCATTTATACCCCAGTAAATCTGATATTTCAATCATCTTAATTGTTGCTAATATTGCTTCTTGCATTTATTATGTAGGTCTGCCTTGAGATCTTTCAAGCGACATGTTGCATACTCTAATTATTGTTTTGATTGTATCCTTTTCAAAAAAATAAATAAATAAGTTAACAAGCACTTCAAGGTTTTGAATGGTTTATTGCGGTGGAAAGTAAAATTTGCACAATAAGCTGCCTTTTTTGTATAACCCAACAGTTCAAATTCAGGTGCCTAAATGCACTTCAATCTTTTCTGGTTACCTTGTGAGAAGTGCATTTTTACTTGTTTAAATAAAGTGTTTTTTTAAACTACCAATTCAGTCATTGTTGGCCGGAAGACATCTTCTATAAGACGCAAACATGAGGTTCCGAAGGTTAGTATAGCTTCCATAATTAATGTTTTGCTATATGATATCATGCAAGATGTACCTGCTTTGCATAGTAATGGTCCACCAAGGAAAGTAGCTTCGAGTTTTAGAAAGTATACTCTCTTTCAAATTTGGTGCTTGTAAAATTCTACTTGAAAATGAAGACGTCACCAAAAGAAGGAAACCGATTTCTTTTGTACTCTTTTCATTTTTTAACTCATTTGTTATTTTTCTTAATCACACTTGCAGAGCTGGAATTTTGTGAACAATAGTAAGTATCCACATATTGTGTATGTAGAGAAACCGGATGTTGCAGAGGATGGCTTCTCAGAAGAGATGATTTATCAAGCAAAAACTACAGATGAAATGGAAGGTTCGAGCATAATTTAAATCTATGCATTTGCCTCTCAAGAGATGAAAATCAATACTATTCTTGGCAAAGCCTGGTTACATTTAGATTTAGTCCATATCCTTTTCTGAGTTAAGCAAGCACATAATCTAAGATTATTATAGTATTACAAGACATGGTCTCTTGTTTTGTAATATTTAATAGTGTTACACTAAAGGTTTATCTGGGCTTAAGACTAATCATAACCCAAAAAGACTGAAAATGGATAAATGGATCCTTGTTTACTGGGTAGTGAGTGTTAACGATAATATAAGTCTTAGACCAATTGGCTTACGCTTGGGAGTCCAAATTTGAAATGGGTACAATTATCGGACTCTAGAAGGTCTGAATAATTTATAATTATAACAGTACTAAGGTACTTATTTAATTATAATATTTCATTGCAGAGGTAATGATAAAAGGTCTGAATAGAATTTTATGGGAAAGGGTAGATGTTAGCTTCAGAAAGACGGTGCAAAAGATATTTGCTCATTCTACTATTCAGGTTTTTCTTTTTATTTGTATTTATTTTTTTATTTCTGTTAGTTCCCTTAATTATTAAGCACTGAAATTGCTGAAATTCAACAATGTAAAAAGAAACTCTGCAAGTACCCAACTGAAACATATCTGGTACAAGATCTGTAGGCTAATTCCTACTTTTTAAATATATCTACAAACAAAATCCCTCTTTTATTTGTTTGTAGCTTTATTATGGTCCAAATTATCAGATCTTTTACCATTTGTTTCTCGATTTAGTAACTGTTGTGTTATTTACCATTCTTTCTCTGCAGGTCAAAACCTATTTGCTAAATTCATCTGGGGCCGATGTGATATATCACATGATCGACAATTTTGTTGTATAGATCTGAATATGATATTAGACTAATTTAAAACCACATTTCTCCATTGTAACATTGTACATAATATTTTTTGGCCTTAGAATCTTTTAATCTGGAAACTGAAAAACTATACAATGCCCCATGCATTATTGGCAAGCATAATAAATTGATAATTTTCTCATCAAAGTATTTGCCTAATTGGGTAAAGGTTTTTATGTCATTTAAGTAATTTTCCCGAAATATTACCAGAAAGGAAGAACATTCTTTTTTAAGCTCATTGCACCTGTTTGTACGGTCTTGCCGGAGGATTAGATTCCTCTTCAGTTCGCTTGGAATTCATTGTTTTCTTTTTCAGACAGATCTGCAATTTTTTTCGTCCATCCTATATTGTTAAAAGAATAACAATATAACTGCAGGTTATAATAGTTTGACAGCACTGTTTCTTAAATAGAACAAATGTGTTCAGCAGTGGTGATCGAATGTGTGTGTTTAGTTCAGAAAAATAAATAAATACAGTATGAATGAATTGGATATGAAAATTGAAAATTAAAATCTAAAAAATATGAAAATGGACTTGGAAGTAGTGAGACAGAAAGGAAAAGAAAAGAGGAGGGAAGGGTAATAATGTAGTTATCATAAGGACATTTTGTTAAAAAATTTAGATGTAAGAGTAGTTTGTTTAATTTTTTTTTATAGGAAGGGCAATTTATAAAATCTCCCCTTCATTTATACTCCAACACTACCATGCCAGTGGATTCCCCTTCCAATGTCTGCATTTGCATCCAAATCCTCAAGTACCAGTTTTCATTTCAGAAAACGCTTGTACCAGTACAACACGTGAGTCGCGACCTGCATACACAAGCTTGTTCTGAGTTTCTGACAATATCAAAACATTTTACCATTCCCACACCCAACTTGTATGAAATTACATAAGTATATTAACACCAATCGAACATACATTCTTAGATCACAAAAGCAATCAAATTGAAATCGATAAAAGTCATAATAGAAGCATTTGTAAACTCTATCATACATCTTTCAGTTTGTAAAGTGTTGATGTCTATGTGAGACATAGCAACATTTATTTCACAGCAATACCTATGCATATATAAGTATCAAAGCAGATGCATCCAAATAAACATCTCCAACACTAGCAAACTAATCTAGAACTGTATCAACTAGAGTACTAAACTTTTGTTTTTATTAATTTATTTTGAGGAGCCGATAATCTTACAAACAGAAAACTAACTCTTCTATTACAAAGGTAAGGTTGTGATTACTACTGAGTACTGTGAGAATTGTTTAACCATTATTGTCTAGTGCTAAGTTGTTAAGGTTGACAGTACCTATATTTTTCGCTCTCTTGGAAAAATCGAAAACGGTTGAATAGCATCCTGTATTATCCCAACACAACAACAAATAACTACAGAAAAGAAGGGCGATTTACTTCAAAATTACCATAGACATTATAAAGATTTTTAAATTTGTTATGTTCCTTTGTTCCCAGAAGACCACATATATACTGCTAGGATAAAAACAATCTCATTACAACGAGTTATATTTTTCGGCATAGCAAGTGCAAACCTGTGCAAATTTGAGCAACTTCAAATGAGAATCTGCTGAGAAAAAATGTTAACATATTAGATCAATAATTAAAAACCCAATTATCTCTCCAAGACTTATTAGTCCCAAAATAGTTAAGATTGGTTAGTTTGGATCAAGAGCTCAACACACTATAACCAGAGCAAGAAGAAAAAATGCAAATGCTATTTTACAATTGGGCTCTATAATAAAGCCCAATTTCTGGATTGTTTTAATTAGCTGTTTGTTTACTTTTGGGCCATGATCACTTGCTAGTCGTTACCTTTAGTAGTTGATGGTATACTATTTTTTTTTTTATATAAGAGTTTATATTAATTTCGATATTTATTTATTTTTTAAATATTTTTATGAAATTTGAAATCTATACTTTGTCTGTAGAGAAATAAAATTTATTATGACTGTGTTACATCTTCGGTTCAGTTAATGATATACTTCATATTATATTTGCAGATAATGTATAAAAGCTACAACCAGTTGTCATTGTTAAATATATAAAACCCAACATCCGGAAGTCATATGTTATATTTGCAGATAATATCTTCAGCCAACTTGTTATTATGATATGATGGCTGATGAAAGACCCCCCACAATTATTGCTGATAAAACCATATTAAAATGGAAATAGTTTTACTCGTTGAAGCAATTTGTCTCTGTCTCTTCTATAAAAAAAAGAGAGAGAAATCTCTCTCTTTCTCCGAGGACAACATGCTATATATTGATATAAAAAAAAAAAAAGACAACATTGTATATGAACCATATGGTGTGAAAACTATGCAAACTGTTGTGTGAATCCTGTGCCACAAATAGCAACCTAAAGAGCCAATTCTCTGTTTAATACATATCCCAGTGCTGACGTAATGATCAGTGTCACTGCATGTGTTTGAGGATTGTATACATCCAGATCTTTAAAACTGTTGTTGCTGTTGTTAAATTTTTTTTTTTGTATTGGGTTTTTTTATTTTCAAATAAAAATAAGGTCAAATCATTTAACTTTAAATTTATATAAATAATTTTCTATTCAAATTTCAAACTCTCAATCTTTTATAAAGAGAATATTGTGTTTGTCACTAAATTAATTCTTTTTATTGTTCTTAACGACAATTTTGTTTTTGCTTGACTTTTTAAATTACTTAATTATGAAATGGTATCATAAATTTACAAAGAATATTTATGCTTTATTTTCTTGTCTTTGGTTAGTTCAAAAAAAAAGGGTGGGATCCTGGACAACTACTATTTTAACAACCTTAACAATCAATTTTTAAATAATTTCAAAAATAATCTTAAAAATAGAAAAAAAAAATTTATAAACATATTTTTTAACTTATAGATCGATTGTGTTTCAAATTTCATACAATTTAAGGATTATTTGATACTTCATCGAAGACAATTAAAATTACATGACATTTACAACCATCTATATTTAACAGTCTTTGATGAAATATCAAATGATCTTTAAATTATATGAAATTTAAAACACAATTAATCTATAAATAACAAATATGTTTGTCAACTTTTTTCTATTTTTGAGAATTTTTAAAAATTATTTAAAAATTATTTATCAAAGTTGTCAAGATTATAATTGCAAGGGATCCCCTTCCAAAAAAAAAAAAATTCTTGCCTCACAGGAGTTTTTCAAGTTTAGAATGACAAGTCAACTATGCATTTTACAACTAATAAATTTAGAAATCATACATTGGTTTAAAAGCTCCAAATATTTATGCAAGTGAAAGATAACATGGGAGGAAATCTTCATTCTAAAACAAATTAAGACTTTGGTAAATACATCATCTATTTCTTTATATATATTTCTTAGGAAAATTAAACATTCACTGTTTGTGTCAGATGTATGGTTCTTCTCCAATTCTCCTTCGTAATAGTTCATTAATCTTCTAATTAAAATATGACATGGTGTACTTTTAGCGTTTATTTAATTTATCAGAATAAGTGATTATTAGTTAAACCATCAAACTCCACTTAAAAAATATCACCAAATTAAGTTGACTTGACTCAGTGCCAAGTGCTGAGAATGCCAGGTAAAATAAAGTACAATAATAAGATCCAAGTAACAATGTTGAGTACGAGAATGACATTTTGAAGGGAGCAAGGAATATCATTTCTTTACGTGACATGTCAACCATTAATTTTTTATGTGGTACACATTAATTTCCTTTCTCAAAATTTATGGTCTTTGGCCTGGAACAACATGTCTTACATATATTCGATGTAGACATACTATAATTATTTGGCATTATAAGTTTGTAGTCCTGTAATTTTATTATTATCTAATTTTACGAAGAGATATGTTTGTTGATTCATTCATTTTTTTTGTTGTTGTTAATTTCATAAAATGCTTTGTCCTTTTTGACACAAATTGTATTGAGAATGTATAGAAGTGCTCTCTGATGCAATATCAAATTTTCAAATAATCAGAAACAAAATTAGACAACATTACTTTAAATTTTCTTTCCATTTCTCACCTCTTTTCATTGTCACCCTTAATTATTGTAATATTTTAATTGAACAATTTCAGTATAATAATAATAATAATCAAATCCATTCCAACTTATGTATATATGGAACAAATCTGCTCTCCAACTAACCTACCAATAGTGTGACCAAACTAGATATTATGTGCAAATTCAAAAATAGAAGAAAGGAAAAGCGCATTTGAATATTCCCAACACATGGATCCTTCACATCATATAATAAATCATGTACCAGAGAAAAATGAGAATAGCTGGAATTTGGCGGCTCTTCACCTATCAGATTTAGAGATAAAAGAGTTGGATAATCTCTGGTCCCTTCATGTCTGTTTCAATCAATCAATGGTGCCATTAAAGAAGAAAAATTGCATTTGTAGAGTTCTGCTAATGGAAGGCGATGCTTGAAAACACCGCTCCCCACACCACACCACACCATTTTTAATTTCTTTGTCCTATTTTTTGAGAAAATTTCTCAAATGATTTTTAAATATTATATTATAAAGTTATCATCTTAATTTTTAGGATTCGTATTCTCTACTGATATCATGTAGTACATATGTTGTCTGTTCGATTACGTTAAAATTTATGTAAAATAAATCTGAAAAAAAAGATTTTTTTATAACTCCTCCGTCCATACGTTATATAACACAGTGTTATATAATAGAAGATGAGAATCTCAATTTTTAAGTTGCAATCACACACAATTAAAAACCAATTTGGTCCTGAAAGTGGAGCATTGACTGATTTAAATATCCTCATAACTCTCCTTGGATTTAGTTAGTCATGTTTTTCTCAAACACAAAATTAGGTATATATTTCTATCACAACTTATTCTATACTTAAAAGATGTCATCCAAACATTGATATTCAAAAAATATCCTGTCCAAGTTCAAAAAAAAAAAGAGCTCTTCTATTTCCTTTTGGACAACTAATCATGCTAATATTAGTTAAATATTAATTACTTATAATTGATCTTTAATTTTATTGAAGGAAGAAGAATCACAAAAGTGATTTGTGACTAGTTCACTTTTTTTTTTTAAAAAAAGGCTAATTAACGTATCTTTTAATTTTTTTATGAACACTAATAACCTAGACAAAAATATTACATATCGAACAATAAAAAAAAAGGGACATCACAATTTTAATTTTAAACAGATCAAAATTGCCTTTTGTATTGCCTTAGACCTTACCATCTTCATAAAGTAAAGATTTAAGAAAATTAAAATGGAATTGTTATAAAAAAAATTAAACAAGAACCCTTGACAAAATTAATTTGACAACCTGACAATTATCAAAACCAAAATTTGATATCAGTTTACAATTCTGGAATAGTAATATGTAGTGTGTGTGTATATAAGATTTTCTGAAATTTAGACGCAAAATAATAAAGCTTATACACTTTTTTCATTAAAAACATAAATATAATTTGAAAAGATCAATGAAATTTAATCTAAAATATAAACCTATTTTATATATTTCATTTGAATCCTATCATTCTAATCGTTATTAACTTATGATATGTTTAGCAACGTGAGTCTCATGTCTAATATAATAATAATTACTAAAACCTAATAATTGCACCTAACTCATCATAAATCTAACAAAAAGTTCCTTACAGACCTACAACACAACACATAGTTAATTTCTATATATACACAATTTTCACGAAGTCAAATCAACCATGAGATGATACGTGACTGGTTTTAGTTTTCTTGGAAGAATTACTAAAACTGAATAAAAGAACTCGTGACAATGATTTGTACTTGTGACAATGTTTGGTGTCGACACGAGACAAGGAGGAGGTAAACACGAATATTGTTACGTCGATAACGATAAAGCTAACAGTCTTATCCTCGTTGCTCAACTTGTAGTTGCAAGAGTTCATAATTATCCATAATTATGCCACGAGTGAAAATAACATTTGTATAGAATTCCACATCATCTCACTTTAACATATATGTATATATATGTATATGTAAGGACTAGTACGTACTGATGGGATCTCTATAGTTTGCTGAGAATCGGACTACGTCGTTATCAGGTTTGCTGGTAATTCATTTTTTATATTATAGTTGTCTTGTTATCATATAAAATTTTTAATGGTGTCGTTTTAACTTCTTTGAATTTCATTTAGTTTTTTTAGTTGTTTAATTATTTCGAATACGCGTTACTTAATACGGATTAAAAATCCTTTTTTTAGTTTTATTTTATTCGAATTTTAGTCATATGTCCGTTCTTTAAGGAAGCTCCCCACCGGATTAAATTTTCTGAATTTTCACGCGCGGATTAAGGTTACTGGATATGAGTTCCTTAGTGTGAATTAAAATTTAATTTTTAATGTATTGTCGAACGACCCAATAAAAACAGGTCATAACATTGTATTTGGTGCCTTCGGGCAGCTCCTTTTTTTAATATTTTTGGATAAAATTTGTACCGTCAGATTTAGGACTGCAAGATTTTAGAATCAAATAGTGAATTTAAAATTAAGATTAAAATTTTTTTTAGTGACCGTTGGATTTAGAATCTAAAATTAAGTATCAAATAATTAACCTAAAGTGTACTGTCGGATCTGGGACAATAAGTTAAATTGGATCCGATCTAGAATAAAAAAAACATCGTCTGATTTAGGATAAGAAATTCACAACCGAACCAACCAAACAAAAATTTAACGATTGATTATGAATTGAATTGTTTAAACCGAATTTTAATATTTCGTTTTCTTTGGACAAAACCGACCATTACAAAGCTGGATCATCCACCATTAATTCAAAACCAAAATAACAGGCAAAAATATAAACCAAGTAAGAAAAAAAAAGTTTCTCTAAACAGGTAAAAATCAAACAGAATCAACAGCTAATTCAAGGTTTTTAAAGAATAAGAGAGAAATTCAAACAGCTAAATTATTTATACTCTTATCTTCTTCGAAAATTCTTCATCAATCGAGTTCCAACTATTAAAATTTTATGATTATATAAAGTAAATTTTCAAAAAAAACTTTAATATAATTTATTTATTCACACGTTATATAATACAATATAGCGTAACAAAAAACTAAAAAAAAAAACATAGAGAGAGGAGAAAAAACTTCCAAGTTGCCATTGAGATAGCTGGTCTAAGAATGAAAATCAATGCATGGATCGCAACCATTAATCTGGGGCCCATGAGTTGAAGGACTTGAATAAATTCATACACCAAGTGCAGTCAGAAGATATCTTAGAATAATAATAAATTCATCCCGTTACAGTCGCTATGAAATTGCTATGCAGCGTGTACTGCCAGCTGGCACCGATAGAGAATTGATTAAACGAGGAGCATCCAAGATGGCAAAATATTATTCACACCAATCACAGGATACAGCCTGTATAATCCAAATCTTATTAAATACCTCATCAATATAATATAATAATATATTAATATATATATAAACAAATTATAATTATGGGTCTAGTTAATATTAAAAGGATACAAGTTAAATGTACAAATCAAATAAACAGATAAGAATATACATATCATTAATTAAAAACATCCCCATTTATTACTAGATCCCATTTACCATGAGTTTGTGTAATTTCATTAAAGCTTGTGCAGCTGTCATTCTCCTTTATATAGCTGTCCCCTAAATGCCAAAAGAACAAAAAAAAAAAGATAATAAATTCAACAGGAAAACCCCAAAATAGCTTCCAAAATCGAATATCTTTTGCAAAATTAATGTTTCCTACAAAAAAAAAATTTAACCATTGAGAACTAATTTTATGAACATGGAGAAACAATACTCATTGACTATCACCAAAACAAAAAAAAAATAATCTGGTCTTTATTCAATGATTGCAAATTAAAATATTGTTTAGTTTGTGATATGTAACAATCAGAAAGGCGTATGGAACGCACTTTCAAAGCAGCACCACATTTTATATTTTCAAAGTCAAAATGAGACAGCTCATATAAAACAGAATAATATGGATGCATCATCATGGAAAAAAGCTTGGCATGTGACATCTAATTAATTAATAGTGTGTTATGTTGTAAATTATTCTGGTAGATGGATGTAAATCGTTTATGTTGTAATATGTATGACACCACATAATAACTGACGTGACATTTTATATGATCAGGTATATTATAAAACATTAAGTGAATCAACTTTAGGTTGTTATGATATATCACGTGAAACACCACGAGAATCACGTTGTCACGTATATTGACACATGATTACATGACAATATATATTAGAACATCAAGGTAGGGTATGAAAATTCACAATATATATTAGAACATCATATTATATGATTGACGTTTTAAATTTTTTATTAATATTAAACATATTGATTAAATTTTTTGACACATTATATTATCGGAGGAAGAGGTAAATGAGGAGTTTTACTATGAATCAAAAATTTAACGATTATTATATTTTGATGAATCGTAATCATTAATCTCAACTTAATCTCTCACCTATAATACAATTTTTAATCCATAACAGAATTAGTCTTTGTACTAATTTCAAATTTTGTACATACATTTGCTGAAGTGATGATACTGAAATCAAATGTTGGATACGAACTTGTTCTACGCTACAGACTGTTTATATATGAAATTTTGTTTAAAATTTCAAAATTGTTATGAGATCAACAAGTCCAAAATTGAACATTTTCTAATAGAAACTTTTAATGATACTATTTCTAAATTTGAGCAACATGAGATATTTGCAAATCTTCTTTTTTGTTTTCATAATTGAATGATCCAATATTGAAATTCAATAATTCAAGTTGTCTTCATCATTTACTACTGCCACAAATAAAAAAAATTAAGAACACCTCCAAAATAATTCGGTCCTTGTTTGCTTTTATTTTACCAATTTGGTCACAACATATTGGAGCCATTTCAAAGATCGACCTAAAAATAATATTGATTTATACTAGTGAAGATCCAGAAAATAAAGATCTACAATTTGCCAATTTTGAAGGTTCAAATTTCAAATTAAACGTATTTAATTTTAATGATATTTTAATACGTCTTTAATGATTTTTTTAAAATGGGTCTTTAGTGATATTTTTAATGATATTTTAAAGCTTCATGAACAACATTTCTCCTCCCCTCTTCTTCTTTAACTTGCGCATGTCTTTCATATTTCAAACATTTATTTTAATGTCTTTTTTTTTTTGAAATCCCAAACATTTATTTTAATGTCAAATAGCGAATGCAACGCTCCCTCAGAATACGAAATTAAAAAAATGTTGCCACTCTATGTGGGAATATATAAGAGTAGGAATACATTATTCTGAAACTATTAAAATTCAGAATTCAGAATTATGAAATGATGAAAATAAATAATTATGTACATTTTGAGATATCAAACTGAGATTTCTTGACCAGCGGAATTAGTTGGACATTTCAATTTGTAAAATAAATCGACAAAAGAAGAATTTTGAAAATCCGAAAATAAGGAACTTAAAATATGTCAATATCATATATAATTGTTTGAAGATGTGAAAAAAAAAAGTAATATTTTTGAAAATAAGCTGAATTTTTGTAGTTGAAAAATGAAAATGCCAGATTATTAAATGATGAAATAAAAAAACTCACAACATCAAACATCAAATCATGTTGTATGAAATTTGTAGAAGAGCTTGTTTGGAAGAGAAAATAACATCCAAGTACTAAGCTGGGGGTGTGTGTATCTCTAGATTTTGATTGAAAGAAAAAAAAAAAGAAAAAAAAAACACTTTTCCTGTTCAAAGTTTGGTACACTTTTACTGCTCCATAGCAAATCTCATATAGCCAAATTGATAACTAAAGAGATCGGATTATATTCGGAAAGTAGGGAAATGACGGCTTAAGGAGAGTAATTATCATACGGCCAATGATTATTTATTGATCAGGTTTTCATGTAATAAATGTGCGTCACTGTAGCTTGGGTTTTTTTACTATTATTATTTTACCCCTGCCGTGTCTTTTTGTATCCGCCGAATCCGATACGGCTAAGTATCCATTTCTATTTTCCTTCCTCTCTCGTCTCTTCTCTCTCTATATATATATACTCTTTCTTCCACCTCTCCACGCCGCTCCTCTCTCTCTCTCTCTCTCTCTCTCTCTCTCCCACTCTCCACCTCCCACCCCACATCCGTACTACACTAGAAATTCCTACACCATGGCTGAAACCGTCGTCGCCTTTTGGAAGAATCAAAATTCCATGAAAGTCAGGGGCTTTCTCGCATATTTCCTCGCAGCCTCCTCTGTCGCCATTGCTGCTGCCTTTTTCTTCTCGGATGAATCTCGACATAATTCGCTCAAGCAAAATTTGTCCAGGAGTCCGCGTGTCTGGCCGGTGAGTACTATTTTTCACAGATTTTATCGGGTATATTCGTCAATTTTGATTTTTTTTTAAATTATTTTTAAGGGTTCTTGTCAAGGAAAAGGTACTGTTCTTAAATTATGATTTTTTCTTTTTTGGTGAATTGGGGGCAAAAACAATTCAAGTAAGGAATTATTTTTAATATTCCTAAATGTTTTTTTGTGAGTCAAATAAAAAAAAATACCAGGGAACAATTCCAGAATTAATGTTACTAAATCTGGGGGCGAGAATCCACCTAAAGTTCAGATTTCAAAGTGCCATTTTGCTCCAATTCCCGTTCTAGAAAATAATAAAATATTTTAAGCTAAACAATTCTGAAATGGCCAACATATGACATATGACATATGACATTAGCTAACTTGTATGCATTTATGGCGAATGGAGAGCAGAAGTTGGAGGTGAACTGGAGAACAGCAGTGGCGACTGTTGTTGGGTTCCTGGGCTCGGCGTTTGGAACCGTAGGTGGAGTTGGAGGCGGAGGCATATTCGTTCCTTTGTTAAACCTCGTTGTTGGTTTTGACACCAAGTCCGCCGCTGCTCTCTCCAAATGTACGCATCTTTTAATTACTCTGTTTCTGACCTGGACTCGCTGACTAAGGTTACTTTATTTATTGTTACAATAATGTTGCTGTTTTCTTATTGCCAGATTATGGAAAAATTAATAATGAATAATTGATACATTTATTATTTATATAAATATATGGCAGGATATTCCGGGAATGTCAAAGCTCCTCTTTCTTGTTATAATTATATAATATTCTCTGCTGATAAGTGGTATAACCTGTTACACAAATTAATATATATTCATGTAAATTCCATTGTCAATATATCATCATTATAATTGTTATACAAGAACTTCCATTTTCTGTTGAAAAGATGATGAAAGCTGAAAATCTTACTTTGAATAAAAAGAACAAAAGAGTTCATTTGTTTTTTTTTTACTTTTACTGCATTCCACCAACTCTAGT
This sequence comes from Bolboschoenus planiculmis, assembly GCA_031770325.1. Taxonomy (NCBI): domain Eukaryota; kingdom Viridiplantae; phylum Streptophyta; class Magnoliopsida; order Poales; family Cyperaceae; genus Bolboschoenus; species Bolboschoenus planiculmis. The sequence goes on from CM062780.1 coordinate 3,596,137, forward strand.
GCCATTAATGTATGTAACAACTAACAAGGTACATGTACCTTTTATTTAATTAGCAATTATTGTACTGATGCTGCATTACATTGAAACAGGTATGATAATGGGGGCGTCGATGTCGTCAGTGTGGTACAACCTCCAAGTGTCACATCCGACAAAGGAGGTGCCAATACTGGACTACAATCTTGCCCTACTATTTCAACCGATGCTCATGCTCGGCATTACATTTGGAGTTGAATTAAGTGTGATCTTCCCTTTTTGGCTAATTACCATTCTCATCATATTTCTCTTCGTAGGTTAGTATATTTCTTTTTTTTCTCCTAAACTTTGGGGGGGAAATGGTGTTTTAAGAATCTGTTTTTACGAGCATTGAGAATTTGGGAATCTTCTTTTTAACCCCTTGAAACCTGTCAAAATTTGACACCATCCTTGAATGTAAGGTGTGTGTACCAATGTCATAAGAAAAACATGTGCACCTAGTACCTACAAACACAGAAAATATTCATGCACCCATGTACAGCTTCAAATGAAAAGATATCAAAAATGATCTCTCATCTATCATTACTTATCTCTTGAAAACTTGGAAAGAAGAGCAAGATTTTTTTTTTTATTTGGAGAGAGTAATAGTTTCATGCAATTAAAAAAACATCAAAAGGGGTAGGTTGAATTTACTCTCTGGTAGGTTGAATTCCAAGGATAATCAATTTCAAGCCTTAAATCTCTCTATTTTTTACAAGAGAGGTGACAAAAATAATGCCTGCTAAATTGCCCTACTGTGTCAAACACTGTCAAACCTATAGGACCTGGGGGTAATGTGGAGACAAGGCAAATGAATCCCTTAGATTATCTTTTATTTTACAATACAACTAATAAATGCTTTTTTTTGTGGTGATTTCAGGTACTTCATCTAGGTCCTTCTTCAAAGGTATTCAGATGTGGAAGCAGGAAACCATTTTAAAGGTTGGTTTTTTCGCAATTAATTTCACAACACTGAATTTACCAATCCATCTAAGCTGAAAAATCTCATTTGAACATAATTGAAAAGCAAAAAAAGAACTCATTTAAACACAAGCGGTTGGCATATATGCACATAAAATTGTGTACTATACTGAACTTAATCATACATAATGAACTCATTTTCCATTTTTTTTTTCCTTTTTTGCCTTTGTCTTACCTATATGGTTTTTCAGAGAGAGATTCAAGATCAAGAGGAAGTAGTGAAGGCATGTTCAGGTAAATCATACATACAAGTTCTCGTGCTTTAAATAATATATGGTTTTTCGTTGATGTATAAATTTCTGTTTTCTGAAACAGTGGTAATAGAGAAAGATTGTGAACAGCCTCTCCTTCCCCGGCCCCAACCCACCCAAAAAACTGGACTGGTACTATTTTTGTTATGAAATTCTTATATTTGTTCGTTGTTTTTTTGTAACAATTATGTTCTGATAGCCGCAAACAACAAAGAAAATTAAGCTATTGCCATAAAAGATCAATGGATAAAAAGAAAAATGTTTCTGCAGTTTAGTTACTAGGTGGATCTATCTCTAGGAGAAGTTTTATTCAGATGAGGTCACATTTGAGTAATGAACTATGCAGAGCCTCTCGTGCAATTACTATCTCAAACTACTAGCAGCTAATTTTTTATTTTCGTTTTTTCGTCTCATGTTGTAAATAAAAAAAGGAGATATTTCTGTTCAACTTGAGGTGGAAAGGAATTCTGGTTCTCATGCTTGTCTGGTCCTCTTTTCTCACTCTTCAAATCCTTAAGGTATAATATTTCTCTTTACAAACTATTTCTTTTTAGCTGTTTAGCAGTGAAATTTTGGCATCATGACTAACACGAAAGTATTTTATTTCTTTTTGGTGTAGAACAATTCAGAAGTATGTAGCGACTTCTATTGGTCAGTCAATGTTTTACAGGTACATGGAGCCCTCTTCCCTTCTATTTTATATTTAATATGAAGATTAGTTTATTAACTCTTTGTTTGGCTGACTTGTTTAAAGATCATGACAGCATGTTCATCGTGTTATAACTTATCGGTAATTTCTCATTTGCCATTCACTAACCATAGAAAAAGTCCTATTTCGTATAATTTTATGCCTCAAGGTCTCCTCTTGTTGCACTACCGTCTTATCTTATTAAAAGAAATATATATGGTATTCAAATTCTTTTTGGGTTCTGTAAGGTAAGAGTAGATCAGGACTGGTCCCCAAATAAATATTTTATTTTATCAATTCTTATTTTAAGTTCTTTTATATTCAAAGGTAGGTGGTATATCTTATGGTAGCCATCAGGCTATACATCTTCTATGTATATATTTTTTCTTTTTCCAATATGATATGATGCTCCTAATACTTTGTCCATTTTACCCTAAACATAGAACATGTTAGGTAAACACCTCATGTGTGGCATTGCCAATGAATCTGTACTCCATGGTAAAAGAAATTGTAGGAAAAATATTTTAAATTTGTTTGATATTTTTATTTATTTGCCAACCTCATAAGTGGTTATTAAAAATAATACTTAAAACCAATCGGAGAAACATTTGGGAGCAATGAAGACTTATGTATCTAGTAGATCTGATTTTTTCTGCATTCAGTTTGTCTTTAATTTGCAAGCAGTTCAGCATGCATGTGATTCTCTTCCCATAAGCCAAACTATACATTCAGAGCAAGACCTGTCATATCTTTAACCTATTCTTGACTTCATAGTGAAAACAAAATAAGCTAATTAGCTTTGTTGCTCCGGCTATATTTAACACATGGGACAAATATCATCATTAATTTTTTTCTTCTTGTGGATAGCCCATAATGGTATTTTTCTGAACTATATTTCTGCATTTTGACTCTTTGCATATGCTAGTGAGTTTTGTATGGCGATGTCAGTGTACCAGTTCATGTCGTGTTCTCTTGTTGCGACTTTGCAACTTCCCTACAAAAACTGATTTCCTATATCACTCTGGTCAAGTAATCAAGTTGTGCCATACCCATAACAATCTGAACAATTTCTGATATGGACTTGGGATGTTTCCTGTAAGGTACTCTACACAAGAAGAAAAGTTCCGTTTCCCCTCTTGATAGAATAAAAACATAATCTAAAAGCAGCCTTCTTGAGACACCAGAATCAATCATGTCATGCCACCTAACCTACACACCTTCCATGTGCTAGTACAAGGAGCAGGCCAGCCTGCCCATCACTAGTCAAAATTACTCAATTTACAATCTTTCTACAAATAACTTTCACTGTAAAAAAAATTAGTTTACATGTGGTGCAGTTACACATGATAGCAAAAACCTGATGACATTTTTTTCTTTTAAATCAACATATAGATCCCAATTGCAGTCAGTGTGTTTGCATGGGAAGCTGTGAAACTATGGAAGGAGAGCCGCGCAAGGCGCAGGTCTGGCAACTTGGAGGGTGTTTGTGAAGCCTCCATTGAATGGAATGCCATGCAACTCATTTTCTGTGCATTCTGCGGGTTGCTTGGTGGCACTGTAGGTGGCTTGCTCGGCTCTGGTGGTGGTTTTATTCTCGGGCCCCTTCTACTCGAGCTGGGTGTAATCCCTCAGGTATTTTGCACATGCAAATTACAATTCTTTGTTAATTAACTAAGTTCATCTATTGGCGTCTTACATTGACTGCATGAGGATTCAAGTGAGAATTGTTTGGTATAAATGAAAATTAACAAAAATGCTTGAGGATAAGCACGCCACCTCTTAATACGTCAAACAATTTTGTAAATATTGAGGGGTCCTGATGTATATTTTATTCAAATATACTTTCTCCTAATTTACCCAACTCGAATGGGACCATTTGCAAGTTGCAACTGCGAGCAGACTAATGGATATGCACAATGCCTTTTAACACGTCAATTAGATAAATTAAGGTGGATTGACTGGTGAAGCAATTTTTAAGGCCTACATGAAACAATTTTCATTCGCCTGTTTTAAATTGTTTATCACATTTGAAATAAGACAATGGTGTGAACTCTTAGAATGGTGAGTTGATTTTATACATAGGGAAGAAAAACCCAGTTTGTCCTTTTTCTAGACGATATTATACATCTACACCTTGAAACTTTGTTCTTTATACTGCAAAAATTTGGTGATGAAAAGCTTTTATAAAATGCATATAAACAGAAAGTCGCTTACTTTTTCATTCAAAATAATAGAAGAAATGATTGAATTTCCATCTTTATTAAGAAAAAAAAAAATATACTTTGCCTCTGATAAAATATCTCATTCATACTCCAACTACCATTAATAAATGGGGTCCTCTAAAAAGCATCGACACATGGAGCATGCATGCAGTAATGGGTGAAGCGGGGGCATTGCTAGGGATACTGTATCACTATGAAGAAGGATTGGCATGTTTTACATTGGGTTGTCGAGGAGGCACTTTGTGTTTGTTTTATAATTTTCTGATGAATTTAGAGCCTGTGATGATGAGATAAGTTTGGTTGATCTTTTGGTTGCCAGCAGACGTGCAAAAGTCATGGACCCATTAGGCTATTCACGGGTTGAAAGACAAAATGCTTTCTCTTTTTGTTTTATTATGCTTGACACAGATATTACTGAGATTCGTGTGGGACCGTTTGCATTAATTCATATTGAACCAAAAGAAATGTCAAACACAGTATCAGTACTGGGCCTCCTCAATCATGGTGAAGTGACCTTTAATTGTTAAGACTTCAACCATCTGAACAGATAACTAATAAAAATTAAATAATAATAATGATTATTATTATTATTATTATCATCATAATAGTTATTTACAGTATTTATGATGATAGTAAATTGGTAATAATAGTGGGGTTGTTGATGGTAAAATAATGTTAATAATGATGATGATTATCATGATAAGAGTATTAATGATAATTCTCAGCTCTTAGAAGATGCACAATAATTTCTGCTACTATTTAATAGGCAATTATCATCTTAAAGCAAACAAAATTGTTCTAATGAATCTGGGTTTTTAACTCATTACAGGTTCAATTAAGCTGACCTGACTGAAAATTAATGCTGATTTGAGTTTGTAACATGGAGTGTCACTTGTACCCCCTTCTTATTTTGTTATTGTAATTAAATTATGATGCTCATTTAACACACTTGCATGTAGGTGGCAAGTGCAACAGCAACGTTTGTGATGATGTTCTCGTCATCCCTCTCAGTTGTGGAGTTCTACTTCCTACATAGATTCCCCGTCCCTTATGGTACATATATTTTGCTTTATTAGCACAGTAAATTATCACTGGTCAATTGGGCCTGATCTGGACCCAATATGGCATGTTGGCCTGTTGGAATTAAGGCTGTCTTGTCAGTCTCACCTGACTTGATCAAAACCCAAGTTGCCTTAACCAGCCCTGGCCTTGTTAGGACTAACTAGTGGGTTGGGTCAACACCAAACACATCTAACCCAGAACGACCTCACAGTGTGTGTGCATAATTTAAGTACTAATGGTTGCTATTTATTTATTTATGACCACTGATCTAAACTTGTTTAGTAAATTTATCTAATATCCATATGTTGGGAAATTGGTTCCCCTATCACGCTTACTAGAATATTGAGGTTTAAGAAGGATGGTAAAAAGGTTCTGCAGACATTAATGAGAAAACTGATATCTGTGTCGGATAGTGGTGAAGGCTTCTCCCAGCCTAACTCAAATACATCCGTAGCAGATGATGTAACTGTTGGGTTCTTATTTTGGCAGCTCTGTATCTGATATCGGTTTCTGTTCTGGCTGGCTTCTGGGGGCAGTGCCTTGTCAGAAAGCTAGTGAAAGTTCTGGGAAGAGCGTCTATTATTGTCTTCATTCTCTCCTCCGTCATCTTTGCTAGTGCTCTTACCATGGGTATGTTTATACCATTCATAATTCATACACATTGTTAATATTCTTTGTTTTATTTTCTTGTGTCAGGTTTAGCTTTCGGTCTTTGATCTAATTAGTTCATTTTGATTGATGTGTCTTGACATACCTGTTCTAGATCTTTTGAACAGTTTTTGTATATGCCCAAAAGTTTCATCAAAATTTACCTGGTCTTTGATCTATTTCCCTGCTGTTTGTAGTTCATGATCAGACCTCAACAAATTATTTACTGACATACATTTTATTTCATGTTTGTTAATTTCAGGATTTGTGGGTGCCATAAAGAGTATTAGAATGATACATAATCATGAATATATGGGATTTTTGAATTTTTGCAATCGTTGAAGGAAAAAGGAATAAAGATAGAAAAAAAAAAGTTGTTTCTAATAGGGGTGGTGGTCAATGCCTAATTGACCTCATCTCTTCTGTAAAAATTTAGATATCATAGTTAAATAAAGGCGATAAATATCTTTGCACAGGGTTAGCTCCTTGTTAACCCCCTTGCAAATACAATGTGATTAGCCTTTGTTTATTCTATTGTTATTTTATTTATGAAACATTTGTTTGTAATTGTGAGATTGATAATGTTATAGTTCTTGTTTCAGATATTGATGGTTAAAAATTTAGTTACCGATAGTTAAATAAAGCAATAATTATCTTTGCATAGGGTTAGCTCCTTGTTAACACTTTGCAAGAGTACGTATGTAAGCCTTTGTTTATTCTATTGTTCTTGTTTTGTTTATGAAATATCTGTTTGTAATAGTGAAATTGAAAATTTATTTATTGCATGTATGATTTATCAGAATTTATTTTCCTCGGTTAGTAATTTTATATTTCTGGTTAGGTATCGACTTACCTTTCCACGGTGGTTCTTAATATAACTGTCCGAAATACAAAGTTGACCAATGGAACTTAAAAATAGAAATTTTCTCCAACTTTTCGTGAAAAAAAATCACTGAAACAAGAATGAAAATATCATTGGAAAATGTTTTCCATATAACAAGAGCAATTTTCAATGTGATATAAGGATTCATGAAACTTGGTGCAAATAAAATTGCCTGGCAAACTGGGTTAGCTCTCAGACTATCACATCAAAATCATGTGTAAGCTTCATACTTGTTTTGGGCTATAACATAACTAGCACGCAAATAACAAAAAGAAACAAAGCACTACAACAGAGAAAGGAGAACAAAACAGGAAAGCTAGAAGAACTTATATTTTGTCTTATGTTGAGGTACATCTCTTTTCTTTTCTCATTTGAGCTGAACCTAGGAGCAGAGTAAAAACTAAAACAAAATAAAGGATTTTCTAGATTAATTCTCTATACCTCACCAGTTGAAATAACACCCCCCCCCCCCCCCCCAAAAAAAAAAAAAAAAAAAAAAAAAAAAAAAAAGCTGCCAGCCCTTTTCCCGACCAAAATAAAGAAACAAAACAAAAACTGTCATTCTAAAACAACATCTCCGCCATTAGTGCCTGTAATTTTAATATGAGAGTCATCTTCCCTCTCATCAACTTTACTGACTGGATTAGAAACACTTGTACTAGTTGTACCAACTACATTTGTACTGTTACTTGAGCCACCAAGCATCGTCGCATTAACCTTGCTCTCTTTTTCATCAACATTCAAACTCAAATCAGGGGTACTGCTAATGGTACCAGTCTCGTTCAAAGTAACAATAATCCCATTAGTCAAGTTCACAGAAACCGGTTTATCCTTTAACTCGCTCAATGAATCAGTACCAGTATTGTTATGTGTTATATTCTTCAAGCCATTTCCAACCGCAAAACCAGACACACTCGATTCATTATTTGTACTAACATTTGTTAAATTTCTCTCTTTACTCTCTAAATAGTCTTCATGCCAAGAAGTAATGTTGACATCATGTGCCACGGCACTCGCCACGTTATCTTGATGGAAGGTTCTCTCTCTTGCCTCTCTAACTTCATCCTTGCCGATTTCCTCATCCTCGAGTAGACTAGTCTCCTCGGCATCTGCATCACTTTCTTCCTTTTCTATTTCACCTTTTTCTGATTCGTCAGTTTCTTCCGATTCAGCCTCTTCAATTATCTCTGCTATCTCTTCGTCTCCATAAGTTTCATCTAAATTGGTGTCCCGCTCAGAGATTTTTGTTACTTTCCTTCTGTTTTTCTTGCTTTTTTGTTCGATTTCTGCATCTGGAAGATCTTTTCGGCCAAACCTAAGCAACTCTTCACCAGGGGTGCTGCTTAGTTCATCTTTAATCGAACTAAGCGAGTTCTCTTTGTTTCCATCATATGTTTTTTTCTCATCATATGAGCGCTTAACTTGGTACAACAACCATATGGTGACTGCCAATAGAAGGAATAATTGGAGTGCATTTTTTACCTTGAGGCCCTTTGAACGGCTGTTCCTACTTGAAACTTGCCTCAACATGGATTGGTAACTTGAATTTCAAAACTATGAATTGGTTAAAATCGTATTTCACGAGTTTCTAGGTCTTTACTGCCTGAAAAGAAGTTGATAAGTTCTTAAAATTAGAGGAATTAATTAATTTATGATACACAAGGGAGTTGGTAATGACGAAATTAAATGTTGATTTTCAATATTGGGCAATATTTTTCACATGGTTTTTTTAAGTTGGTGATATCAAAATCAAAAATTTCTTGGGCCCGACATGAATTTATTCCTGGCAAATTCACACCTAATACAAAGAAGGGAATATTAGTCCCTAGAAATTTCAATCAAAGCTTTAAATTTGATGTTTCAACAACCTTTCAGATGCTAAGAAAACCAACCTACTTATATGTAAATCCACACCATAAATTGGCCACCTATATAACAAAAAGGGAAACTAGAGAAAGCTTTAAGCCCAACTTCTCAGTTCTTACTAATACAAGACTTCGATAACAAGCAAACAAAAGCAATCAAGGTCTCATCATTTAAGTATAACACCAAGTACCCAAATTCATGCTGAACCCCAAAAATAATCACAAATCAACAGAACTAGACCATAACAAAACCAAAAAATCAGAGACCCAAGACCAAAGGAGGAACAAAAATGGAAAGAGAAAGCTCCCACCTTTGGTAGATTAGCTGAGACAGGAAGAAAGCATGAAGCACACACGAAAAGGGAAGGATTTCCCCCCTTTTTGTTAGGGTTTCTGAGATGGAAGAAAGCTAACTTCTTTGTGTTTGGAAACGAAAGGGTTGATGAAAGAGAATTGGACTAATCCAGGGGCATTCTTTTTATTTAACAAAGTCAAAGTTTGTGGCAGAGTACCGTGGGATTGTGCGAAATCTCAACTCTCAAGAGTGTGACTGTATGTATATTTTATTAAAACATAGGTGTTGCTTGGTTACCTAAGTTGTTATTACTGATTAATTAATCTCTTAGTTTGAGTCAGATATATATATGTATATATAAGTATACAAGCGTGTGTGTTGAAACTTACCAGAGAAGGTTTCTTTGGAGTCACTGAGAGTGGGCCAGTAGATAACGCTACTGAGAGTTGCACGGAGTCTTATATGAGAGATTGCAACAGAGAAACTGGTCTCGATCTTTCTCTTTCATGTTAGATGGCTTGGCAATGAGAATGGTTAGATTCCTCTAGAATCACTGTCAGAGATTTGGATGGATGGGAAGGATCGAGGAACGCGGCATCTTAGTTCTTAAGCCATACAGAGAATAATTAACAGTTTACTTGTTGAAATTGTGCATCCGCAAGTATGCTTAGATATATGTGTTCATCTTTTTTTAAAAAATAAGTTATGTGAATGCATATGTTCATTAAATTTTTTTTAAGAACAAGTAAGAAGGAATGGTATATTTAATATAGTGGTAATATATCTCATTTTTTTACTGAAAGACATAAATTTAAATTTCGTAAAAAATATTTAAACAAAAAGAAATATCAAGACTAACATAAAGCCTTTATATTAAAAAAAAGAACAAGTAAGAAACCGCTTTGTGCATTCATAATTGTTTGATAAACTAATTATGAGTTCACATACTACTTCTAAATGCAACATTATTTTCTAACTTGTTTTAAAAAATATTTAGTAAATACATATATTCATGCATCTATTTTTCGGCAGTTAAACAAAAATAAAAATACTTAATAAGCATTAGATTTATGATGGAAATGCATGTATTAAGATCTACTTATGAATTGAACGCTGTGTTACAAGAATTAGATATAAAGTTATTATATATTTGAAATATAGAAAGAATTATATATATATTATTATTAGAGAAAGGATCAAATAACAACTTTTTTATGATGTATCATGATTTCATTTTATATTACATTAAATTAAAATTTTAAATATTAAAATAAAAATTTTAACGCATTGATCATGTGTAATACCACATAGATTATTTATTCACAAAAAAATTATAAATTTTTGTGATCATTAGACACTAGATTAAGAGATGAAAAGATCAATCGACTAAATTAATTCAAACAAACCGTTGATTTTTTGACATCTTAATTTAAAAAAAATCTAAATACAATAATTTGTGTGCATATTTTTTTTAACATTGAACAAAATGAAAATTCACTTTTTTTATTTGAAACCATAAAATTAAATTATAGATATACTAAAAAGTAGTGTCATGATGTGTCACCAAAAAATATTACCAATGAATTATTCTTATATTATCGTTTATTTAAGAAGTAGAAATTGCTAAAGAGATTTTAAAACTGATAGAGATAGACAATAACGGGTATGACTATCCATACGGTATGATAAATTATTTGATTAATAAGATGGAGATGTAATAAATGAGAGAAGTGATATTTCGAGGTGAAATGGGTACATCCAAGTTTAATCCTTTTTTTAAATTTAATGTTTTCATCATTCAAAAAACATGGGATTTAAAATAGTAACCAATTCCCCGTTATTGCGATGTTGTGTTGCCAAACCCATTATGACATTATCGTGCTAGCGTTGACATATTTTAATAAAGTGACTTTATTGGTAATTTTCAATCTTAAGAAGCTAATTGTTTTAGGAAGGAAAAGGAAAAGGAAAAGGAAAAGAAGCAAGAAAAATATTTAGAATATATCATCGTTCATATCATGATTAATACTGAATTTATTATTTATACAAATGAGTTATTATTATGCTAATGATTTTATTATACGATTTTATTTTGTGTATTATCTAACTTATTTAAGTTAGATAATAAAAGTATCGTACAAATAAATTGTATAATAAAACCGTTAATGTAAATAATAACTCTCTTAATATGAATAATAAGATCGGTATTGATGACGATATTTTTTTTGATGAAAAAATGATGATTCAGTCCTCAAATTTTATGATACTAATGACGGTATTAACAATTATATCTGTATATATCAGCTCCAAGAAGCAAAAGGCTAATAGTGCTTTGATTTTTCCGGAGAACTCATAAATGGATTCAGTCACAGTTTTTCTTTTATTTTATGTTTTTGAAGGTATCAGTCAGGATTCACGCTTAAGGAAGGTATTAATCGGAAGTGGAAACAAACATGCCATGTGCTATTTGGTTTTCGCAATAGAAGACTAGAAGTAGCATTTGTTCACCATTATTTTTTAGAATTCATTGAATTAATTACTTTGAATTAATTTATGTTTTTTAAATTCAATAAGTGAAAACGTAATCTATGCTTTTTTTTTGTATGTATTAATGATATTTAATTGAACATCAATTAATATTTAATTTACATAAAAGTTGATAAGCAATCTATAAAAAAATAACATATATATGGTTTTTTTTTCTATTTTATAATTTTTTCTATTGTTTTTTGAAAAAGTGTTCTCATAATTGTTTAAAAAATTTTGAATGTCAATTCTGATTATTTAAAAAAAAAACTATTTGGTGTATATACTAAAATAAACATGTATTATACTAAAACTATCAAGTGTTTAAGCTCGAAATTTTCGGTATTTCAACTTATATAAACATATGTTTATACTCATATTGTCAACTACTCAAGCTTGAATTTGTATGGTGTTTCAACTTGCATCATCGGATATCTACAATAATCCAGATTTTATGCAATAAATCTAGTCATAAATAAAAACAAATGAAATAATGCAACCATTAAATGTGGAAATACTACAAAAGGGAAAAACAAAAACAAAAATGAAGAGTGCTTAGAGAAAGTTCACTAAAAATAAATAAAGAAAGGGTGGAAGCAGGAGGCAAATTTTCAAAGCAATTCCGAAAATTTAAATTTGAACATGTTTAAATTTTAATGTTAATATATTCAACGGAAGTAACGTTGGAGTTAAGAGGGATTGTAGAGAATTGCTCCCCCCTTTTGAATTTGACATTAATAAAAATAAAGAATTGTTCGTTTGTAGCTATAAAAGAAGTCAATAATTTTAATATATTATCATTTTCATAATGACTTTCGGTTTCTTAAACATCAATTTCTAGTCTGATATATGAAAGATAGATTATTTTTTTTTGGTCGAATGTAAAGACTAGGGTTTTTAGTGAAGAGATCAACATCAGATGACACTAACATCAAGATTAGATATAAAATTTAAAGCACTAATTCATTTTTGAAAATTTAATCCTAAATCCTAAACCATAGTAAAAGGTCAACAGTTGACTGGGAATGATTCTCTGTTTAATTTAATCGAATTGCAAATTTAACGCAGTGATGATAGATCTCGTCTCTTTACGAAAAGACGTAGATTCAAATTTTACCGAATATATTTAAAAAAAATATATGTCGGACTAACGAAATCCTTATTTAAAAAAAAAGGAAAAAAAATAGATTTAATAAGTTCCTGACACAAGCAATTTACCGTCTCCAGCCAAAAACCTCATCGTATGATCGTGATCGTAGATCTACGATCCAACGTATAAGGATGATAACAGCCAGAACAGAACGAGTCGTTCTGGTTTTGTTTGTTAGACCAACGAAGATGACCTAACCAACCAAGAATGCACAAAGGAAGTGGGACCCACAATTCGGTGACTCCGATTCTCTCACCAAGAGATGGACCGGGCGCAGCTTGTATTTTGTCCTGGTACCCATCCACTTAAACCCTAGAAACCCTAGACGCCACTCAACACCTGAAAACCCTAGAAGCCCCACCCCCCCTCCCCCTTCTCTGCTGCTTCTATAGAAGAGGCGGAAAACAAGCTACGAACTCAGCCGCCACTTCCCGACTTCCGACTTCCGACGATATCATAATGGTACGGTACCATCTCTCTCTTCCTATCGTCTTCTCTAATGTTTTCTCTTCTATTCTATCAATTAGATGGATATTTTTTTCTTATGAGAAATATCATTGTAGACTCAGGAGGTGGTTAATCCGAAGGCTTATCCTTTGGCCGATGCGCAGCTAACTATCACCATACTGGATCTAATTCAGAGCGCCGCCAATTTCAAGCAACTCAAGAAGGGGGCTAATGAAGGTAAGTTTTTTTGTTTGTTTGTTTCTCCCTGTAAATTCTTCTTATTTCTCTATTGATATAGTCAAGCCTCCGGAGGCTTACCCTTGGTCGAGTTTTTATTGATTATACACACACTTGTTAATGACTAATAATTGATTTGTTTCAATTTCAATATGTAGCTACAAAGACACTAAATAGGGGAATAGCAGAGTTTGTTGTGATGGCAGCTGATACTGAGCCCCTGGAAATCCTTCTGCATCTCCCGTTGCTTGCAGAAGACAAAGTATGTATCTTTTTTCTCATTATATAATCTTAGTGTCTGATGTAATGACAAAAGTTGAAACTAAGGGCTTTACTGTTGCTTAATACAGGGGTTTTATAGTAAAAGCCAAAACAGTGCTAATCTCAAAATCTTATGAATGCCTCCTACAAATCTACATGAAAAGTATTAAGAATGAGGGTTAGATCTACATATTTGAATCAGGCATGGTATAGAATGTTGTATATAATATAGTGAGATTTTATAATGTGATCCCAGTTAGAATTGGTATAAGTGAAATGTTGAGATTTTGTGTACAGAGAAGCACTCTTTTTGTATTTGTTCGCTATTTGTTTATTCAGTCTCATATGTTTACCTCCATGTCACAGACTGGTCATACTCTGGTGTTAATACATGTTATGCATGAATTGAATATATGACCTCTGTGCTTTCTGATAGCCAGTTAGTTTTAATAGTTGAAATTTTCATGTTTTTTTGTTCAGAATGTGCCATATGTATTTGTCCCATCGAAACAATCCCTTGGTCGGGCTTGTGGTGTGACCAGGCCTGTTATCGCATGCTCTGTTACCAGCAATGATGCTAGCCAGATCAAAGGTCAAATCCAGCAAATCAAGGTATATATCTTATTTTGAAGAACTATTTTTTTTATACCACATGAAATTTTTTGTATCATACAAGGTTTTGATATAAAGAATTAATTTGAGCAAATTGGATTTGTTGTTTGAAGTCAATTTGATAGGCTTTTGAGTTAAGCTCACCAAACCGCTTGGTGAGCTTAAGCTTACCCTAGCTTTACTCCCAGTACTTGTAGTTCTGCTGTAATTGTTTCTTTTTTCTGTTTTGAGAAATATTAAGTGCTAGTTTTACAGTAGTGGAAAAATGTTGTTTCTGAAAAAACAAATATAAAAAACAATCTTTCATTGATCTGAATGAGTTCTATTTAGAAATAACCGACTCAGATGAAACTCTGGAACCTGTGAGCTCCACAAGTGGAAGTAGTTGTTTTTCTTAATAGAATGACTCTTCTTGCATGTGTATAAAACCCATTGTATTGTGTGCCTTAATCGAACACCCAGCATATTTGGTACTAGTTACTAGTTCCCATCTGTCAAATTAGCATGTTAAATTGGTAATATGGCATACTAGGGGATACTGAGATTTCACCAGACTATTCTTTCTCTAATGATTAAAACTGAATTTAACCAAGTAAATGTTAATTTAATAACTTAGATTTCTAATATAGATATAGTTGAAAGAGTCAAAAGAAATGTTAGGATGATGTTTGGTAATTTTTTGGCAACACAGCACTTGGGGTTTTTGCATTACTGCCAGACAATTGTTGCCCACTTGCCAAAATATGATACATGTTGTAATTCTTTGAAATAAGGCAAATATTGTCATATTTCCTTTTAAATATCTCGTCTTTTACTGTTCAATATCATTATATGCTACCTGTTTTTTTCTGTTCCAGGATGCTATTGAGAAACTTCTAATATGAGTTTACAATGAAGCCCCTTTTCAGCATGATGGGCCTCGGAGAGAGGCTTGGACTGATATATAATGCGAATGGGCATTGTTGTATTAGTTTAGTCTCTAGTTTGCCTACTTGGTTTAGTATGATTGTTACCAGTATGGGATTGCAATGCTTGTTATGCATTATTTGTGTGGCGGGAGTACATTTAAGAGATTCCCTAATTAAGCTCTTGTTGAATTTCTAGTGGTCTGCTTCTTATGCTATGTTTTGTGTTTGAATTCCTTTTTGTTGGCTTTGGCCCGGTTGATTGATAGTCTTCGTGTGTGCAACTTTTGAGAGGTCCTCGGGTGTTATGTTAACCGAGTATTTACTAGCCTGAATTACTGAGCCAATAGTCTTATGATAATTGTTCTACAGTTTAATTGGAGTTATTTTTATGTACAGTTTTTCCACACTAAGAACATCTCTGTAAACCTGTAGCAAGTCTTTACACAACATAAGCCTGGAAGATTATAAGCGCTTTTAGGTCTTTCTCCAAGAGCGCTCATCTATATTTATATTAATGGATCCCCACCTAATTTATATTATCTGGTTGAATTATGAACTATTACTTGATGATTTTCTTAGGGATCACTGCATTTAACTTGCCCACAAGCTGAGTTGCATTCTTTTCCTTTTTTCCTTTTTTGCTTTTGGGTGTGATACGGGCAGGTTACTGATAAAGAAAGATGCACAAAGTTCCTCTGATGTCACACTGTGGGGTCTTTCCCTCTTAAGTTACCGCTAATTCAACGAAAAAATGAAAGACAAATCCAGTTAATGGTGACAATGTAGAATCAATTCGATATCACCCGTCATATGGGTCAGGACCGATCATTTGGGGAACTAAATTCAGTTTTATATGATCATTACGTGCCCTTGCACTCTTTGTTTTTTTTTTTTTTTTTATATTTGGGGAACTAAGGGTGTCACTCTTTATTTGATTTGTGTTGTTTTTGGGTTGCATAATTTTATATTGAGGTTGTTTGAAAGGAGTAGACTAGACAGATCGGAGTATTGGGTGTAGACAATTTAGGATACAGATTTTGTATCAGTTTTTTTTTTCATATAAAGAATCTAGTTAATCCCAACATTTATTTATTTTTAAATGTCTCTTGCGCATAAACGTAGGGAAGAGAGGGTAATTGGGGAGGAGGGGCGATGCCCCCCCTTCCCCCTCCCCCCTCCCCCAAATAATTAATCTTTGACATAATATTTTTCTTTTTAAATAATTTACTTTGCAAATGGTATATGTCTAATGCTAAAAAAAATTACTATCAAGCCGGTAAAAATTTATAATGACATGTTGTTATTGTCCATTTATAAAAATTTTATCTTTGTCTTATATAAAATATTTTTCTTTTTTAATGACATGTTGTTATTGTCCATTGATTACATATCTAACTTTAACAAAACACACATCTACAGATTTTTAAAAAAACTTAGATATATCCATAACATAAAGACAATTTTATAAAAATGCTATACAAATTTTCATAAATTTATACGACTAGTATCAAATTCTTGCTCTCTTAAGATGAAAGAATAACAAATTTATTAGACTTTTTAAAATTAGATCAAATAGAAAGTTTTATTTATATGATAAGTATCTAATTCTAGTTTTTCTATTTTAATATCAAGCATTTCTTTTTTTATTTCAATAATAATAATAATAAATTAATAATAATCATTATTATTATTATTGGCTTTATTAAAATTGACCCCAGCTTTAAATTCATTCTGATTTCATCACTGCTTTTGCGAAACTTAAACCTACGTCTCTCCGAAAATAAATAAAATTTATCATTACAGTACTAAACCTGTGGTTTCTGATATCAGTTATTATTTGAGCTATCACTTTCACTGTGCGTTGCATATTTCATATTTGTTTGGTATGATGGTATCAATTGGGCCGCTGGATTGATAATTTCATATTTTAGCCTACGGGCTACGGGTAGTTCTCCCAAAAGTTTAAAAAAAAGGGTGCAATTTTCAAAATTAAAATCCCGCCTTAACGGCTACCCACCACACCGCTCATTTTTTAATTTAATTTGTTAGGAAAGAGCATTATCCTTTCTTTTCTTGCACTTGGAAAGATAGTAACTCTCGATTCTTTCTCTATTTTTTTCTTTCAACTACCAAATCTAGATTCCAAATCCCTAATCTCTCTCTCTCTCTCTCTCGCTTTTGAAAGCTTTGCGCTGCGAATGGGTAATCTCTCTCTCTCTCTCTCTCTCTCTCTCTCTCTCTCTTAAATCCAAATCGAATTCTCTGTAACCACTGCAGTGGCTCTAGATCCTATCAGCCCATTAAATCTCTATACAAACTTGGGCAATTTCAAATTTTTTTCTTTTTTATTCTCCAAATAAATAGTTTTGTCTTTCTTAACTGCTTATTTGTCAACTCTTTGTACAAAATGTCTAAATAGTATCTTCTATTTTCCCATTTTAAACTAGGAATGGAATCTCAGCATTTTTTGTGCCAGCAAGAGAATATGGAAAACAAGGATTTTTATGGAACGGATTTGGGTGTTTCAAATGCTTCTTTAGCATCAATAGATTGTGCCGATTTATCAGATCGGGGGATTCTGACGGAGAGGAACAGCATATCTGCTGGGTCTAGAGAGAGAAAAACTCCTAATTCAGGTATCCATTTCGATTATTTCTTCTATGAAGATCGTTCAAAGCATCAACATTCAATGGCAGATCTGATGGGGATTGGATGCCGATGTGATTTGGGTTCCAGTTGTAAGTCCAATTTCAGTTCAATTCGTTCAAAGTCGAGAAATTCTCAAGGTGTAGAGATCGGTTTAAAACCGAGTACAGTTACGTCAGAAGAAAAGATTTGTCCAGTTAATGAATCAAAGTTGGATATTGGCGGTAGGTCTCCATCTCGTGTGGTATCTGAGGGAAACTTGAATGAACTGGAATACGAGCTTGAATTTGGCTCAAGCCTTTTAAAGAGATCAGTTAGTCCAAAAGTAAGAACCTCACAAATGGTATCTGACTTGAGTAAAACAAAGAGATGTAGGTGTGTTTGTGAGTTGGGTTTAGATAGTAAAGAGAACCAAATCCATCAATCTCCAAATTATGGTTTGCATTTTCCGCCAAATGAGAATCCTGGCTCAAAAAAATCTAAACCATCAAATACCCCAAGAATGGACTATTTCTCACCAAGGCATCAATGCTTCTGCAATAAACCGAAACCTCAAAAAAGAAATGCTTATTCTTCTTACAATTTACAAGAAGAACTTATTGGACAATCTATTTGTAATGAGCCAGGAAGGATGGTGAATTTTGGTAGCAAGAAGGGTAATTCTGGTTTTTCTAGAATATGCAAAGTTGCTATTGTCTGGGTGTTTTTGGTCATACTATTCCTTCATGTACTAATGAAAGAGAGATCTTTTCTCAGACCAAAATTTGGGACATGGTGTTCTTCCCAGGGAATAAACCAGACTGAATTATCTTTTAACCCGGTTGATTTGGGAAGTAATCATAGCGAAGATGCAAATCTAGAAAGACAGATTAAACCTTACATAGAAGAAGGTAGCTCTTCTAGAGGTGAAATTGAGGAAAATATCAAATTGTTGGCCTCAAATGAAACTGTACTAATAGAAGAAGGGGTTGGAATGCTAGAGCCTAACTTCACAGAAATTCCTGTAGAAGAGAATACCAGGAATGAGGAACTTCAATCCGAACCTGAACATGAGTTCAAATCTGAAAACACAAAACAATGTGGGATGTTAGATTTTATTGTGGATGGACTCGAAGAAGGTCTGGTGACTATTCCTGTTAAGAAAATTGGTCATGTCGCACTGCTACAAACTGATATCAACAATAGAGAAGAAGACAGAAAAGTGAAGATGAGGATCAGATTTTGTGTGGCATTTATCTCTGTGGTTGTATGTGCTTCTTTGGTGTCTTGTATTGTCAGAAGAGAACAATTTGGTGAAATGCTTGCGAGGTATAGTTCTTCAAACAAAGGTGAGAAGAGTTCCAAGAAAAGAGCAAGGAGAGACAGTTGTGTCCTTCTTGAAGGTTCTTATGGGAGTATTGTGACATACGAGAAAATCTCTACTAAAAAGGTACAAAAATTACGACTTCTATGAATTTTAGTTCCTAAATAGAATTTTTTATTGACTATTTTGGAAAATACCAAGATACTGTATCTTGCGTTCATTCAAAAAGAGAGGTTGAGGCAAAGTTGTTTGACAATGATTTTCTTGTGGTACCAAACCTTGCCTCATTTAATACATTTAAAATTTTTAATTGTGTAATATAATTATTTGTATTTTAGAGAGGTGGAGGCACAGATGGATTACTGACACCTGTCAGGAGATCAAGCCGGATTAGGAATTACCTTGCTTCTCCTTCTTAGGCACAATTAGGTATCACTGTACCTTTTGTCATAGTTACTCTTGTCGTGTTTTAAGGTTAAAGTGATTCATTTTCAACCGGATGTTCTTATAGAATTGTAAAGATTAGTATACAGTGGTTTATGTGATCTTTTCACTTGTTCTCACTTTTATCTATGCCTGGTTCTTTTGCTCCTTTTTTGGTTTTTCTATCTTATATTTTCTGAGTTATCTGATGACCAATTGTATCTAGATTAATAGGATTTGATAATATGATGATAATATGTGCATTCTTGCATTTGAGGAGTAACACCAAGTTGAAAATGTGCGTGGGTTACTCAGTGAAGTACATGAAATCCATAAGAAAAAGCATGCACTCAGATTTACCGAAATAGGAAAATTTCATCTTCAAGAAACGAAAAAGAGAAATACACCAGTAAAAACTAATACCTTAATCAAGAGAAAGACTGCAAATTACTGGGGACTACAATTATTATGATATAATAGTAGGCTTCGTACTCTGTAATTAAGATTAGTGCAAATATCTACATGTATCAAGTAAATTTTGTCCCACTTCGGGTTTTGTTGAAACATGTTTTGTGAAGTTGTTTGATTTCAGCTGGTACCAAGTCTTCTCCCGTATTCGGCTTTGACCATACTAATAGCTATTGGAATACTAATCAGTATAATGATTTTTGCAAGACGTAAAATTTGCAGCAAATTTTCTCTCACTGTTGCACGGACATTGCTCTCACTGTGTTACTTTCCATGTAGCGGGTGCGGGTCCGGCGGTGGCTACACGGATGTTTCCAGTTTCCACAAGTGATCATCAGAAGCTAACACAATGGACCCCCTTGCTTGCCGGCTTTTCGCGCTCCAATTGAGTTCAGTGAGGGCCCACAGAGGCAATTGACCATTAAGCACTTGTTCATCAGTTGATCTTCTGTGTTGAATTTATGCATCAAGTATGAAACGAAAAAAATGGTTACCTGCTACCTCTCCTGTGTTCACTCGCTATACATTCCGTCACATAGTCACCGCCGCATAATTCCTAAACAGAAAATTCGTTAAAAATAAAAAAAATATATATATATATATATATCAAGGAAAGAGAGAAAATTAATCGGCAGCATTTTGGACGAAATGCGTGGTTATTCAATACCGATCAAAAAGGGAAACAGATCATAAAACAAGATTGAACAATGGAACTAAAAAAAGAAAGAATTGAACCAAACTGCAAAACACTATTACGAATCAAAATGTCGGCCCAAGCTGTGATGTGTTGGATGCCTTCATCCCCTTTTTAATCAATACAAACACCAACACAAAAACAGAAGAAATAAAACCTGGCCCAAGACTCTATATATATATGTTGATCTGCTTAAAACAAGACTAGACACTTCCAGTTTTAGGTACTGTAATATAATATAATGTTCCTCAAAGTCAAAGGTTACTAATCCACTTCCACAGAAATCCAACATTCACCTCCAGACTTTTGTCCGGCAAATTCTTTTTGTCACTTGCCAATACGTGTCCAAATCCAAACGAAGGCATCATGCCAACGTGTCTAAATCCAACTTACTGATGACACGAGTGGCATTTCTACATCCTTCCACCACCGCCAGCTGCCTTTACCCGAGGAGTAGTAGTATAAATCAGTGCAAATCAGCCGAGTTGACAAAAGTATGAACGCTCCTTTTTAGTTTTTATCCATCTCTGTATTGTTAGATGTCTGTGAGAGGCCTTGGTGGAATTGGTGGCGCAGCTCTGCAATTCAAACCCTACAGAGCTGCTCGATCGAACTCCGTCGCCGGAAGATTCAATCGTGCGAGTTATTGTGTGGTGGCGTCGTCGCAAGGAGAGACCGCAAGAGATCCAAAAATGGATCAAAAGAAGGAGAAGAGGCCTCCAGCCGAGCGTGACGAGAGCAAAGCCCCTGAGTAATAATTAACTTAAATATACTGTTGTTTGATTGTTTTTACTAATTTTGTTTGAGGTTTCGTTGTCATTAACTTTTTCTTCTTCAAAATTTTGGTTGATGGTTAGAGATGTGATGACCCATACCTTCGGAGAAGGGTACGCGACGAGGTGTGATGAGGAAGGATTTGGAGGTATCTATGGAGGCTATGATCATGTTATCGACCCTCGCCATCATGTAAACCATCCAGGTCCTGATTTCTAATTCCTTGGTTCTCATCTAATTTATTTTTTTTTCTAAAAAGGATGTTCATCACCTTTTCTATTTAACCTTGTGCATAATTATTTTTGGTGCACTGAAATTTACATTAGCTATAAATCTGTGCCTGTGATTTTTTCGGCAGAGTATGACAAATCGCAAGGATCTGAAGTGAAGGAGACGGAGAAGTCTCGCAATCTCAAACATGGTGCTCATGTTTCTCAGTTTCAGCAGAATTAATATCATCAGCTATGGTTGTACTGTTTGGCCTCCTTTCTTATTAGAATAAGTTTTGTTTCAGCTTTTCTGCCAGGTTTTAAAAAATGGTAGACGATAAGGTTTGTAATCTTAGCTTATTATTACTTCTCCCTTTTTTTTTCGTTGCTTAGCGCAGATGTAATCTTCCTGGGAGGAATCGAGGCCTTGTATAATGTATATTATGTTTAATTAATGTTTCTGTTGTAATCGTGATTTGAGGGGTCTACATGGAATCTTTTTTGGTATGATTTGATACACCGTACATATTAATTATTAGGATTTCGATCTTGATATTTTAATATCAGTGGAGATTATTTATGAATATTTAGAAGTGGAGAGGTTCGATTTCGTTTTTATTTTGGACTGCCGCTTTTTGTTAATAGTTTCTATTCGTTAAATACAAAGAAATCTCTGAATCTTGTCAGTGACAGTCTCAAGCTATTTTTTTCCTCCCGTCTGTTTGGTTTTGATTGATTTAATAACACAAGGATTCATCTCAAAAGAAAGACATAAAGAGGAGATCAACTCAAATATGACGAAGTTTAGATCGGAAAAAGCTGCCCGTATCTAACCCTATACGTGTCATGAGCACATGGGGTAGCATGACCGTTGGACTCGTGAGGTGGGGGCCCGGCCCGCGGGCAGTACAATGAAAAAAAATGGGCCTTCAGAATCTTTTATTGAACAGTATCAGTCTCTGAGTCCAAATCTCTTCTTAAATGCATTATGTAGAGAGATGAAGTGTGTCAACGTTTGTGCTAAATCTGTGTGATTTTTATGGTGTTATTATCAATTGACATCAGTCCGAAAATCTGATCTGAATATATTAATATTTTAAATTATTTATTATTAATTTTGTAAGTACAAACCTCATATTATATTATGATAAATGTTATATTATTTTGATTATTTATTATTATTGTTGTGTGTAGTTGTTGCTTTCATTGGTGTTATTATTATGATTATTTGTTTTTTTATTATTTTAATTAATAATTTATCAAATAATATTTTTACACCGTTCGGGTTAGGATTGTACTAATTAATTAGTATTTTATTTTACAATTTTTAATGATATTATTTTATTTTTATTTTTTAATTTGACATACAAATTACTAAAAGGAATTTATTTTGGGGGTGGTTTTTCAACAAGGCCTTATTTTTCATATTTTAATATCGAAATTTTTATGTGACGACGTAAAATTTTTGGCATGTATTTGGTAGTCGTCGGATTGCATGGAATGAAATTTTATGAGTATAGAATTCAACAATTTGATTTATGAAATTTCATGGACGTAAGGATGTGTGGGAATATATCTGAAGAAACTATTTGAATGCTATGTGAGAATTGTGAAGGAAAATTATTCCAATTTGAACAAAAAAAAAGAAAATTTCTTCTAATAAAGTAACTTTAACTGTGCAAATAATTATAGAATCTAAGACATTAATATGATAAATAATAACATCCGTGATTAACAAAATTAGAAGTGATAATTAACCTACTAGGAACATAATTAATTATGAATGAAGTCAACACAAAGCATTTTTATGAATCAAGCTTTCTTGAAATTTTAAAACTAACATCTCCAATTCTCACAATTAGAAAAGAAAAGAGGTTTTGAATTGTAGTTGTTAGATAAAGAGCAGTTTTGTGCATGATAAACCTTCTCAAATTACACAAGAGAGGAACAAATCGAAGAGAGCAAGACTGCAAGAAGGAGAGCAAAAAACGGATGGAAAAAAATAATTAGTTTGGATCGAATTTTCTTTTTTCTACAAATTGACAAAGGGGCAGGAAATTGGACGAAAATGAAAGCCTAATCCATGGTTATAATGTCTCATCATCTCATCTTGTTACTAAAAGAGAGACATTACCACTAGATCAGGGTGCTTTCGTTTCGGGTCCGTATCAATTGTTATTAAAATTTATGATAATTTGCTGTCATTTATTTTAAACAGTTCGATTTGATTTAAACGGTATAGATTTAGTTATAAGAGGTGTTTTTTTTATTTATATTTTAGTGGGTCTTACATATTATAAACTAAAAAAAATTATGACACATTTGTACCATAGAAAAAAATATTATAGCGATGTACATGGTAATATTAATGTGTATATAAGAGTACATCATAAAAATAATTTTTAAAGTATTATTTTTTTATCATTTCAATATATAAAGTTTGAAAGATATAAATTTTGTCCTTAAGTTACTTTTTGTTTATCATTAAGGTCCTTAAATTTAAAATTATTATTTCGATCTTTAACATATTACTTTTTTTTACCATTTTAATATTTTAAATTCTTAGCTTAACAAATTACTTTATGATCACCACCAGTAAACAAAAAAAATGATGCATCCACATTAACATTCATGTTATAATGATATATAAAATAACACATACGTAAGTACTATTTTTAAATAGTTTATTATAACTACATCCCCACAATGTTAGAAAATAACGCTATCACAATTGAAAATATCATATTCTTCAATAGATATTAAACATAGGACTAATTTTGAAAATTTATAAGGATTAAATGATGTGGTGATGTTTTAAGAATAAGAACAATACTTTAAGATTTTAAGAATGAAAATAATAAATGAATATTTTTTTAAGAACTATATTCATATAATTTACTTTGCAAATAACATGACATACTAGAATTAAATTTTGTATCATCCAAAAAAAATGAGAAAACGAACCATTTTTAATTCTTTCCCAGACAAAGAAGCGGATAATCGACACGTATAGCTTCTGTTCTCAAATTGAAAAGATAAAATGTCTAGTTTGACTTATTCTGGAACTAAAAAAAGAAAATGTCACTTGAAAAAGAAAATAAAAAACTAAAAACTAGCGCGAATATTCTGAAGTTGGCATTTAGACCAAGAAAAAAATAAAAATAAAAGAACAAATCTGAAGTTGACATTTAGACGAAGAAGCAGATTTATGTATATAAATACTTTTTTAATTTATTTTTGGCAAGAAGAATTTGTTTAATTTATGTATATTTGTACGGTTAATTCATGACCCGTGTGAATTTGATTGGGATAAGATTTTGTGCATTAGTTTATAGCATGATACCGCAAATCTGATCCAATCTATTTTATTAAGAGAAATTATATTTGTATTTCATATTTTGTATTTTTTATTTACATATAAAAAAAATATATTAAATTGATAATTTATTTATAGCTAAATTTGTAAGTAATTACAATCAGTATGAAAAGTATTTATCATTTTTTCTTTTTTAATGATTATAGAAAAATTAAAGTTAAAAATTTTATTATATAAATATAAATATAATTTATATAATTTTTAATCTTAATAATATAAGATATAAATAATTATTGAAAAAAATATAAATAAATTTAGAATACAAACATACAGTTAAAAATTACAATTATCACTTTACTTTTATTAATTAATGTGCATGTATCAAGTATGTTATATGTGTCCGATACATGCAGTTAAGCATTGGAAATTGGGTTAAGATCGATGCAAGGACAAACTTATTTTAAAATTCTTTGCAATTTTTTGCTCAAAATCATGTCAATTTTTTAAAAAAAAATATAAACATTTCGTTTATAGATAAAAAAAAATATTTTTTTATGAATAAATTGCGTATTAATTTTTATATAATTTAAATATTATTTCATGTTTAATCAAATGCCAAATGCCGTTGCATATTAATCATTATAAATTTTATGTTATTTGACGGTAAAAAATATTATTTTTCATGTTAGGTTTTAAAATTCAAATTTTTTTACTGTTGTAAGATTATCAAATTAATTTGATATGAATGAATTCCTATCCTTCCAAGAAATAATTGAATTCAAAATTTTTTTTTCTTTAACGGTCACAACTATATGTTTAAATCAGACGGTTGCCATTTGACAGGTTGTTTCTGATGTGCATTTATGATCTTTAAAAACTCGTTCAACTTGGCAATAATTTAATTACGAGATAGTACCAACATGACAGTGGATATAAGATAACAAATATAAAGTGTCACGTTACAAACTTGGAGTCGAGAACTGAATTGAATTGAAGAGACAATAGTTTGAGCTTACGAAACTAATTTCATAGAAAGCATCACGAATCTAATTGAGGCAAGTAAACAAATTATAATTGATTAAAAATTGTAAAATTGGGTCAATGGCACTGAAAGAGAAGAAGCTAGCACCACTTGCAATGCACGACGCGGAGACCCGTGCGAGATGTAACATTTTCCTATGACATAATTAATGCAATCCCCAATATAAATTAACTAAGATTATAATAGCTGCCATGATCTGAAATCGATCATGCTAAGAATACTATAATCATTATTATTCGCGAGATTTGAAATAAGAGCCAAGTGAATAAGTGATGATGGTAGTCGACACTCCTAAGGATAACAAAAATTGAATTTATCTTGGAATTATCTTTTTTATGAGGTACTTTCACCATCTATTTTTAGACCTATCTAGAAAAAAAAAAAAATTGAAACATCATTGCTAGTGCGTAAATCCTAAGGTACATCCACTCTTCTTCTTGAGATAACGATTTGCTTCTTTCCACCATTCTCGTTCGTCCAATATTAATGATATTATTATTATTGTTATTATTATTATTATTATTATTATTATTATTATTATTATTATTGTTGTTGTTGTTGTTGTTGTTGTTATTATTATTATTATTATTATTATTAGTGATAATTATATTTCTTAATTATACTTCTTATTTGCATTTCAGATATATTTATATTTTATTTAAAAAATATTTATATCTAATTATAAAAATATTTATACCTTATATTATTATAATATAAGGATTAAATGTTATGCAAACTGTATTTTTACTGTGCAATAAAATTTTTAACTTAATTTTTTTTGTAATAATTTAGGAAAGAAAAATTGATAGACACCTTTTACACTAACTATAAACACTTACAAAAACAGATATAAATAAATTATCTATTTAGTATAAATATTTTTGGTGCAGATAAAAGAGGCAAAACATGAAAGGTAAGAATAATTTCTCTATTATTATTATATATCTAATTAAATCTAATTAATTATTTATAAAATGGTACAGTATAGTTGACCTCCACGACAATAAATTGAGAGTCTGTTAAGGTTTCAGTCTCGCACCTACGACGTGTTTGCCACTATTTCTGGTATGTGTAATTATATTTAATTAATGAGTTTAGACGCAATCCCCATGTTATATATAGTATTTATTAACAAATAAGGTAAGAATATCAATTTGTTTTAAATATAGTCTCGATTCTCAAGCAACAAGGATAAGTAACACTTGTGATCGGTGCACACTTTGATTAATTGTTAGAATTAACCATTTTTAATTTACAAGATCATTAAAGATATATATATTCTAAGAAAGATCGAGGTGATTGGATTTGAAATTAGTGCCCTGACCACTAAAAATTATTGTTCCCAATCGGATAATGGAAGCATCCTTCGGTGGAGAATTGAGATTTCATGTGGATAAAACATTGTTGATTTTCAACTCTAAATAAATATTTAATGTTTTTATATTAAGGATAAGATATGATAATGATTTGTAGTTAATTATGTTAGTTGCTTGTACAAATCATAGTCTCTAAATAAATTAAAAAGTCACTGCAGTTCCGTTTCAGTAGAAATGGTAGTCAATAATTACACATCAATAATTTGTTTATTCTTGTGAATATAAATTTCATTATACTCTTAATATATTAATACATAATCTCACTAACTTAAGCCACATAAAATCTAAACCTCACCAAAAAATGCACCTCGGAGCCACCTGTCTTAATGACTTCCAGTCTTCCATGATATTTATTCTTTAATCGAGAAACCTCAATTTAATGTTTCTTTATATCACAAACAAATCCACTAGTTAAGAAAAGTACATGAAATTACTTATTTGTAAAGATTGAATGAGAGATCAATCAACTATATATCTAAACAAATCCCATGGGACCCTTCCCTTGAAATTAAAACATATATAAATGGTTAATTATTGGATCCTGAAGAAACTGTGTATCGTCTCTTTCGACCACAGATTTGTCTCCATTATTCTTTTCTTTCTTTCTTTTTTTTCTTTTTAAATAACACAATCAATCAATAGTCCATTCTTTGACCACAGTAGCTGCCAAGATCATGCACAAGGGATTTTAGGGAAATAATTTCAGGATAATGATAACTCTTATATATATCTATTTGGGTAAATGATGAATTTCATACCAATAATTGTCCAAAAATGTTGCCTGCTAACTGCTGCTTGGCCATTTGACCTCAATTAAATCTTCTTTTTATAAATTTTTTATTAGCTGGACAAAAAAGCTTGTAAATTATTTTGTATAAATCATGGTCAACAACCTTCAAAAAAAAAAAAAATTATGGTCAACAAAATGAAAATAAGTAGCCAAGAGAAAATGCATGCAAGATATAAGATTAGTTCGTTTTTTCTTCATTGTTTAATAACTGAACAACATTAATTATCAAGATCTAAATATGAAAAATGCAACTGGCAACTAGAACTCATAATTAAGGTGCTATCTGACAACACCTTAATTTGTCAACCCTCTTAGCAAGTCAAGAAGACTTAATTAATTTCATATTAAACTTGCCAAAACTTGGATGAGGAAGTTCTCTTTATTGATTAATTAAGGAGCCTCCACAAGTTTATTTTGCCAACTAATTGTCCCCACCTCCACAAACTTCCTTAGCAAATGATATATTCTGGTTCATAAATCTTATCACATAATTGTTAATCTCGTAGAATACTGATAGTTAACTCAATTAATGCATGCATTGGCACAATTTGCAAGAGATATATTTGATTATCTAGCTAGTTATATTAAGAGAACGATCACTTGACAATGGCATCTTAACAATATTAACAATGATTTATCAATTAAATTTAAATATAAATTGAAAACCAAAAGTAAATATGTTATTGTACATATGGATAGGCTAACATAAATTTTCATGCACTATAAAGTATTGCTTGATAATGCATTAAAGAGCATTAATTTCAGGACATTTAAATTTCAAACACATGTGATACACAGACAATGAAATATACTCAAAATCTATCATTTTTCATAAATATTATATATGCATAATATAGATCAATGTCTATAATATTGAATTTCAAATCTAAATCTTATTTCTGAAGAAAATTCAAAATAAGTAATTGTCAAGTTATCCTTCCCCTTATATTAGTTAATATACTTTTTTCAGTTGATACATACAAATATGATAATTAACAGAGTTATGTTAAATCTAATTGATTTATCTATTATTAATGCACACACTATTGGTAGCAATTTGGTTACTTTAATCAACTTAGTTAATAGTTAATTTGCTAGCATCATGGTCGATATAATTTGTTAAGCAATGCAAGTAATATTTCTGGAAAAAATATTCCAAATTGTGCAATTTTTCTAATGAACCCAGCTAATTAATTCAGTTCGTATAATTTTATTCCAAATTATGCAAGATGGATTATCTTGAATGATGCAACTTCATACAAGTTATACCGTTCATTAAAAACCTTGAATTTTACAACAGTCCAAATTTAATGATCTTCAATGAAATATCAAAAATACTTTAATTGCATGAAAAAATTATTGGATTAACAATGTCTATATATTTTTAAAAAAAATTACCATGAATTATTTGAAAAAGCATTGTCAGATTGTCAATGAATCCTCATTCTAATTTTATTTTGTTAACTGATATAATCAGTTCTAATTTCTAAATTTAAAATCCATTTAGCCCCCATTTTCATTTCCATATAAATTTTTAGTAATTTTACATCCTTACTCATACAACCTTTTTTTTTGAGCAAATTATTCCTACAATCTTTACTGAACATATGCTACTTACAAAATTTAAATCCTCAATCTTGTTCTTGGATGCAAATTTTGGGCAGCAAAGCACAATTCTCTCTCACTTTTTGAAAAGCGAAGCATAATTCTCTACAATCTACGAAAGTTGTTCTAAAAAATTAAAATACTGAACGCGAGGTAACCACGCAGATCACAGAGGCAACACGCCAACCCATCACAAATTTCTCAAGTCAACTCGAGATAGGAGAAGAAAATATGCAAGATATCAAGTCCGCCTTTCCTTCCTCTTCCCTTTAATCTCTTCCCAATTTCCAACTATTTTTTTTCATATTTTTTCCCCACCTGTTCCTCTCTCTCAACCATCTGCTACACGCCGGTGCTCGTTTTCCGAGCCGAGCATCAATTTAAAAAGCCCTTCCCTCTCTTTTCATGGCTCATCAAACCAACTTCAACACAAGAGATATAGATACCGATTCTGACACCGATAGCAACAGCAGCAGGAGTGGAAATCTGCATTTTGGCAGAAGCGATTCTACGAAAAAAACAACTCGACGCAGATCAACAAGCCATCATCTTTTGATGGATGCTATAGAGGGCTCGGAGGAGGAGAAGGTGCCGCTGCCAGACTATGAGAGGCTCTCTCAGTCAATGCGGCTTCCCGAGGATACGGTACAACAGGAACCTGAGAAGGCGTTGACACACTCACAGTCGCATGTGCAGAAACCGATTGCACGTAAGCTGATTGACAAGGTGTTTAAAAAGGATGGAGAGAAGGACAAGGACAAGGAGAAGGAAAAAGAGAAAGATGGAGATGGCGGCAATAGTCCGGCAAACAAAGAGAAGAAGAAGCGGTCATCTTGGTTGCCGGACCCTGAGAAACGCTGGCCTGTACAAGGCTGGTCATAGAGACAGAGAGAGAAGAGAGAGAGAAGAAAATGTTGTGTGGTGGAATTCAAGCGTTTTGGTTAAGATGTTTACAGTTCTTTTGAAATTTTTGGCTTGGTTCAGGATTTGGTTTATGTTGTGGGACAGTGGGAGGGAGAAGGGAATGGGGTTCATGGTAATTAATAAGATGGAATTATGATTCTCAAGCTTAATTAATGTTTCAAAGATGCATGTTTTTCATCTTCATTTTTCCCAATTCTTTGCATAGTTATGATGGAAAATTAGATATATCAAATTAGGTCGAGGTCCTGATCCTTGCAAGGCAAGAGAACTTTCTCTGCAAATTTTTCCTTTTTTCCTTCCTTTTTCCCCATTTTTTCCTCCCTTCAATTATCTTAGGTCTGGACTTTGGGTGGTTTATCGGTCAAAAATGGTAGGATTATGCCATTAATTATGGCTGATGGTGGACTTCCTTTGATGGTACCAAAGCCGTGTTTCCCATAAAAGGTTTGCTTTTTCTTTTCTTATTCTAACATGTCTTCCGATCTGAGTCATGTTTAGCTAATTAAGCTTGACGAATTGGAGGTCAATTTTCAAAACCAGCTCCTGTCATGTTCACACGTGTACAAACTTACTTTACAACTTGACAGTGAGTTCAAGATGGATGGACATACTTGCCTTGATCTTTTGCTCAAAAATGAAAGTATGAAACCAAAGTTTCTACATGTTTCAAACTTTTTTTTCTTTTCCATGGTTTTTTGTCACATAAATATTTACTAGTGCATTGAGATTAACATGCTCATGGATCTGTAGACCAAAAAAAAAAAAAGTTTCTTAGGAATATTTTAAGATAAGTAATGATCGATGAAATATTTTAATAACTTGAGGGCCTTGAAATACCCACAGGAACAATGAACAATGGATGGCATGTTCTCTTTGATGTAGATCAAGTAGACTAGAGTATTAGCGTAATAAAGCAAACTACAAGATTACAATTACACGTGTCGATCCCTCGCTCTAAGAATAAAACCTTTGTATTTTCTTCTCCTTTCTTTCTTTCTTTCTTTCTTTTTTTTTTTTTTGGAGAAGGGATGATCCTATTGGATGAGGTATCTAATCTGTCGAACTAGGGTAGACAAAAACAGTAAGGTTATGCTACAAGAGTGTAAGGGGAAAAAATGAGGATGATGATAATTTTCTTACCCTTCAATTTGAAAGATGATAATTGTTGGAAAAATAAATTAGAAGAATCCTCTTCATTCATCTTTGTTAATTTCTTAAAATTAGAATTCAAAAGCAAAATGAAAGATAGTTCTCCCCTCTCTCTCTCTCCCTCAACGTTAATGCTTCTGAGCAACTCCGACACTTGTTAATTTTCGAAGAGAATATACATTAGAAACTCTAAATTCAAGGATTAGCAAATGGATAACATGTGTACGCCATCTAAATTTTCGAAGAGATTGTCAACTTTCGTAGTTTTTTCTTTTACATAGAATCTAATATTATTTTAATTAACATATAACATTATGAACCGTAGATCTAATACAGTGGTGATAAGTCTCGTTTTTTTATAAAGAGACGTAAGTTCAAATCCCGTAAGAAATATTTAAAAAAAATAAATATCAAAATTAACGAAAGCGCTCATGTGATATCCTTATCTTTCAAAACTACAACATATATAACTTTATATGAGCGGAATTAGCAAATGGATAAAAGGACAAATAAGTTAGCTTTCGTTGGCCTAACCTCAGTAATGGTTGTTAAAGTGAGGAGCAAATATTCCACATCAACCTATTACAGTAATAATGTTATATTAATAACCAAAGAAACAAACAATTGAATGAACAATTGAAACTCTTCTCATGAAATAGGTGACAGAATAATATAAACATCGCGAATTAAATACCGGGCAAACAGCCTAGAAAAAGTAATATTAGAATTTGGAAACAGAGCTCAAAATCAACAGATGAAATTCAAATTAATTATTGCTGATGTGTTCCATTCTCTTCCAAATTCTAAAACAAAAAAAAAACGACTACTGACCTTTGTGGCCAGATGAAAATATCCTTCAAGCATAAATCCCATAAAAAATTAAGTATAAGAAAACCAAAAGCTAATTTTATTTTATGGCGAGTATTTACAAAAGAGAGGAAGAGAGAGAGAGAGAGAGAGAGAGGTTATCAAAAGAAAACAAAAAAATGAAACTAGTTACAAGCAGCCATAACAACAAAGCTACTCTTATATACAAGAGTTGTTCGAGTTCTCTAATTGTCCATTCTACTGATCTCAAAATGGAAAGCTAACAACTACTTTGTACATGCAGCAACAACAAATTCAGCTGACAGACGGGCAACACTTGAAAATGGTATTTCTCCCATTGTACCAAGGAAAATGACCACCTGGTCCCCAAAAAAAACCTCCTTTTGGATTGAGGGAAAAGAACATGAGTTCAGATTTCTGGGATATAAGGACCAAAAACTTCAAATTTTCAGTTGTTGCTAGGTCACTTTGTGGGCTTTCTATTGCGCCCTAACAAACAGGGAAAAAAAACACAAAATAAAAACCAGAGTTGGTGTTCTGTATTATTTGACATATTGACATTGGCTTCAGATCTGAAGGAAGTTGTAGGGCCTCTGTGAGTCAATTTACAGACGGGCCAGTTTTCTGGAGGAGGATCATTTTCAAAAGTTTGCCCTAAAATTACTAGTATGTACGCATAACTAAAACAGACGAGATTTTCACTTTTCTAATAGGGGTTTCCTTGGGGGGCCCTGTTGGCACGTCTGAACCAGGTCTTGAAAGCACTGACCAGGTGGGGGCAGTCATCAACATTTCGGGTTGAGAAACTGAGGCACTGCTGGAGCAGCTCCTGTGCATCAGCAATGGGAAGAGTGGAGATTATCTGAAGGAATGTCTCTTCTAGCTCATGAAAAACAGTCCTCTGGGACGCACCTGGAAGTGATGCTAAATCTCTGCATGCATTGAGCACAGGGAGCCACACATTCACCAGCTTCGTTCTCACCTGAAACGATTATAAGTAAACAAAATAACCCATTAGAAGAAAGAAATTAAAAAAGAGAATTTAAGACAAAAAAGATAAAAGAGAATGAAAGAAAATAATAATTACTCGTAGACAGCTGCTACTGGCCAGAACAGTTCTAGTTCTACACACTGAAATTCTATTAAAGGCGCTCAAAATGAAATAAAACTTTGATACCAGATATTTCGTCCTTCTTTTTGCAAACAAAACCTTAATGGCTTGGACCTATCCTGACTAAAACTCAAAATTCAAGTAATCCACACAATTGTATAATACGGTCAAAAAATAATTGCATTGCGCATAACTCCATCGTTCTTTATTTTTCAAGAACTGCCTTGAGAAAGTACATTGGAATTGTCAAACTGGTCCCATAATTGCTCAGAACAGAACTCACACTAAGTACTGGTTGATTATCACAAGATGGGTGCTGAAAAATTTGAGGATCATTTCCAGTGTATATCTCAAATTCGTACGTCTTGCCTACATGTACCAGGGGATTTGACAACCCTGTACTGCTTTGGTTTTTAAATACCTATCTAAGCTCAATATCAGTCGTTCACCTTGGATCAAAGACAGTAATTGAAGTAGTGTCAACTCAATACATACATATAAGTTGAAAAATTAATCCATAAAGAGCAGTCTCTACATGGAATCATCTTTGTTAAGACTTAAGACCAAAAGAATTATGACTAGTCACTACATATACCAAAAGCGGATTTTCCCCCAAAATGCTTATTCCAGTGGATGACAGTGTGGATTAATAGGCCATTTTACAAGTAACCCATGTTCAACAGCTCAGGATGTGGGACTGTGAATTGATAATTGGGTTCTATTTGACCTGTGACATCATACTCACGCAATTAGTTTCATATAAGATAGATTCAAATAGTTATTTTTAATATTTCATTTTAGTTGGTGATAGTGATTAATAGATGATCTCAGTTCTAACATCTGAATTCTTTTTAGAACTTCAAAACAACACACAAATCATAGGATTAAACTCCTGCCCAATTTGCACCACTTCCTTGCCATGCACATAATACTCAATGGAGCACTACAAGAAGAAGATAAACAAACCTGCTGAGGGGCAAGAGTATGACCAGAGACAACCGCACCAGCAAGCTTCAGTGTGCACCTAGTGACAAAAACCGGCAAACCGGGTGCAATATTTCTATAATTATCATCTTTAAGCGTCTTTAACAAGTCAGCCGACAGCCCCAACTGGTCGCTCCATTCCCTGACAGCATTATCAGCCACTCTCATCTCCACCATTCGCTCAATTATCCAATGCAAGTGCTTTATGTTTGTCATGGCAGCGTGCAAATGCAACCTCTGCATTGCTTCCCTCTCATCATTATCACCTGTCAATCTAAAATCAGGACTTGCATACTTCCCCATTAGTTCTTTAACTGCATCTAGGCTTTGCACAAAGGAACTATCTAGAACCTTCGTTATGGAATCAATTGAGGGATAATCTCGTAAAATCTTCGCCACAAAAGTTTTAACTGTGGCGGCATTAGGCGGAGCGTGTATTGCCGAATTAATTAAATCAGCAAGCATTTCTTCAGACGGCAATTTCGAGCCTTCTGATCGGACTGGAAAAATCCTGGACAGGAGATCCTTTGATTCGTGCAGCTGGAGCATGGGGACCAAGGTGAGAACGAGCTTTTCTTCTTCCTCGGTCCATGGGACGGCGTCCAGGAAGCGAAGACAATAGCGAATGAGATCGTCGAAGAGGAGCTCTAAGGCGACCGGCAGGAGATCGAGCGCGTCGGTCGGAGAGAGTATGCACGAGGCAAAATCCAGGGTGTGGAGAAGGCGGATGACTGCGACGTGTCCATCAAAGGGTCTCGTTCGCCGCCGACTGGTGCCAGTAACAACAGGGCCAATGGTAAGTGTGATAAGACGTGGCAATTTCTCTGAAGCTTCATTCGGTTGCCATCGGTCGGATAATAAGGCGTCGAAATAGCGCGCGCGGCGGAGAGAGGAGGAACTGACGTGGAGGTCGAGGATTGGTGGAGAGATGGGAGGCGTGGCCGCCGCATCATCGCAGGCAGATGCGATGAGAGAGGGATGAAGGGAGAGCCGGAGGAGGAGGTCGGAGATGGAGGGGTCATTGAAGATGCCCGTGATGGAGTCGGGGACGAGGTGGTCGTGGGGTCTGTTACACCTCCCTTCCTCCAGCGTGGAGGTGGGATCGCGGGAAGGGGAGGGAAGGCGGGAGAAGCTGCTCGCGCGGGTGCGTTTGCGCGTTGCCATGGCGATGAGCATCCGAGTGACAGGGAGGAGAAGGGGAAGAAAAGGGATAAGATGGATCTGCAGAGTTTCTAGCCTAGGCGTTTAGGTCGCAAGTCGCAGCGGATCGGTGGGGTCCAGTGGAAAAAAAATGAAGGATGAGCACTTACGAGGTGACTACAATGGTCACTTCATCGCGGGACCCTACGTTTGAGTTGTAATAATAACTAACACATTTGAAACCTAGCCCGTTACAACTTTACAAGGCCTACTATGCTCGAGTAATAGTTCTTGCGGTTTCACTGGATAGTGTTGGAGGCCTGTTTGTTTTACGAAGCAGGTTGAGCTGCAGCCTGCTCATGCTCTCTTTTGCCTGCTTTTCTTTGTTCGAGAGAAGGAAGAGCGTTCCGATTTTAGTTGCTCTGCCATCCCTGCCTAGTCTTCTTCTTCCAATAACATCATTTGTTTTATTTGACATCTTAAGATCAAGTACGCCTATTATTGGTTCTTGTTTTTCAGCACCTTGTTTGGATCAACAATAAAGCTATCGCATCTTTGATTGATGAACTCAAACAATAGTGCTTCTATCATTTTCGAATTACTAATTATGAAAATAAGTTCCAAGTGATTGATACTTGTTCAGGTGAGGTGATGTATCATTTTCCAGTTGGTTGGGGTTAGGAACTTCTTCGATAGAGATATGCGACGATATTATTTTTGGATCTTTATTCCTTAACAGCGATTGCTGAATACATGTTGGCTTCTTTGCAAGCATGAAGCTTCGCCTTATGTTTATTTTCTATGTACGATATTCTAATAATATTCAACTTGTCTGACAGGCTAACTTCATTTGTTTTTTTTTCCTTGTTAGAAAAATGCTATACATTTTATTTTCTCTCCCGAAATTTTTATTAATAAACAAAAAAAAATCACAAAAATAACCATGTAACTGTAGAAATCACGAAAATGGGAATTTCGCAAAATAATTGGGCGTTCAAGAGTACGCCAAATAATTTGGCGGATGTGATATATTAAAAAAAAAAATGAAACTTAACGACACTCGTCTGTGTATTGGTCTATTAAAAATAAATAAATAATAGAAGAATCACGGAAGGAAAAATCAATGTTTGCATAGATTTTATCATCTAATTATTATTATTAATAAGATTATTTTATTTAATGATAATTTTTTGCCGATGATCCTGAAAATTTATTTGCCGCTGATTCTAAATTTATTTATATTACAAAAAAGTCCAACAACTTAATATTTACTAGTAATTGATAAAATGCATTGTGCCGGACAACATCAATCACTAGTAAATATTAAGTTGTTGGACTTCTTTGCAATATAAATAAAGTTAGGACCATCACTAAATAAAAATATTCTTATTAATAATAATAATTAAATGATAAAAATTTCGGGAGAGAGTACCTATGCAAAAAAAAAAAAAAAAAATGAGCTTCGTTGCTTCGGATTCTCATAGTTTATACTCTGTAAGTTGGTTTTCTGAATTATTTCTAAACATTTGGTGTCTCTTTCAGTCAATAAATACAACAATAGCGATGCTGCGTCTACTTGAGTTTATACACGTACATCATATCAGGGGGATCCCATTCCATCCAATAATTGCTTGTTGGCATTTATTTCAAACAGAGGTACATACGAAAACTATATTTTCATAAAATAATTCCTTATATTAACGGACGGTGATGTTTGTCTGATTCGACGAAGTGCTGATTCGAAAACATTATTCTATTGTTGACCGTATTTGTCGGCTGTATTTGGCCGTATAATAAGTGCCTGTATGTGTGGGGCTATCTACAGAAAATGAGGTTTGAGACAGTCTCTATCAGTGATCCGATCGGTACACGGAGAATCTGAGCCGTTGGATCATAATAGATCCGGACTAGCACGTCCTTTTTCTCTGGGTTTGAAAAATCTCAACAAAAAGTTTGATTTGAGGTGGTCTGTTGAATGTTGAATTGTTGATCCACACAAAGCGGAGCACAGTACCAGACCAAGCTGGCTAGTGCCTACACTACACTAGCTATATACAAAGTCTGTCCCTACTTGATTTTCTAGACCTTTTGCTGGTCCTGGTGTATCGATCAAAGAGTATACATAACATGTATGAATTCACTGTAGATAATACCTTTGGAGCAATAATATCAATAATTTTCTTCCTACAACAAGTTCATGTTGTGATTTATAAAAGAATTCACTCACTAATTCAAACTTGATTTGATTATACAACTAATTCTTTAATTAAAGAACAAGTCTAGAAACTTATTATAAGAAAAATCAGAAGATTAAGGAATATCATACACAACTTTAATACAAAATTTAGTTTTTTTTTAAATATTGTATTTGACTCACTATTTTAGATGTTCTAATATGACTTTAGAATTAAGAGTTCGCTCTAGTACTAATAGTACTAAATTAGTATATTTTCTAAAATAGCAAAAAAAATAAACATGAATCACATATTCAATATGTGAATCAAATTATTAAAAGCAAAATAATTCATGCCACAACTAATATAGTAATACAAATTCATATGCACAAATATTTTAAATTAAAATATTCTACAATAATCTAGACAATTGAAAGTTTCTAAATGAAGAGTTTGTATTGACAAAAAAATGATTTACTCAAATATAATAACTCAACTTTATTTTAATACAAATCCATATATTATAACTAATATTTTTCTGAAGCTACTAAACTTTTTAACTTTCTCACAATCAAAACATTATTGTTGTTTTCAATCAAAGAAAAATTAACATACATTGAAATGAATAATTATTCAAAAATTAACATATTTTTGAATGACATAGTTAACTTTCTTTTTTTCGTTGATACGATAACTGACGTTAAATAATTAATTCACTGATAGAGAAGTAATAAAATAATATGATAAACCAAAATCAAATACCTACAATATAATTTCCATGCCTTCACTTGCATAAAAAAAAAATATCTAGAAGCAACATGCGGTCGCCATTACAGTCCACAGATTTAATCAAGGACCAGGTTTATCTAAGTTGGAGGTGGAGATTTAATACATCACGCAATGTGTTTTCTTCTTCTTCATCACCTTTAAAATTTTCTATAGCCTTTTCTCTACTTTCCTGGTACTTTTCCACGCATCAGAAAATGACAAGCGACGACCGTCCTTTTTCTCTCCTCTCGCTACGATAGACAAATTCTCTCTCTCTCTCTCTCGTCGCTCTTTCGGACTGGGAGCATCAGATATTATTTTATCTGGTCTCTCCGCTCCCCTCCATCAAGGTATGGGTTCTCTCCCTCCGACCCTCTCCATTTATTTTTATCTATTTTTGCTCATATTTTAATGTTTTGAGTTAGTGAAGCTCAATTCTTCGCTCTTCCTCAGACTTGGGATTCTGGGTATTTGTTTCGCTTCTCCCAAATTGCCCAATTTTGTATTTGTACTTCTCCTTGGTTTTGAGTTTGATTGTGCGACTTTTCTTTACTATGAGGTGGTTACTGCTGTTGTTGGTACTTGATCTTGATCTCTTCTATTGAGTTTCGAGAATTATGCTATTTAGGCACTAGATTTTTACCCAATGGTCCTTTTATCTACTTCTTTTACGAGGATCAATCTATTTGAGAAATAGCAGAATCACAACACTTATTCAGATCCACTAATTTATTTAACTGGGGACCTCAGGATCTAATTCAATGAGGCAATCATTTCCCTGTCCACAATTGGAAAAATAAAGTAATAAAATTGGCTACTTAATTTTTCTTTTTCTTTTTATTTGGGTATTTTTTAATGCCATTACCTTACAATGTTTCACACTTTTTGTGAACAAATTAGGAGAAATGCACCAAAAGGACCTTGTCAGTTCTAAAATCTTCTTCATTAGAGCGTTAATTTTTAAAGGTGTCGAAAGGAAAGCAACTGCAGATGTTATCTTTACCTTGTGAAGAACTGGGGTGACCAAATTGCAATTTCCTAAAAATAGTCAATTTGGCAGCGTATCAGGTTATTATGCAAAACTTAGATTTCGCAAAAAATAAACAGCGTATTTGGTGTATTCACTGGTCCGTGTGATTTCACAATCGCTTAAGTTTTTATTTGTAAATTTTAATAAACAGTAGCAAATTGATTGAAAAAATGCTAAAATTGGTTAAACTAGAATATTAGATGTAATTTTCACTTGAGCCTCTTCAGTTCTTTTACAAGTAGAATTATTCTACTTTTTCTCTTTTGTTTAGTCTCCATACCAGGAGGTACAATTTGGTTTATGCTGTACCAATTAGTCCATAACGAAATTTCTTTGGCTTTCTGACGTGCAGATTAATATAGTGAGGTAGAAATAATGTTTAGTAGAAAGAAGCATGCTAATCCAGAGCATGAGGCAGAGCGACATGAAGCAAAGGTATCCTCAATAAAAAAACAAAAGCAAAATTTATGTCATGAATGTAATGAGAAATGCCTGATTTTTTATGCCAATTACATGAAAATAGATAAAAGCCCTGAGAGATGCAGTAGAGCCGTTATCTGGCTGCAACTCCATTTATGTAACTGAAGCCTGTTTGAAGAGATACCTAGAAGCGCGTAACTGGAACCTCGATAAGTCTAGGAAGATGCTTGAAGAGAGCCTCAAATGGAGATCCACTTACAAACCAGAGGAGATCCGTTGGGTCAGTTCTCTACGGACCCAATAACCTGTTAAGCCCATTAAGTATTTGGTTGCTATCTTCTGTTATCAGAAACGGAATTTTGATGCGTTTTTTCACTCTTTTTTCTTTATAGAATGAAATTGCTGGAGAAGGTGAAACAGGAAAGCTCTACCGTGCCAAATTTCAAGATAGAGAGGGACGAACTGTTCTCGTCTTGAGGCCTGGAAAGCAGGTCATTTTCATATCTTCCCTACAAAGACCGTCTGATATGCGTATATGCCACTTATAAAGAATTACATACAACACTGGTGCTTGCGACAAGTCTTAGAACAAACTTTATTTACACAAGTTATCTGCTGTACATAAAACAAAAGCGATTTGTTACATTTTTGTTTATCGCCGCTAATCTTGTTTCTGAAAAAAGAACACGGATGTGTATCTTTTAGTAATTGGATTAATTAGGCAATAGCTATTTTAAACAGAACACAAACTCGCACGATGGGCAGTTGCGTCATCTGGTATACCTGTTGGAGAATGCAATCATCAACCTGCCAGAGGGGCAAGAACAGATGATTTGGCTGATAGACTTCACTGGTTGGTCCCTGAGCAATGCCGTCCCTATGAAAACTGCTCGTGACACTGCCAATATCTTACAAAATCACTACCCTGAGAGACTCGCCGTTGCCTTTTTATACAATCCTCCTAGGGTTTTTGAAACCTTTTGGAAGGTAATAAACATAATCATATTCAACATTCATTTTATTTAACTCAACTATTGCTGTCCACTGTTATTTGTAATATAGTCAAAACACTAGCAGGTTGTGACCAAAAACTTTTTCTTATGACAGTGGATTATTCTTTGAAAACATTTCTTTCCATTCTGACTGTCGATAGATACTTGCAATCTGTAATTTGTAACAGTTAATAAACTATCCTATATGAATGCAGAATGCTTATCTGAAATTGGTATAATTTATCTTTGTTTGCATTCAGCACCATTTTCTTTATACCTATTAAAAAAGTCCCCGAGCAGACTCTCTTGAGTCCATTGTGAACCTAATTGTAACCAAATTGTAATTAAGAGGAACTAATAATAATTGAATTTTATGCTTGGTCCCATATCTATAAATTTCTAGGCTTATCAGTAAAGAAATTACAGTTAACAAAAATAGTAATTGAAAAGTTTATGCTTGGTGCCATCACTAACATTCTAGGCCTAATTGTTTTTAAATAAGAAGAAAATTGGAGTTGAGTAATTTTTTTTGTTCAAGTTAATGTGTTCCTTAGGCAACCTCTAATTATTATTATTTATTTTTTTGCATACAAAACACCTAAATATCTTTAGCAACATCTCCAAAGACTTAGATCAAACATGAACAGATTCTAGAGCAGGATACTAAAATGCGATTCAATGTTTATTATTCTGTGCAGGTCGTGAAGTACTTCCTTGACCCGAAAACCTACCACAAAGTCAATTTTGTATACTCAAAGAATGAAGAGAGCATTAAGGTTATGCACAATTACTTCGACCCTAAGGTGCTTCCCTTGGAATTTGGTGGTATTAACAAAACCGAGTATGACCATGAAGAATTCTCTAAAATGATGGAAAAGGATGACATAAAGACAGCGGCATTTTGGGGATTGGAGAATAAATTGGGCCCACAAGCCGAGCAACTGACCAATGGGCATGTGACCTCAGGTAGAAAGGTCGAGGAAATGCCTTATGTTGCTACTCAAGCTAGTTAAGTTTACTAATTGCAACTCAAATAGATACGTGAATCTATGTGTAATAATTCAAAGTATTCTATATTACTAAATAATAGTTTTTGTCGAGGCGGTAGCAACTGTACTTCAGTTTCGCTGACAACTGATGTACGGCTCTTAATGGACTGTCACTGTTACCTATTTGCAGTAATTAGAGCATGGACCTTCATCATAGTTAACCCTTTTCAGATCTGGTCTATTTGGTTTTTCAATTTTCTCAGCTTTAATATGAAGTGGTACACA
The DNA here is from genome assembly GCA_031770325.1 of Bolboschoenus planiculmis. NCBI lineage: Eukaryota > Viridiplantae > Streptophyta > Magnoliopsida > Poales > Cyperaceae > Bolboschoenus > Bolboschoenus planiculmis. The sequence goes on from CM062780.1 coordinate 3,638,625, forward strand.
ATGCGAATAAACTATTACAATATTGGAAACCAGATGGAGAGTTTGCAAGCTATAAAGCTTGTCCAAATGTTGCATATGTATTATGTTTGTTGAGGAAGGATCAATTTGAAACTCATTTATGATGATGACAAGAACAAAAAGAAAAAGAAAAGGGTCTTTGTAGATATTTTGATTGGCTTGACCTAAATAAAGCAATATTGATATGGGTTGAAAAAAGATAGCTTGAGGACCAGCAATTAGACATATATTGATTATGTTCTGCTAGTTATGAGGCGTACATGTGATATTTATAATGTTTTAGTTTTTGTTGGGGGTAGAATGTGATACTTTGAGCCTCGGTGTACCTATCAATTTCTAGCTCCTACATTTTTGAAAGTTTCATCAAGTTTTTAGTATTAATGGAGCGTAACAATTCGGATGAAAAATTAATACGACGAACTTAAAAATGTAAATCTAAAAATTTATAAAATGTCATTTAAAAAAAGAAAGAAATTTATGAAATAACACTGGACCAAAGTAGTCGAGAGCAAATCGTATTACCAAGGCCTAGTGGCCTAGTATTGGTCTTTGTTCAGCCAGATCATAGGCCTTCTAGATTTCGATGTTTGTTTCATCTTTATTTACATTTTACACAAGATAATATCTTAATAGATTTATGGGTCTATCCCCGTGTTATGCTTTTGACAAAGATGGACCGCAAATTTATATACTGTACAAATTCTCACAATAATTTTTTTAGGTGAGGATCCGTTCAACAAATTAGTTTGATAATTTTGACAACCCCAAAAAGTAACTTCATTTTTGAAATTCAACAAGTACATACAGTTTATAATTTTATACATCATATACGTAAAAAAAAATTGATAAAATTTTATTTAAAATTTACCATTTATTATATGACATAAAATTTACAATAACAATTTATATTTAACGACAATTGAATGAATATCAAATCATTTTTTAAATTACATAGAAATTGATACACAATCTATCTACAAAAAAATATGTTTACAACTTTTTATCTTTCTAAATATTTTATAATATAATTTGAGAAAGCATTATCAAAATTGTCAAAATAAATGGTTGTCAATAGATATTCCAAGGAACAAAAAGAGAACTGATTGAAGATATTGAAATGAGAAATATAAACATGAATTTCGATATGCCTAAAGTTACATATCTGATACTTTGTTAATGCAAGAATGCTCACCAATGAACAATACTTACATCCAAAAAATTTGCATTCTTACAGTTTACTTTAAGAAAAAGAAGAAAAAAAAACCTCCCAAAAAAAATTTCAAACAATTGACCACGGCGGCTTTCCCCCCTGCATCTAACTGTGCACAAGAGATTGCACATCCAACCTAAAAGAACCTAATGTCCTATCAAAAAATCATTACCCACAAAGAATCATGCACAAAAAGATGGAAAAGAAAAAAAAAAAAAAGGAATCCTAATCCTCAATAACCACCTCACGCAATCCCGAAGGCTCAGGAAAGATCTCCTTCGACACTCTCCTGTGAGAGAATGACCTCTCCCCTCCATTACTTCCTCCTGAACCCGACCAAACCGTCTCCGACCGCCGCACCTCTTCTCTACTGGTACCAGCTGTCATGGCAACGTCTGACGAACTACGCCGCCAGCTTCCCCACAAAGTCGCATTCCATGAACCACGTGATGATGTGGCACGTAAGCGACCAGAACCTGAGTTGGGATCTTCTCTGACCACCTTCAAGGGGTTCTCTAGGGCTTTCAGAATGTGGCGTGTGGGCGGCCGTTTTGTGGGTTTAGGATTTAAACACGACTTGGCAACTACTGCCATTGCCCACACTTCCTCTAAAAGATCTTCATCTACTATCAGAGATGGATCAACTATTTTGGTTATTAGATCCTTCTCATAGATGTTGATGCAGGGGAGGATACGATCGAGCCAGTCTGGCGTGGCAGCAGCTGGTTGGCCTGTTACTAGCTCAAGCAAGACCAGGCCCAGGCAGTAAACATCATACGCACATGTGATTGGTTGGGACCCTGTTTTTTTCATGTTTCAAAATATATTAAAAATGGACAATAAAGTTAGAGAGAAATCAAAGCAACCTTATTTTTTATGATTTTCTACTTCATAAACCAAAAAACCAACCCAAATGAGTAGTTCAAGCCTTGGGGTGTTTCAGTGATTTTGTCATATAAAAAGTATACAGTAATATAAAAAATGTGGGAAGAAGCAAGTGTTACTTACGTGAACTGCCTGGATCTGTGGATGCTCTGCAACGGGACAAAAGAAAATATTAATGCATGACAATTGAATTTGAAAGTGAACAAGCTATTTCCTTCTAATTATTAGTGTTGCATTATTTAGTGTACCATGCTGCTCCACACATATCCAGTATGTACCAGGTAGTACCAGATCCTCAATTGCTTAATAATTAGATTTGACACAAGCATAATTAAGCATTAAGCATTAAGAACGCACTACCAAAGAAAGGTGATACTGGAATTAGTAATGTATCAAAGGGTATGACACTACAGGAAGAAGAACAAATGGAAAGGGACTTACGAGCTGAATCTGATGAGGCGAGTTAAAACATTTTGGTGATTCTCTGGTTCTTGGATGCAGTTCTCGCTTAGGCTCCCAAGCCGTACCTCGAATTTATCATCCAGCAATATACTGCTTGCTTGCACATCCCTTTTCATTTAAAGTAGCAACATTTAATACTCTAACAATTACTGAAGAAAAAGCCTACAGGCATTCATGTTCTCCTCTCTAGAAAGTCGGCTTGTATGAAATTATTGACAGTTTGTTTTGCTCAAGATATTTGGACAAAATTTAAAAAAATTTAGGCAAGAAAATTAGCAGTTTTTCAAGTATCACTGATGTGATTTAGCTTGAAATTATAATGCAAGCATTTCCTCTTTTGTAGAAAGATTATAAGAAATTGTCAACCTTATGTTTTACTCAATTTATGCCTTTCGGTTGAATATTATAAAAAAAAAGTTTAGGTAAACTAAATTAGCAGTTTAAGGTAATAGTGATCTGATTTGTCATGGAAAGTATTCAACAAACGCATCTGTAGCTGTCCATATGTATTCACCTAATAACTAACCAGATTTGGCTCTTTCTCTTCACTTCAGATAGTTTTTTCAACAAACACCTAACTACTGGCTACTTGTAACATAGACAGACAAATCTGTTTTCTATGGCCAAAGCAAGCATCTAATATGAAATTTTCAAACAATATTCTTCGATGGTGAACCTTCTGCCGCAGAATGAATTTTAAACCGTGGCTGTAAAAAAGTTAAACTTCTACTCCTTTTGGCAGCTCAACACACCAATATACAATTTAGCTCAGCATTTGAAATTACCTCTATATTAACAGAAATAAAGGATCAGGGATTAAAAAATGAATGTACCTGTGTACAATTGGAGGATTACATTCATTGTGGAGATAACAAAGTGCCTCGGCCACCCCGGTCGCAATTTTAAGTCTCTTGATCCAATCAATTGACTGCACCTCCTCTTCCCCTTCTTCCTCCTTTTGCAGTTTCCGATGCAACACTGTTGCCAGATCACCATTCGGCAGGAACCTATAGACCAAGAAACTTTCATCCTGACCATCCACACAATGCCCCAGAAATGGAACCAGTCGGTGATTCGCGCCCTTTGCAAAGAGCTCCAACTCAGCTGCAATGGAAGCATCCCTTCTTTCCACACGAACCCCTATTCGTTTGACTACAACACGGGTCCTGTTCTCCAACTGCCCCTGGTACAGGTCCCCAGAGTGTCCCTTCTTGATTAGATTCTCATCCGAGAAGTTTGATGTGGCACGCAGCAGCTGGTCATAGGTGAAAGAATCACCCACTGCTGCGTAATTGATCTTAGGTACCACAGTGGCGGAAGGGTGGGCCCGGCCACTAGTTACAACACCTCTTCCACTGGTTATGTGAGCCCCACTGGATGGTTCCTGGCTTGTTGGGATCTGTCTTGGCTGTGGCTGCTGCTGCTTGGCCCTTGCACCACAAAACTTGCAACATAGCATGGTTACTAGAGCAACCAGTACAAATAATAAAACACCTCCTCCTATAGCTCCAATTAGGATGTATTTTAGTTTTTTGTCACTTTTCTTTGTAGAAGTGGCAGGTGGCTGCACTGGTCCAGCTGCGGGACTAGCGGGCCCATCATAAAGCACACCTATGGCAGAATAGAACACAGAACATTCTGACAGGCTCCGCTGGTCAGAGCGGTTCCGGAAGCAGTTTATCGAGAGAGAGACCTTCCCATTGTCATTTACTGTTGTTATAACACCATCAAAGTAGTTCCTTGACAAATCAGCCAAGCTGAGATTGGAGAAAAATGCAGCAAAACTGGCTGGTACCTCACCATAGTATGAGTTGTTCGACAAATTGACAATACTGCCATTGGATCCAATGGTAGGGGAGAAGTTAGGTAACTGTCCAGTAAGGTTATTTCCAGAAAGATCAAGCAGCTTTAGATTTGAAAGAGACCAAAACGCATCAGGAATGGATCCTGATAGCCTATTAAGGCTTAAATTGAGGCTGTTCAACATTTTCAGTTTACCGAGTGAAAGAGGTACCGTGCCAGTGAGCTGGTTTACTGACAAGTCGAGAATGGTTAGACTGGAGAGGTTACCGAGTGAATTGGGGATCTGCCCGATAACACCCGACCCGCGAAGATCCAGATATAGGAAGCCTGGAGGAAGCCGGAAGCCGAACCAGTCAGGTATGGAGCCTGGAAGGAGGAAGCCGGAGGCATTGAAGGAAGTTAACCTGGTAAGGTTCTGCAACCCGTCTACAGCAAACTGAGGGTTCATCCGGCCGAGCCGGGTTCTTCTCAACCCGGAAATTTGTAAGCCCACGACCCGACCCGTCTGACAAGTGACGCCCGTCCAGTTTGAACAGGGGTCGGATCCCCGTGGCCAGTCCCGCGCCCGTAACCCGAGCGATCCACGGAGGCTGTAGAGAGCGAGCAGATCAGACCTTGAGCTGAGGGGCTGTTGTTGCGCCAATGCCACCGGAGAAGACAAAGGGGCCAGCAATCCGGCGAGGAGGAGTATGACTAGTGGGCCCATGGTTTCCTCTTCAGTTTTCTAGAAGAGGGGAGGGGGAGAGGGGCAGAAAGAAAAGAAAAAAGATGAGGGGGTGAGATGCAATAAAAGCAGGACGTGCTTCAGGTTCAAAGCCCAGCTACTACTGGAGAGGCCACCATTAAATGCGCAAAGTTACGCACCCCAACTGCCTCTCTCTCTCTCTCTCTCTCTCTCTCTTTCTTTTCTCTCTCTCTGTCTCTCTCTCCACCTTCTCTGACAAACCATCGAAAATTCAAAAAGGGGAGGGCTTTCGATGCTAATACCCGAATTTGAAATTTGGTGAGAGGAGAAGGAGAGTGCGAAGTGGAAGCTTGAGACGACGCCGGAGTCGAAGGAGAGCGAGTGAAAGCGAGTGACTTGGGAGAACCGGGAGTAGCCGGTAGACTTGGACGAGAAAACCTGGAGAGAGAGGGGATTCGATGGCCCGGTCGCATTGAACAGTTTGTTGTTTTATTTTTATATATGCGATTTATGAGGAGATATGTGCGAATTTTGCCTTATTCGCCGGAGCTGTGAGGAGTTGCTCATTTTTCTTTGAACTGAGAGCTCAGAATGGCAGGTATTTCTGTAGTTAGTGTGAACATTGAGGGCTTGACTTGAGAGAGCAGTCAACGGGCTTATTGTTAGTCAAATGATTGCGATTAGGACTCAGGCGGAGTCGAGATCAGATATGAACAGTGATCTTTTGTGTCAAGTCAAGCGTTTTTGGATAGATAGCTAGCTACCGAATTGGATTTGGGGCAGTTTAGATGAAACGATGGATAGATAATACAGGAGAAATTAAAACTAAGAGAAAACCAACCAAAATAAATGAAATAAAAGTGCCACACTTGCCACTTGCCAAACATGTAGGCAGTGTCGAATCGAGTGTTTGTTGAACAGTCTCTTAATTTCTTCCGTACCGAAATAACATCTCATATTTCGGATCAAATATTTATTATCCGGAAAAGTTTCTAAAAAAACCTCAGTACCATTTTATGACAAATTTACAATGCAACTGTTTAATAACGGCATGATTTGGATGTCTATATTATTGGTACCTCCTCTGTATCTCTAATTTTAACATTTATAAATTGAAATTTTGAATTTTGAATATTAAAATAAAAGCATGATTTAGATCCCTTCATAATGAATATTTTAACAATCTTGACAATAAATTTCTGAATTAATTTTAGAAAAATAAGAAATATAAGAGATATAATAGATATGTCGTAAGATTTATAGTCTAAATTTTCTCAGCCATTAGATCAAATGTTGGTACTTAAATTACACGACGATGCTACACACTTGACCACACATCTTGTGAGCACAGTATAATCTTCATCTTTGCCATCGCTCCAGGGGTTTGCACACTGTAATTTGTCGCCACGTGTCAATCCAGTCGAATCCTCTCGTTCCAGAAATCCAAAATCCGTGCATGTACCTCCAACGTATGAACTCTGTGCATGGTTTAATTTGCCGCTTGATTTTTATTCCAGCCGACTTGCTATCCCTTTTTTTCTTCAACAAATTGCTATCCCTTTCTTCATAATTGCAAATGTTTTAGCATAGAAATTTCTAAAGCTGTCAATTTTCAAGCAAATTTGCATCCAAATTGAGCTTTGACAAGGTAGGTACATAGAGACTTGATGCCTACAATCTACCGATTTTCTGTCTCCAATTAATTAATTACTAATTGCATCCTTCTCCATGTGACAAGTAAATACATTTGAAATTATATCGTAGCGATTTAAAATGTATTATTTGTAAAATTAGTCGAATACGAATACAAATAACATCGATATTATGAAATATAAAATTTACAATTCAATTAATCGATACAAATTTGATTATCTTAATATGGAATAATTAACGAATGAAGAAGACCTCATTTAGTTATTTCTAAACCCTAACTGAAACACACAGAATTAAAGAATAAAAATTGGAAACCCTTTGGAGAGGGAGGGACCACACTGAAACTGATAGTTAAAAGGTTGTTGCATTCAATCCTTAGAAAATATGTGGATTTGCACCGCCATATGAATTTAGGCTTTATATATTTCCTTTTTTTCTTGTTCTATTTCAAAATATGGTGCTATATATTCTCAATAATTGCTACTTTGGAATCTTGAATCGTGTCAGGCTGTCAGCCAACCCATGCACACGAGCTCAAGATATATTTTAAACATTTAGCCTCGCAGCAGAAGAGATTGGAGCTTGTTTTTATGATATATTTTCATTCAAATTTTTATTATAACAATATGATTCATTTTTTATCTAAATAATTAAAAATATATCTATAATTTTAAGTTTTAATTTAAAAAATATTTTATAAAAATATATATTATAAAAATTAAATATACCATCATAAAAGGTGGATGGACATTAAAGTCTGGAAAATACTCAAAAATAAATTAATCTGTATATTAAAAAAATAAAGGGCTATGATGATTGCAGTACTAAAAAAAAAGAATATAATAGCATAACAACATATATAATACTATTAAGGATTTGAATAATAATTTGCGATAGAAAAATTTAAGGCTAGTTAAAATAATGGACAATTAATAATTAGGTAGCATCCGAATTAAAACTTCATTAATATATAGTGATAACAAAATACTAATTACCTAATTACTTGAAGCTGGTCGGCAAATTAATACTTAATTACATTGGAGATGAAGTTATTTACTTGAAAAACTTAATTAATTAATGGAATCAGTTGTAGCCACTTTTCAGAACTGAGGACCAAACAAATGACAAGAGAAGCTATGATTAAAATGAGCTTTTAGTTGAAATAGCATGAATAAATACAGTTAATTAGCAATTGGTTATTTGTCTGAAGTTTGGTCGTGATCAGGCCTTAATCATGTCATTAATCATTTGGACTTTTAACAACTCTCTCTCTCTCTCTCTCTCTCTCTCTATCCAAGACAGATTCGCCTCCTGCTCCAAATTATTACTCCTTTAATTACTTAATTAAAAGTTGCTTGTACCAGCAACCCTTTTAGATGGAGAAATTCTTTCTGATCTATCCATGTCATTGTCAAATTGTATTGTCCTAATTCATACCATACCCCTATTTGATACATATATTAATTAATTATATATATATATATATATATATATATATAGAGAGAGAGAGAGAGAGAACACTATTTTGATTGAGTATATGCTGTGCCATTAATTATTTGACCAGCACAAAACTTCTAGCTTGTTTATATTTCCTTTTGACAATTTCTCCTAATTAATATATAAGCATTCATGGTCAACCTTTAATTACATTTGGAGGACGGCATCCGCATGATTATATATGTTTGTCAAAGTTTGATTACATTTACTTAAGATTATCTCCTCCAATACTTTAGATTTGTTGTTTAATTAGTTCTCCCTTAAATTTAGCTTGTTAGACTCTTATGTATATATATATTGGTCAAATGAACTTCATTTTGGGGGCACGTGTGCATGTGAGAAAGGGACCACGTGTCTTCATTTTTTATTTAATTTAATAGGTATCAATTTTTTTAATTAAATCTCTGAAAAGTTAAAACAAATTATGGAATTGAGAAATGTCAAATTAATCTCAATGTATATTCCATAATAATTTCACTTGAAAGAAGAGAAAAAAAAAATAACAGTAGGTCAGATATATACAAAAGTTCAATCCTTGAAAATATATGAAAAATTGAAAATTCAGCTCCTCAAAATAAAGATCCAAAAGTCCAAACCTTCCGTGAAAGGGAAACTAACAAAATTTTATTAATTCGTTGCTTTCAGAATAGAAATTTGAGCTTAAATAAAATCTGAAAATTAGTCGTTCTGTACAGCCAAACAATCAGCCAACGGTCTAAATTAAAACAATATATTTTTTATTCAAAACTGAGCAGTTTTATTTGACTTCAAAAATTTATTGATATCCTTGTAGAGATTTAATTTAAATTATATATTTAGTAAAATAAAAAAAATCACAACAGATCTTTTTTTCAAAAAAAGGAACATAGAGAAATAAAAAGAAGAAAAAATGAAAATTAACTTTTAATCTAATAATAAAAAAATATTTTTTATATAGAAGATTATATATTCGAAATTCAAATAAAATATTTTTTATAAGCATTTAAATTTAAATAATTTAATTTAATTTTTATTTGAAAAAAAGAAAAAAAAATGAAAAGATAAAAGGAATAATAATATTAATGGTGTAGGTACTGTTGATTTGGAATGGAGCACAGTGCACCTACACCGTATCTGTCGGCGACCTATTTAGTCTACCTTTTATAAACTCCTGCTTCTTATTTACTTTCAATTTTCTGAATAGTAATAATAATTATGAAGGTTTTGTTTGGTAATTACTAATTGGTATGTGCTCAAGTAGCTTAATTAATTAGCTCCGCTATTCTATGGCTCACAAACTTCTATACTCTTCTTTATTATTTAATTGACCTTTAGTTCCTCTGTTGCACTTGTCACGTAGCGTCCTATGTGGTTGTGCCATGGAAATTATTATGAGAAATTACATGTTTTTTTTTAAATGCTGGATATTATATTATTATTGAAGAAAATATTGATTTTAAAAATAGGAAAATTTATAAAGAAAATACTTTGTAATTAGTAAATTCTGAACACGAATAAATACTTTTAAAAATATTGAAAAAAATGATGTAGATGGTAAGCAACACGATTGACCACACAATAATGAGACCAAACTGAGTGCTACTGAGAACCAATTGAGCATCGAGATCATAATTAATGTGAATTTAATCGATTTAATGAAACGCGTTGTACCCACTGAGAACCAAACTTATTATTCAGCTGTTGAAAAAAAAAATCGACAAACAACGTAGCACATTGAAAAGGGCTTTGTGGAGCTAATTAATTGGTATATATTAATTAATTGCATCTGTTCAGAGCATTAATTTTTTATTATATATTAAGCCCACAATTATAGCACTTGAATTTAGTTGGGCCTGGCAATTGGAAATTGGTTTTGCTATTGCACCTAATTTTAGCAATTAAAATTAAAGATATGAGTCAGCAGTTTTTGTTATTCCAAATCTCTGTTGTTCCTGAGAGCTACATCTACATGACACGCCAATCCAATCCAAAATCCAATCAAATTTGGTCCCAGAAAATAAATAGATACTTTAAATTCCAGATGATTGTATATATTTGGAATATGATACTAGTAGATGAGTCCGGCTCCTCATTTACTGAAGTATTCTGTCTATTATATTCGAATCGTTAAATATTATTTATGAAATAAATTTAATAAAACAGATAACATTAAAATTCATGCTAAACGGTTGTATAGAGTACTCTGTTCATCTTATTCGAACTGTTAAATATTATTTACGGAACATATTGTTAAATATTATTTACGGAACATATTGTTAAATATTATTTACGGAACATATTGTTAAATATTATTTACGGAACATATTGAATAGAGTGTGTAACAACAAAATTCATACTGAACAATTTAGATTTCACTCACTATATTTGTATTACTATGAAGGACATGAGTTCCTATAGATAAGGTTGTTCAACTCATAAACTAAACTCAACCAAGTAACCAACCATTAAAATTCTACATGATTATCAGAGTAAGATTTACAAATAGGATAATGATTTTCTCCCCTGGCTTATGTCACATGCATATCATGTAAAAAGTTTTCTAAAAAGTGCAAATCCTATTCAGATTTTCTGAGTATTATGTGATAATTCACACATAGGATAATGATTTTAAAAAGTTGCAAAATTATGGAATATATGTCTTCTACTGATTGGGGCGAATCTTTCAATATTGTATGATAGGATATTAAAAGAAGAAATTAGTTATTTCAAATGTTCTAATGTGAATGAAATATATTTCTTTAAAATAAGTTATCCGAATATTTTATAAAATGAGACAATCTTCCATGACAAAAATAATTAACTTTAATTAAGTGATTGTCATGCTTTAATTAGTGGAAGCTACTCTCTATCTTTCGTTTTGCTACTTCTTTCTTAAAACATAATTAATGCATGACCAAAATGAAAAACTTTGATATAATTCTTTATTACTAACTTGTCAATTATATATTTTCTTTAAAAGTAGTGGCTTAAAAAGGACCACATGCATGCTTCCTATTATTCGAAACATGTTTTTACACCCACAAAACTCCAATATAAATTGCATTAATATAATATTTGCCGAAAGCTTGTCATCTCGTTCTTGTCATATTATATATCAAGAGCAAGTGCATACATGCATATATGCACGGTTTTGAATTATAATATATTACTACCTACTAATTAAAATGGTAACCCCGCCAAAAGATGAAATACAAAGCATAGCATTAATGAACATAATTAAGAGTCCAGCTAGCAAGGCTGTCTATATATATATATTTTTTTCATCTGATTATTGATCAAGCATTTAAAGTACATTGATAAAAAGATATATTTCACAAATAGAACCCACCAGCATCCTTTTTCTCCTATGATTGATTAATTGGCTTTATAATTTTGTTGTTGCTATTTTTTTTGCATCCTTTTGTTTGAGAAGAATAAATTTTGTATATTTTTGAGCAAAAAGAAATGAATAATATACTCAATGAATTTTGTAGATGTATAGTAGTTAATACATCTCTTTCTTTTGAGAGGAAGACCACTTGTGATTTGACTAATTCTTTGACAATCTTAATAGTATATATCTTTCAAATAATCAACTTAGATATATTTTAAAATTTTATAATAAACTATTCATGTATTGTTACATATATAGATTGTCTATTTATTAATTCTCAATTTCTCTTTTTTTTGAATGGTTAATTCTCAATTTCTCATAGAACTTAAAAATATTATTTCAGAATGCATACAATTTCATTCAATTCGGATCAATAAAGAATCGAATCATTTTTAATGAATACGGTACGTATACATGTGTGTATATATATCATATTTATAAACTTGAACTTTTTATGAATTACCAAGTAAAATATTATCAATAAAATATAACCTTTTTATTAGGATCTAATATATATTTTTTTTAAATTGATGCCTCGAGGTAACATCTCCTGCCAAAGACGACAAGTGAATAGTAAAATTAAGTTCACTTAATTTCGAAGCATCCAGTACATATTATATTACATGTGAATATTTCTAAATTGAAAATTTTGGATGTCAGAGCTCAGAAGTATATTCTCCATCCTTGTCCTTTTTATCCTCTTATATATTTATTTGTTTGGTCGTTCATCATTTATTAATTTATTATCATCTATCTGACTATTTATTTTTTCAATCGTTTATTTATTATGAAATTATTAACTAGGACCTTCAGACGTCCGAATAGTACAAACTGGACTGACAGAAATAGCTAATCAGTTATCAAAATAATGGTTTTAATTTATACTTTTGTACTGTAATTATTATTAATAATATGTATATCACAAGTTTTATAAAAAATATTTAAAAAAACATAAATGTCGAAATTAACAAAAGCCGTTGTATTAAAAAAAATTGTAAATCTGATTATCAACAAAATAAAAATAAATAATATGTAGATCGATCTGAAGAACGTACGTTGAGATCTTCATATTTTAAATCCGCATCCTCTACTCAGATAACATTATTCTTAACACATTAAACTATATGAAGTCCAGTCTTTGTTTGACATCCTAATCTTAAAATATCTACCTTCAAAACCACTCAGATTGTTTGACTCAGATTAAATTTGAACATGCAACTCCAATCTTATAACGCAATCCATCCACCTAATTGGGGCATATATACATATTTCTTTAAATTAAACAAAAGAACATAAAAATCATTTTTTCCAAGGCACTTTTTCCAAGTTTGAACAAGTTTAGGATTTATTTTTTCTACACAATCGCTTTCCTGTGTGTATAGGTTATCAGCCGCATTCCAAGCTTAATTCCATGAAAGCGCCAATAATGAAGTCAAAAACGAGGCAATGTTCTACATTTTAAAGTAACTCTTTGTAGAAAAAAATAAAATATATATATTATTATTTTTCTCAATGAGTTGGCCGTGCAAGTTGCTCATGGAAAGTGACATTGTATTTGACTAATTAACATTAATATTTTTTAGTTCTCAAGGCTTCAACCATTATCTAAACGACTAAATGGGCCATATTCAAGTCAAGCTGCCAAATGGGACAATTAATTGCTACAACTGATTGTCCATACTAACAACTCCTGATTTGATTTGATTTGATTTGATTTGATTTGGTTTGTGTTTAGTAAAGAAACCTTCTTGGTTCTTGCCTGCAATTTCTCTTTTTACCTGTGAGGCTTCACTCAAAGAAAGATTCTCAATTTTCCTCTATGAGATATCCTTTAAATTGAAGAAATTAGAGAAGAAAAGTTGAAGTCTCTGATTATGAGCTTGCATTCCTGGTACCTAGAGCTTTCTCCAATAGATCCCAATGCCAAGATCTTCCAAGTCCAAATCCTGACGTAGACCAAGAGTTAGAGATTTGTTGAGCAGACATCACTTCTCCACCTATCACCAACTTCCACTTGTTTATTTGTTTGTTTGTTTGTTTGTTTTTGTTTGTTTGTTTATAGCACAGTACGCAGTTATTGGGCCTGAATAACATTTTCTTATTGCTGGTGTCGAATTTGAGCTTAAATACAGCTCAGAATGTACTAAAAACATACTGGGCCACAATGTACTAAAAATAGAACTCGGACAGAACAACTGGCAACTACCGTAAGCCCATGGCATCATTAATCCAGTATTTGAAAGCAGTTTGCGCTCTTAAGAAATGAAAATGATACAATAATAATAAAAAAAGGGACGATTTAACTCAGAATATCAGAAGTTCAACTACAGATAGCAGTAACGAAAAGAAAAATTAAGTCATTGAAGAGATCTCAAGTTCAAGATTGTTTATCTTTGAGATCAAATTTCACTTGAATTCCCAAAGCTTCAAACAGATAATCAGATACCTATACAAAGTGACAAAATCCATGCGACTCAGCTTCGCACAAACTAGTAGCCTAAAACATTCACGTACAAGAAAGATGGCTTCCTTAATTTCAAACACAACTAACAAAACAAACCACCTAATATAACATGGGAAAACCTAACTACTGACGAGGAAATCAACAAAAACAAAACAGAATCAATTTCATCACTTCCATGTTCTTTTGTATTTCTTCCCTTCTTCATTTTATCTTTTACTTGGAAACACTAGTCTGAAGTGGCAATACGCTCTCTACTTCCTTGCCTTCGAGCTTAGACCTCTCTGCAACAACCTTTGACATCCCAAACATCTGCAATTCAAAAGAAAATCCGTTCAGTAAATTTTGACTTTGTCCTACGTTTCAAAAAAAAAAAAAACATGTAATAGAAAAAGAGTCCAGGATAAAAGTTACTAGAAAGCTGTGGAAATGGACTAACAGGAGTAGACAATCCTGAAACTTCATTCCTATGTACAACAAAACTTCCCTACTTCTCTTGAATAATGCCAAATTTTTCCTCTAGAATTGTATGGATACTACTTTAATCAGTACCAGTTTCTAATGCCCCTCTAAAATGAGAATTGTGTCCAAGTATATGAATATGATATATTCTTCTAGTTGTGTTGAAGGTATCAGAAACACCTCTCTATCCTTTCTAATAATGGAAGCGCAAAAAGATTTTAAATGGGGGTCAACTATTAAAAAGTGTATGGTAATTAATTTAATACTACTTATCATATTATAAGTACAGGTCAAAATGGAAAACTTTGACAAAAATATCGGGGTCAAGTTAGTTATTCTATAGCAAGATTTTATCAAATTACATTTGAAAAATCAATATGCATCATCAAATTTGGAAAATATATATATATATATATATATATATATATATATATAGGGGTCAATTGACACCCATCATTACCAAGTAAATCCACCCAGTAACTGGTACAGAAAAAACACTAGGCAATTCTTTTCATTTTACCATATAACCTAAAATGGCACTACATGATATTTCTTGCTATTCTGTCTTGTAGAGGTAATAATATAAGATGATTTTGGACAGTTTGCAACACTGAATTTGAATTACCCATTTTGATTCACCCATTTAATTCTTAAATTCAGAAACTATGCCTGACCACCAGAAGAACAACAAGTGTGGAGGTAAACATGTCAGACACCATATTATACTAGAATTTTCTTCATTTCTAAATATAAAGCAAAGATATGCCTGGTTCAAAGAAGTTCCTACAGAAAGAACACTAGCATTACTGCATATGATTCAGCCAACATTGTTTGGGATGAATATTTGTGATTTCTCTCCAACGAGAGACACTCTTCCTTTACAAAAAAATAAAAAAAAGGTTTCTGGAATGGACTTCCCACAATCTCCACACAAGAGATATGGTCTTAATCGACTAGGATACCTCAAAGGTCAGGTTGGATCTGGGCTAGGTTTAACCTGACGTATACCAGTAAATAAGTATCAATTGAATACAAGTTTGCATCAACATTAGCATTACATAAAATATTACAATTGGGCATTCGAAATTCATACTCCTTACTGACAATTAAAAAATTAGTCATAATACTTAAATACAGTAAAATTAAAAGGAAAGTCATCCCCTCAGACCTAAATCGGACCATTACAAGGTGTAAGATACCGGAGCTGGGCTAAAATTATAGAAGTACCTTTTGAATTGTCTTTTTGAAACAGGTTTTGTGCTCATCCATGGAAGCATGAACGAACTCGTCTATGTGGTCCCTCACATCTTGCAAGAATGTTGCATTCTCTGATTTCTTCTTTCGGCATGATGCCATTGCAGGGTCCACAGGCTGAGGAGTCGGTGTTTGTGTTTCAGCTTGCGTTTTAGTAGCCTCCATTTATCTCACCTAAATACGTAAAATTAATAACAATAAAAAGAACTAACTAAGAAAGTCGAAGAGGAACAAATTGCTCGCATTGGCACAGTTCACTGGCAATTTCCAGAAATTAAACATGAAACCATAATCAGAGAACACGTGTTAACCTCGGATCCATACGCTTTGCTTGAAAACTTATTATCTATCAGAATAAGAAAAATATTCATATCAAATCTAGGTCTTACTCCCACGGATAACTGAGTGTCCGAGTCGAAGCCAAATTAACAACCCCAAGCAATCGAGTGGAAGCGGCGGAGAGGTGAGAGAGAGAGAGAGAGAGAATCAGATCAAAGAGGTTCTGATCAGATCAGGTTATTTAAAAGGAGAAATGCAAATACAGGTGGTAGCCGTAGCTGGAGTGAAAAACCAAGGGCGAGAACGAGAATATAGTGTGCGAGTTTTGCTTGGGGAAGAAGTCGGAAGTCGAGCGCCGATAGGGGCAGGCCGATTGATTGGACAATTCACAATTCAGGAGGAAGCGCCTTCCCACGCCGTCCTTTCGGGCCTCGGCCCAATTAAGAAGCGGGTCCCACCCCGTTTGGATCCATTTAGCCCATCAGATGCATCATCTGGGTCCGGCCTAAGTTCGGAATGTTTCCGATTCAAAACGATCCTGATTGTAAGAATCAAACAGACAAATCAGATTTATCTAAAAGGAATATTCTATATTCTCAATCGAATCATCTGGTTCGTTCGTTTTAATCCTATGAAGATATAGATAGAGATGTGATGTTTGGCTCCTTTGGGAGACGGGAAAAAAACAAGCATGGGAAAAAAGACTAAAGAGAATGATGGATTAATTAAACATCTCTAAAATGTGCAGAAAAGAAATCGATAAATGATTCGAGTATCTCTGATGCTGATTGTAATAATTTTAACTATATTCGGATCAAATCATGAAAGCTTTTTTATAAATATGATGGTCAACTTTAGTTTACCTCTTATATTACTAACTAAAATACATGAAATTTTAGATATCACCGTAGAAGTATTAAAAAAAGATTGACTTCCATTCTAAGAAAAAACATTCCCAAATAAAAGGTCATAGAGTATTGATGAAGAAAAATCATAACAAGAGAATGGAGATTTGTTTATTTTATTTTTTCATTACTTTCTTATAATTGTTGGATACTAAAAAGAGGGTGTAGATTCATTGACAATGGTAAACTTACCGATTCTTAAGTCTTAACAATACCCTTTCAAATATATTTTATTAAAATGAAAATAGAGCATGTATATTGTTAAATTTTTAAATTGATTGTGTTTCAAATTTCACAAAATTCAAACGTCATTTTATAATTAATCACAGATCACTAAATATAAACTGTTGTAAATTTTAAGACTTTTGATGAACAATATAACTGATATGAAATAATATTTTTTATGTATACGATATACATATAATCTAATACACATTCTAAAAGGGGGTGAATTGTTGGTGTACCAATTAAAACTTTCACAATAGCCACTTTTCCCATCAAAATAACAAAATAACCTATTTCTCCATTTAAACTAAACATTATTTCTCTTATACCCTATTCTTCATTTTATATTCTTTTTATCTTTTGTAGAAATAAAAATGACCAATTTACCCTTTTCTTTGAGAAGGAGATTAACCTTTAGTTCCTGCATAGAAGATAGTCCAGACTTTAATCACGCATATATTTCTAAATTTCTTTCTAATTGCAACATAACATCTTTTGCAATTTCAAGACATAATATTTGCTCTTTTCAGGTCACATTTTTCATGCTTGTATGATCTGCTTCTAGCACCTTTGACAATTCATTTGGGATCCTTTTGAGTGCATGAGGCAGCTTTTTAATATCAATGTAGAACACACAATTTGTATCCTATACTTAGCACCACATGCATAACTCTGATTAGCTATAGTGCTTTCCTTTGCAGTGCGATCCAAATTGGTCTAGAAATTGGTGCACGGCTGTGTTGTATCAGATTTGAGTTTTTACTGGTATAGAGTACAGAGAGTAGTTCCTTCTCATCTGTTGTAGGAATTAATTAGGGGAGAGCTTCTCCCAAAATCAATATAATCCAACTGAGCAAATATTCTAGGAATTGAACAACGTTTTTATTGTTATAGCTTGCTGTATGATTATTTTAATGTGTTTTATAAGGATCAGAGATGGTTATTTACATTTTTTTATTTTGAAGCCCACTAAGAGCGTCTCCATCCCAGCAAGAGATTAAATTAAAAAAATTTGACACGTCACTTAATTAAGCAATTTGGTTCCGATTAATTTCAAGACCCTACGTCCCTGAAAGTAATTTTACTTTTAAAAGTGGGACCCACGAAATAATTCAATAAAAAAACATTCCTTTTGCACGGCGCAAATTTCAGACCTGCGGTTTTGGCTTCTCTCCGTTGTCTCTAACTTTTAACATTTGAACTAATAAAGTTGATTTTATTTGAATAACAATTTCACAATTTTCATCTTGTTCCACCAATAATATTTGAACTTTGTATCCATATGAAATTTATTGAAATGAGTAAAAGGCAGAGCACGGTGCCAGATTCCAAGGGGTAAAAAAAATAAATACGCAAACAAATTTACTTATGCCAATATATGCTGGCAAAGGTAAAGTACATAATTCAATTCTGCGAAACAGAAAATATAACTTTTCAACAATTTCTGAACTATCTGGTGCTTGGCTTGATGCACTCCATTTGAAGAAGATTTCCCATGATGGCAAACTAGAGAAGTCCCGGCTTTAAATGGAGAGATTGTTTCTGATTTCAGTGCCCAGGATCAGAGGCATACTAGTGTATGAACCTGCTCTCCTAAAACAATAACATTTAATAGTTTGATTAAGTACCACATCATACGCATCTATGGCTTTCTGCAATATAAATGGTTCTTTGTCTCAACTGGCCAAACCGTTCAGCTGGCAATATAAATGGTTCATAGTAAAGACCAAATTATAATACAACTATGTAAACAATGCCAAAATCCAATGCATGTGCATAGAGGCAATATCATCAGCACATGAAGGGAAGTACACAAGGAAACAAGGTAAGTACTGATTCGTGCAATTTCAATTAGCTAATCGATAGTAACATTGACAAGAAAAAGGTTTTACTTATTCGAAGTACCTGGAAAAATACAAGAAAATGATTCAACACCACGTCAGAAGACTCATTACTGTCACCATCCCCTGGAACAGGTCAAGGGAATGGGTCTTCAACAGCGATGAGTAGCTCCGATATTGTAGGCTGGGTTCACTACAAAACAATCATCTATGTTTTTGTTTGGTTTCTCTGTACCTATACACGGATGAAAAGTAAAGATTGTGTCACTACTATGCCGGTAAGGTATTGTACCAGTAAATTCACTAGATCTTTTAAAAAGCTTAATAAGCTTAATTAACCAACACAAGGGCCAAATTTGTTACATATTAGAAGCAGATAAGCAACAAAGCTAAATTTCAATCCAAAACAATCCAATTTTGATCAAACAGAAGCCGGACCATAAACATTTAATGTTCGATCCCAATTCCATGCATTCATATTAAATAATAATAAGTAAATGTGTAAATGTGTGCATGTGTCTATTTGCGTGTGTGCGAGAGAGAAAAAGACTGGGGTTAAATAATTGATCAAGTGAATCTTAATGTGCAAAAAAAAAAAAAAATCCATTTTGATAGTTTGATAGAGAGATTGATTTTTTTTGAAATTTTTGATAGGTACACCGACAATTAATCATAAAAGGAAATTAAGGAGTGCTACACGTGGTGGCACCAGGAATATTTATTGCCATACAGCTTTAATTAATTAAAATTAGGTCCACTTTCAATCAAATCCAATTGACAATAAATGATACGGAAGCCCACTTCTCTATTGTCAGACTCACCGTTCTTATTCTTTTAATTCCGACTCATTAGAAAAATAATCCTGGCAATTAACAAAAGTGAGAGGACATGAATATAATTCTGCTATTTGTAAAGGCATATATGATTGGCCATTGCAGGTAACAAATTAAATATTTTTTCTCCATTTAGGAACTCAAATCAAAATCAAACTAGTATTGATTGTCGCATAATTCAACAGAGCATGAATCTTGAAGTGACAACTTACCTTACTGACAAGACTTGAAATTAGCACACGACTATGTAAAGTATCCACCCAATCATAAGCCAAAATTAAATAAATAAATACACAACATTGATATCGGTTGGCTTCCAAAATCCAAACTCAATTCATCCAGCTAATATGTTTCTACAGGGACATGTTGATTAAAATTTAAAAGCCAATTAAACAGTATGACCGGGCACATGAAATCTATATCATTCTGAAATCAGCACAAGTTATCTATCAGCTGCTATGTCAGAATAAAAGCACAGAGCTATACAACACAAAAAAGGCAAGTATGCTCCATAGTCCATATTCTCCTCTCTTCAAATTATGTTTGTCTAGAATAACACTGTACCAGCAAGATCGTACCAACCATTATTTCCCTATAGTTATACTGTTATTCAACTACTGAGATTGCATGGTCGAAGTGCCATCAGCTGTTTCCTTTTCATGTGTTCTATTCTCGGTCCCAACCTTTGAAGATCCAAACACCTACAAATTTCAATGTTACAAATTACATTAGCTCTTTATTTCAGAACCCAAAAACATAAAAAAGAATGACCCTAAATATATAGCCTTAGTCGAACCAAATTAAACAATTAAACATTAATATAGAACCCAGAAGGAAACCAACAGCTAGCAACAATGATAAATTGGGTTGAGAATCCATACTGAGATGGTCTGTTTCTTTTGCCGGACATAGTCACCGGCCCGCCTGGCAGTGTTCTTGAGGCAGATCCAGTGTTTCTCAGCCGAGGTACTCTTAAACTGCTCCAGGTGGTCCCGCATGTCAGCCAGCACACCGGCGCCTTCCTTTTGCTTGTAGCACGGTGAGGTCGAACTCTTCTCCTCTTGCCGTTTCTCCATCTCTGACTCTGCTCAATTGATTGTGCACTAATCTCTGTTTAAATAATAAATTTCCAGATTAACAATGTTGTTCAGACAAGATCCACAACACAGCACACAGATTTCGATTCTAGGAACGCAGTTGGTGGTATTCTAAGTTACTGTATGCTTGTGAAATATATAAATAAAAAAGGAGGAAAAATAGAATAGACTTGGAAAGGTCTTAATTTGGGGGTCAAGTTGCAATTTCATTTTCAAACAAATTTCTCTTTATATATTAAGATGTAAGTATATTTGTTTTCTTTTTTTTTCCCAAGACCCAAGCATGGCCACAATAGAACTATTAATATAAAAAAGCAAAAAAAACAAAGTTTTCTTGGATAGAAAGCGATGATAGAGACTACAGGAACTATAATCATCAAATACTTCCCAAATTAATCTCCACTACAAACTTCTTTTTTCTTTTTTCATGCATATTTTATTATATAAAACTTTGTGAAAATAGGAACAGAGCTGAGGATTTATTTACTGAATGTGAATTTTATAAGGTACCCTCGGAAGATAAGAAATTATGGTCATGTATAAATTTGCCCAAACCAGACCTCCTTTTGATCCTAACAAAGATATAACCAAAATAATGAACTGAAACATCAAACACTGAGGAGAGCTCAAATTACAACAAAAGATTTTTGAACATGTAAGTAATTAAAGAAAAGAGGTACCTGGATCATGATAACAATTGTAGATTATTTCAGGGTATATTCGCAAAAGTAACAAAAAAGTTTGAAGAATTCAACAAATTCTCGAGTCAACAAGGGAATCAAAAAAGCAAAGCAATAAAGTGGCACGAGGCTAGGCAACTTAGGCTAAGAGGAAACAAACATCTGTAATTTACCTTGGACCTGTATTTGAATCAACGAGAGCCTCAGCCGAGAGAGGTGTGTGTGACCGCAGAAAAGGGATGGGAAAAGGAAAGGAATGGAATGGAATTATACAAGGAAGAAATGAGGCAGTGTTGCTTGGAAAGAAAGCTAATGAGGAGGAGGAGGAGGAGAGAAGCAAATAAATATTTTTTTTCGTGGAGGATAAGAATCCGAATGAATATATTCGCCTTTATTCCTTTTGGTATTTCCCGCTCTTTCTTTCTTGGTATAAAGTTGCACCGGGATAAGTAGAGGGCCCCATATGCAGGCGGTAGGTCCCGGTTTCAGTAGCTGTAGATGGATTTATGAAGCGGTGCTCCTGGTGTATCCAGTTAGAGAGGTACAGTCGTGTCGTTTTCTCAATTTTGAGCCACGTGCCATGGATCTATTTCTCAGGCAGTGATCAACTACCACTTTTTTACGGATTGGGCCCGGTGTTGTCGGGTGCCTTTATATTTAAATAAAACCCGACCCACCACGTTTTTCTCGACTGGGCTTTTCTAAATTCCAACATTTTCTTATTTTTTTTTCCAACATTTTATGTTTTATTAATATGAAAAATGAAAGAAAAAGAAATACCATCTAAACTAATCAACATTTTACTTTTTCTATTTTTTCCCCTACATTCTATAGCAATGGAATCTAAACAAAGGTGATTCAATTCTACAATGTAAATATATAATATATTAGACGATAAAGTGCGCAATAATATAGTTGAACTTTAATATATTATGCAAAATATAGGTCGTATCTATTTAGTCTAGCTCAAAAAATATATATAAAAAATAAATATATCTAACAATTTATTTGTGAATTTTCATAATATTAAAATAAAAATGCCGTCAAATTGATTAAAAACGTGTTTAAACATGACCAAAAGCGTTTTAAATGAGTTCTAATGTTGTTTTATGCATAATATAGGTCGTATCTTTTTTATTATAGGTCTATATAGAAATATTTAATAAACATATCTAAAGTTTATATGTAATTTTTGATGATATTAGTATCTAAAATGTGATCAAATTGATTAAAAATCATATATAGAACCAAAAAAGCATTTTAAATGCGTTTTTATAAAATTTTATTAAAAATATATATTGTATCTCTTTAGTTTAGCTATAAAAGTACATAAAAAATTTAGTAAATATATCTAACAGTTCATGTGTTAATTTTCATGATATTACAATTAGAAATATGATCAAATTGATCACAAATGTGTATATACATGTTTAAAAGCATTTTAGATATATTTTATTGTAACTTGAGATGAAAAATAGGTTATAATTAATCAATTTAGGTACAAAAATACTTACAAAAAAATAAACATATCAGTAGATTTTGTATAAATTTTGATGATATTTGAATTAGAAATGAGGTCAAATTAATCAAAAATATGTTCAAAAGCATTTTAAACTCGTTTTTACGCAATCTTTGAAAGAAATATTCATTGTATATCTTTATTTTAGCTCCGAAAATATATATATAAAGATATTTAAATTGAACAATTAGTCAGCCATCAAATGACAACAGACAAGAATTTTGAATTGAAAAGTTGATATGAGATTTGAATTCAGAGTTGAAGACCATTAATGGACCATAGACTGAGCATAGCGGTCAAAAGAGTTAGTGATACTTTCATTTAATTAATATATATAGATTATTAGCCATTTAATTATGTAAATGTCCAAGGCGATATAGACATCTCATTAGTCATTAGCAAATATATTTAATATGATTGGAGATGCTTGGGCCTCAAGAACAGCTCAAATATATAAAAAGACCCACTTCCAAATTCCAATTCTTGTTGAGAGTTCCATCACTATGGCTGCTCCTTTCAAATTCAAGGTGATCACTAATCGCTCTCTCTCTCTCTCTCTCTAAATTTCTTAACCAAAGAATTCTTAGTTTCTCTGAACCAAACAAATTCCTGATGCTCAAAATAAATTAATGATTTGACAGCTGATACTGGGCTCATCGTCCCCTGCGCGACGAGAAATACTAGCAGAAATGGGCTACCAATTTACTGTCATGGTTCGTTACCAGCTGCTACTTAATTGCCCCCCTGTTTTATTCTTCCTGATTTGATCTTTTTATATGTGCTTATAATTGGTCTTCCTTGAGATTGAGTTGTTGTGTTTGGGGATTGATCAGAACCCAGAGATCGACGAGAAACTGATACGCAGAGAGAAACCAGAGGATCTTGTCATGGCGTTGGCCCATGCGAAGGTATGTATATGTATACATTTTCCAAAATTTCATGTTTAATGAAGTCATTAAATCAGTTAACCTTCTTATTATCGTCTCTTTTTGGTCAAATTTTCGTTATTATCATGCTATCATTATTATGAATTAATACAGCCATTGATGATACTTCAAGAAGGGAAGTTAACTAAATAGTTATTGTTTGGGACAACAAATGTGAAAAATGTAATTATATGTTATTTATTAAAGTTTCCGTTTGAAGCTGAATTATACGTCTATACTCTCATATTTCAAAATTCTCATACCCATGTATTTAAATTTGATTTGTCAAATGAGAAGGCTTAGAAAGTTTCGTACAGAATTTAAATATCCGACCATTAAATTTGATTGGTTGGAATAAATAATTTATAGGCAGAGGCCATTAGAGGGAAGCTTCATGACAAGTGCCTTTCCAAGAAAGAATATGTGGATGATGAACCCATCCTTTTGATCACTTCCGACCAAGTATCATCTCATTTTAGACTTTTATATCTCTTTATTATTATTCAATCATATATAATATAACAAACTATAGACCTTGACATGTTCAACTTTCATCAGGTCTTTTTCTTCCTCTTTTTCTTTGAAAATGAAAATAATACTAGATCAAGTTTTATAATATACATGACTCATATATTATGTGATTTTATTAAATCTTCGATACACATTTTATCTAAATAATTTTAAATTTTTACGTTTTATTTTGTTTTGTCCCCCTCCTATTTTCTTGGAGGTGATGGTGAACAGAGGGGTAATAAGAGAGAAGCCGTTCAACGAGGAAGAAGCTCGAGAATTCATCAAAGGTTTAGAATAATTAGCAATTCTCTGAAACCTTCAAATATCACAGCAATTAAACCCGCAACAAATGGGTGATCATGAGTGTTATTAATTATATGGTCGATAAATTAACAGGTTATTCTGGTAATTTTGCTACGGCCGTTGGATATGTGCTTGTCACGAATCTCAATACCGGAGTCCAGAGAGGAGGATGGGATAAGCCTGAGGTACTAACAACCTTTACACTTTCCAAAATCAAATCTAATGAAATTATATATATTACCATTTTGTTATATATGTTTATGGAACAGATTCATTTTCATGAAATACCAGATGAGGTCATCGAGAGAGTGGTATGTACCGTACCGATTGCTCATATTCTGTACTGGATTATTTATTTTTCGGTTGTCAGAAAGAAAACTTGAGACAATTTGATCATGTAATAAACTGACAATGCTTATTTTTTTCTCAGATTAAGGTGAGAGAGATAACAAATGTTGCTGGGGGATTTAGGATGGAGCATCCCTTAGCAGCTCCTTATGTAAATGAAGTGGTGAGTTCCGATTAAGTCTTTTATTACAAATTATCGACAAAATTAATTGGTCCTAGTTTAAGCTCAAATTAATTCGGATTCCTGTCTTTTCTTTTCTTTTTTGTTTTAAACTTTTAAGGTTGGAGCAATGGATAGTGTGATGGGGCTGCCCAAGGAACTCACCAAGAGGCTTCTTCAAGAGACCCTTGAAGAAAAATGCGCTTAGCTATGAATCAATTATTTATAAGTAATTATTATATATTATCTAGTTTGATGTTTGAATGTGATGGAGACAATGTGTTAATGAAAGGAATAAGATTAAAATTGTTGTGGCTCTACGAAAATTGTAACCTCCATTAATTGATAATGAAGAGCTTTATGAGAATCGTTTTCAATTTTAGAGGCGGATTCGGAAAAAAAAAACATATGATTGGGACTAAATTTTAAGATTAGATATATTTTTACCATCACTATCGATATATCATAAGCATAACATTAATATTCTTTTTTTTTTTAAGAAATTTTTTTTGGGGCAGAGGAACAACAGTCCTCTCCACCATTAGTTGTCTTTCTTATTCTATGTTATTAACATATAACATTACTTGAGAAAAATTATGCTTATTTGTATCATATTAATGAACCAATTGGAAATATTTTTATTTGGGCTTCTTTAGTAGATAATGGGCTATTAATGGGCCCGTTACTAAGGTAAAACCTCCATATCAGTTATGTGAACTTGGAGCAAATTTTTAAAAAAAATTTATAGTTAACTTTTTTAAAAAAAGAAAACTATATTTCCCTACCAAATTATTTAAGAATTTATTTAATTCAAGCACCAAGTATTTTCTATTGAGTAAATCACACAAATGGTCCTTCAAATATCACTCTTTTATAATATTTTGGCCTTTAAAATTTAAAAATTATCGATTTGATTCTCGAATCATTACTTAACTATCATCTTGATCCTTAAGTTTCAAAAATATCATTTTTAATTCTTCAAATTTTTAATTTGTATCAAATTGATCCTGCATTTAATATCGATTGAAATAATAATAATAATAATATCTATCATAGTGTTTTCTTTTAACATTAAGATTAGTTTAAACATAATTATCAAATAATACAAATAATATGAATTGAAATATAATTATTCAAGGCATCAAATATTAATTAAATTAATACTAATATTTATATTTGTCAGATCATAAATTAATTAAAATAAAATTTACATATATTTTGTCATAAATATAAAAAAAATATCATGTGGATATTTTTTGTCATGTTTAGTAATGATACTTATGTATGTTCGTATAATATAAAATCAAAATGCTGCTTTCTATTTCTCTTTGATGCATTTATAATTTATAAACGGGAATGATGTGATTTGGTACGATCCTTCGTATCTGAATGCACAAAGCATTATCAAGCTGGCAAAATGGCGTCCTTTAAACAAAAATTGGCAAGGCATGGAGTCATGACAATATGACATGATCGTCAATTATTCACACTTCCCTTGGTGTAGCATTTATTAAGATGTGAAAGTATCTCGTACAAGTTAATGTTGTTTCGTTAACGGAGAGGTGGAAAACTACACCGCCAAGTTGGAGGCAAAATTAACAATTGTTGATTGCTTGTACGATTGCACAGATTACATTACGTATGAAAAACCACTAATTTTACAATTTGTTATTTATATAACAAAACGCAACACTTGTATCGTCGCGCCAGTTCTCTCCCGTGCACAATTTATTATAAGTTGTTCATTTTTTTAACCCCATTTGGCGGGTTAATCTGATCCGAAATTATTTGAAGATCGATCTAGAATTATTGATCCGTTTTAAAAGTTAGCATTAATTAAGAATTATTTTGTACCAATAAAAATTAACTATATATTAATTAAGAATTTTTTTTTAGAAATAATAGTCGAAATCACGAGTTTCATAATGAAACTAAAATGTTTGAGTATTACAATCCAGTACCCTAGATTTAACAAAATCACTGATTAAGTCCAATTACTCTACTTACACCTATAAATAAAATTAGTATCAGTATTTATGATACTACAACATGGTATCATAGGTAATCATCAGTTTGTCAGCAAAATCATAATCTTTGTAAAATAATTTTCTTCCGTGATTTAATCTTCTCTCAAAACCCTACTGAGCATCTCTTCTTGCCAACAATTTTGGGAGAAATGCTGTGTTAACAAAATAGTAAAGTGTATATAGAATTTAACTACTATATTTTATTGAATTATCTAGAATTACATCAATCTATTTGAATTTTTCCTAGAACGAATCCGTACCCACGGATTTTTTTTTCAATCATCCTCTGAAAAGTAGCGGTCTTCCTTGAGTTGTCTTCTTTATGAAATTTTCCTTTAATTATCATAATATTTTGTGAGTAATCATATTTTAAAGGCGGCAAAATCCGACCTGACTTGATCTGATTTTTTTAAAAACTCAAACTGACCCGAACCCGACCCGACCTAATCTGAGATGATCCGAGACCCGAAAAAAGCCAACGCTAGACGACCCGAAATCCGTCTCGACCCAAACCAACTCGACTTGTGTCTCTGCAATCATTCTGGATCAAACTAATTCAACATGACCCCTTCTGTCCTGAACCCGACCTGATCCATCTGATTGTCACCTATAGAGGTGGCAAAATGCAAAACTCGACCCCGACCCGGCGAACCCGCTTGACACCCGAATCGACCCAACCTGATTTTTTTTAAAAAGTCAAATTGACTCGAACCCGATCTGACTCGAAATGATCCGAGACTTGAAAAAAAATCGACGCTAAATAACCCGAAACCTAACCTGACTAGACCCAATCCAACTCATGACCCGACAATTCTTCTTAGTCAAACTAATCCGACCTAATCCGGCCCAACTCAAACCTGACATGACCCGCTTAATTGCCACCTCTATTTAGAAGTATCATTAAATTGAGATGGCAGTCCATCCGCATCCCCTGGTAATACTGATTGTGCTTTTAAATAGTAATCGTTTTTACTACTTTGGCACCAATATTTGACTAAATTGATTATGCTAAGGCCTAAAGATTCAGCAGTTTTAATTCTACCTCCCTGAATAGTAATTCTGTTTCTTTCTAACCATACTGTCCAAATTACAGCCCCTCTAATAATTTATACTATTTTTCTATCTTTAAGAGGAATAAGTATCAGTATTCCAAATTTCCTGGACAGTGGAAAAACTAAAGTGAAAATTGTTATAATCAGCAATCCAACCCCAAATGATGTTTATATAAGGACATGTTACAAATAATGATATACAGACTCTGAGTGCTGGCAAAACACACATTATGAGTCACCTTGCCAATTCTTTTTTAATTAAGTTATCTTTTGTTAACAGTTTATTTCTTTGAACTAACCATAGAAAATTTTTAACCTTTAAGGGTATATTGGCTTTCCAAGTGGATTGGTACTCATTATCCGGTATACCTCCATAATCTAGCCAGTTATAGTACGATTGAACAGTAAAAATTTCATTTTGTGTCCCATCTCCATATAATTGAATCATTATTGTCTGAAGGATTAAATTGAGCTCAATGATCTATTAAAGCATACAATTTTTCTACTAAATAATCTGTAAGCTGTCTTTTGAATTGAATATTGTAGATTCCTTCTTGAAAAACCTGATCAACTAAACTAAATGGTTTAGATACAATTTCAAATAATTCTAGAAATAAAGTATGTAAAGAGCATGCTCTTGTCCATCCGTCTAACCAAAATGAAATACTTTTATCATTTCCTAATATTTTGTTAATCCCTACATCTAAAGATACTTTTTCCTTATATACACCTTGTCGGAAAGGTGAAAGGTAGGATATGTTAGTTTTATTATCATATCTATATCTAATTATATCTTTTCATAATCCTTGAGTGATATGATCATAACATCTCCATAATCATTTATCTAACAAGGTTTTGTTAACTAACTCTAAATTTTTAACCCCTAGACCTTCTTATTTTTAATTATGACAAAATATATATTAATTAAGATTAAGTTATATAAAAATACAATTATTCAATTGCGTGGTTAATTTATTCTGGTCAAATTAGATTCTAATCAAAGAATTTTGACAATTGAATCGAATTAAATAAAATAATAATAAAATAATATCAATCCGATTTAAACCAAACTCGACGCGATCTATTGACAACCTTCTAACATAAACTTGGGTAATAGATAAAAAGTACCAAATTTGTGGAGTTCTAATTATAGGTGTTATGACGAATTCACATTCATGTTTGTTGTCATAATTTATATAAATTATGACATATAATCAAATTGTTCATTATGAATCATGTATGAATTTTAAAGAAATTATTGTGAAAAGACATATTATTTCGGAAGCATTCAATCCGAATGATTGAAATCACACATCATAAAATTTTTGTCATGATAATTATAGTAGTGGATATGAATCCATGCTATAAGCTCTTAGCATTTTTGTACTAGATAAATTCACCAATCTCAACACAAAAGATGGAAAGAGAAGCAAGAAATCTTGCACCGTGCAATACGATCCATTTTTGCTTTTCATTCTTTTCCCTTGCTTCTTGTATTGGCACGTCATCTTGAGTTTTGTAATTTTGGATTTAATAAAATTGTTAAACTAACAAGTATTTTTCATTATTATAATTAAAAATATAACTATTACTCTAGCATTTATTATATATATAAATCCTGAATCATCCAAACTACAATAGAATTAAAAGTATTTGATACTGATATGCACCATTAATTTTCCGTTGACTTCAAATCTCAACCGATCACCTCTTGAATTTACGGTTGTTTGAACATTAACGCACAATACCATTTTCTCTCTCTCACGCGCAATTTTGCAACCATCATCTTTCATTTCACTTATTGATAAATTTAGGTGTTAAGCATTTTGTTTAACTTATTGGCCTCATTGTTTCAATTTGTGTTAAGTATTTTGTTTATACCAGTAATTATATCTTAAAACTATAAAAACCGGACCTCACACTGTAATTTGTAATTTCAAATAGTTTGACATTTCAACTTACATAATTCTTTCTTTTTTTAATGCAGTAACAAACAATGGAAGGTCAGATGATTACTCGGAGAAAAACTTAAACCTTAGAACATTCAATCATTTACTTAATACACGGTAAATGATTTTTTTTGCTTTGCTAAATGAATTCTTTCTTTTATATCACTACACGTTGAATCTTATTGATCAGACATTAATTGAATAAACTTATCTCTATTATCATTGCTTGATAAATTTGCTAAAAAAGATGTTTTTACTTCATCTTTTTTGTTGGCATGTGGAAACTAATTCTTGGATTTGACACCAAATTAAATGTGTATTTGGATCCATTGAAATAGTAGTTAATATATTAAATGATAACATTCTGATCAGACTTATATATGACATGTTTTTAGAAGTACACATGTTAGATTTTGTCTATTTTTTCATATTCCGGCCTATCCAAATCGTCTTTCTTATTTTCTTCAATACTTATTCAAATTACGTTCCATACAGCTCTACAAAATTTTTACTATAATGATGCTACGTTGGATATCATTTCATTAGTTAAAATAAAAAGATGAGATGAGTGCATGTGTTCTTTAACTTGTACCATGCTTGTCTTTATTTTTCTTATTGATGAGAATTAGAAACTTAACTCCTCATATACACAGGACAGCTTTGTTGTCATCTCCAGCTCCATAAAATAGTTCTATTTAAATGACTAATTTTATAATATTTTTGCTTCCAATTATCAGTTCTCCCAAGTTTTGAATTATAACAATGACAGCTTTCAATTATCATGTTATGTTACTATGGCAAGATTGTGACACAAGACTAAGAAAACTCAGCTAGATTCATGTAGAAGCTGAGTTGCTTTTCAATTCGTATCTGATCATGGATATATATATATTTTTTTGACAGGATTTTTTTTCAGCTTTAACAAGAAAATGCACTAATTATATTGATGATGTTCTAGGATATTTTGTTTACAAGATTATTTGCCATCTTATATCATGAAAATGTTACAATTCTCAATTATGGGTGTTGTATAAAACATGAGCATTATTATAACAATTTTGATTCTTTGATAGTACATGTTGCAATTCTTAATTGTTATAGGTGAAAAAATTCTATTTTATTAATAATTAATCATAAGAAGTACTGTAATAATATCAATTCTCTGATTGTATTTTTACCATGATTAATCAACGTTACATAAAACCCATATTGACCGAATATTACATTATTTGATGGATTATTTTTTGATAAATAGGCTGTCATAATTATTTAGTAGATTATTCGCATCAGAGTTATAAAATTGAGTTTAAATCCTTTGGTTTGAATTACCTCGTCGTTTTCTATGCATTAAACATATACGTGTTTTGCTTAAAAGCCGCCCAAGCCAACCCCTAATTTGTAATTTATTTGTAAATGAACTAAAGAGGCTTTTAGAAAACAAAAAAGAACATTTGCAATCTTTATTACATTATGGATACAAATAAATCTGTCACAAATCCTTGACAACCATATATGATACTTATTTTATTTTGTTATTTAATTATATAATATATTATTATTGTAATGACGAAATTAAATTATATAACAATTAATATAGTTTTATTTAATTAGTAATTTATATTATTTTAAATATAACTGTATCCATGATTATAATCTGTTTGTCTTCTTTGATATTGTATACATAATGTTTCTAAGATAATTTATTTATTTGTTATACTTTCGATTAAATTATATACAATTTTAATTTGTTTTCTGATTATCCATGAATCTTAAGAAATAACAATATAACACCCATAATGATAAAACTGAATACTAAGAGGAAAAAAAGAATAATACTAAAAGTAAATGTATACAGATATTAATACGAATATAACTACGTCCGACGCGTCATTAATTTACGAAGTTGTCGCGAAACTCTCTCTCTCTCTCTCTGTGGCGCTGCAAATTAGGAGAGAAACCCAAAAAAATCATGAAACCCTCCCATCCCAGTTCCCCTTCCCATTCCCGAGTTAAAAATAACTTCTCTCTGCATCGCCGCCTCTCTTGCGGGGGCTTCTCCGAAAACTTCTCCTCCCAACTCTATATCAATTCTTCGTTTGTTCTATAAGCTCAGCTCCCATCTCTAATTTCTTGCAATTCTTCTCGTCGGATTTCTCTCTCTCTCTCTCCTCTCCTTATTCTCTCTTCTGCTCAACACTCTCCGATGGAGGTCGACGACGATTTCGGCGATCTCTACTCGGATGTTCTTCTCCCCACCATCCCCTCTGCTTCGCCCGAACCACCATCGCTTCCTCCAAACCCTAATCCCAGTTCTGCTCAAAGTCTCGCCCCCTCTCCTCCAGCCGGCGGCACCACCTCCGTCGCGGCCGCTCCGGCCGTTGACGACGACGACTGGCTCCTGGGCGGGGCCGCTCCTCCCGCCGTCGATCCCATCTCCAATTGGGCAGATGAAGACGAAGAAGCCGATGCTAACCCTAGCAAGGACGAAAAACCAAGGGCTTCTGTTTCCTCTTCTGGCAAGACGGTGCAGGACATGAACCAGACAGCTGTTACTGCTGATGCAGCGGATCAAGAAGAACCGCAGACTGTAATTCCCGGCCTCGGAACGGCAGCAGGCCCAATGGAAAGCGATGACTGGGATGACAGCGATAGTGATGACGATCTGAAGATTGTTCTGAACGACCCAGAGCACGGAGCTATGGATGATTTGGGATACGGAGATGGAGACCAAGAAGAGGTAGCAGGAACAAATGGTGATCAGATCGGTGCACTGGATCAGGATTGGGGCGAGGAGGGCACGGGCCCTGGTGCAGAGGGAGAGGGGAAGGAAGGAGATGCAAGCAAAGTCATTGGTGGAGGCACAGGCGGAGCAGGTCCTTCCAGAATTGGGTATAGCGGCCACGCATTCCATCAGCACCATTCCATCTACAAGGTCAGAGATGCATGCCTGCTACCGGAGATGTTATTATGTGGAGAATTTGTATATACAGTTGCACATCATTTATAATTTTGTAATAGTATAGTTTCACAAAGAGCATGTCCACTTGTAGATGTAATTCAACAAAATCTGATAAGAATAATTGGCCTATTTGGATTGCTCTTGCAATTTGAGTCTTTCTATATTCTAGCTCCTCCTCTTTTCAGATGTGCAATATGACAATCAAAAGACTTCAATTCCCATGTTTATGTACATTAAAACGTTGCTTGCCTGTGCTTAGTTACAATGTGAAAACTGAGGTAACTGTACTGGCACTGAAGGTCTGGTACAGGTGCTGGCACTGTGCTGGTAGGGTAGGAAAACTAGTTAGTTCAGAGAGTTCCGAAAATGAAAGCATATAAATGGGAATTAATTTGCAATAAAAATAAATCTGAAAAAAATGGTAATATAGAAGTTATGTGCCAGTTTTTACTGGTAGTGTGCTTCTCAATTTCAATAGAAGGTTGTCTTCAAGTACTGTTAAAGTATTAACCACAATAACTTTATAGGCTCAGTTATATTTGCTAGTAGATTGTGCATTAACAAAAAATGTGTTGGGAGCTGAATACCTAATAAATCTATTAGATGTTTGGGACCCATAATATGACTAAACAGGGAGCTAAAGATTTATCTGAAGCTACATAGTGGAATGAATAAAAGTAAAGAAAGAAAATTGCTATTTTCAAATAAAGTTAAACTTTATAGACTGAAAGCCCTAGTTACCAACTGGCAACTTATATTACTAATTCTGTAACTGGTATTTATTATCTTGGGTAATGTATAATCAATAAAGCAACATAATCAACCATGTCGGGTAAAGGAAGGTCTAGCTGGCAAGTCTCTGCTTGTCTATGCTTCACAGTCAATAAAATCTTTGAAAACTGATGGTTATCTTTATGTTTTTACTGTGTAACAGTATGTGAGGCCGGGTGCACCAGTACCAGGTGGTCCAGCTGGAGGTGTGGCAGGCCCACAAGGTCAATTGCGGCCTCCACTGCCGACTGGCCCATACCCAGGCAGGGGACGAGGTGATTGGAGGCCAGCTGGTGGTAGAATGATGAATGGGCGTGGCTATGGAATGTCTTCCTGGGGAAATCAAATGCGTCCCGCTGGGTTGGACTTTTCTCTTCCGCCTCAGAAGTAAGTTTCTAATCCAAATTATACACATCAGTCAGAATACAAGTAGACCTTGTGTTTACTGGTACAAGCAATGGTATGTTACTACTTTGAATTCCTTATCAGATGCATACCTGTGTGACCTGTATGTTAAAAAAATAGCATGTTAATTGTGCTTTCTATCTACATAAGAGGAGTGACCAGCCTGTACAAGCTGTGCCCTGGGAAGTAAAAGAGAATGAAAAAGAAAAGGACATTCAATTATGCTTGTCTGTGATTAATTTCTGTCATGACA
This sequence comes from Bolboschoenus planiculmis, assembly GCA_031770325.1. Classification (NCBI taxonomy): domain Eukaryota; kingdom Viridiplantae; phylum Streptophyta; class Magnoliopsida; order Poales; family Cyperaceae; genus Bolboschoenus; species Bolboschoenus planiculmis. The sequence continues at coordinate 3,673,433 of CM062780.1, forward strand.
AAATATAAAAAAAATTTATGCTTGTTTTGACAGGACAATATTTGATTTTGAGATTGATAATTTTGAGGAGAAACCATGGAAACATACGGGAGCTGAGACGACTGATTATTTCAACTTCGGATTCAGTGAGGAGTCATGGAAGGATTATTGCAGACGCATGGTAAGTTTTCTCTATTCTCCCCTTAGTATTCGTTTATCTGATTGTACCTACTGTAGTCTGAGTAGGGCCTCCAAAAGGTATTTCTCCTGCCTTTAAGACAGCGAACACTATGCAAAGCATAAACAGTTTGGAGTAATAACAAGGCCAAATGAAATATACAAGGTCCAATTATTTAGAGAGGACTGTTCAAATACCTTCATTTTTTAATTTTCTAATAACTCAAATTTTAAAACTAAAGTTTCAAAATAAAACCATTAGATGTGATCTATATCACTTTCTCTATGTATAGGTAAAACATTATTGTGTTTGACATCAAGAGCTTATAAGAAATAGACTGATGTAGATGATTTCTGGACGTTAATTTTTAAACTTATTGATTCATATAAAATGAAAGTCAAAAAGTCAATATTTTTTTATAGGCATGAAGAGAATATAATATAGATCATATCTAATAGTTTTATTTTGACATTTTAATTTAAAATTTTTTGTTATTAACAAATTAAAAAGTGGAGGCAAGATGGAGGCATGTGAACCCCCCTTCAAAATACTCAATTGAAATTAAAAAAGTTGTACAAATGCTGCTATTTTGAGAACAGTTACTAATAAAATAAGCAGTGAGGAAAATATTGGTATAACAATGTTAGAAATAACGATTCAAAGGTACATTAGTAGGCAAGAAATATTTTAAGTAATGAAACAACCATGGGTACTGTGCTACTCTCTTTGTGAAACAAGTGCTCCCCTTTCTATCTTGGGTGCTACATGGGGTGTCGTCTGAGAGTTGGGGCAATAAAAAATAATGAAATCACTTGCTGGAAAGATGTAGTACAAAATGCCTGGGCCAACAAAATGCTAATAACAATTAGAGGGAAAAGCCTATGTAAACTCTCAGAGAGGTAACCCCACTGCTAGAAGGAAATCATTTAAAAAGATTGACACTTTAGAACCAACTTAACAAATGTACTTCAATGGGAAACCACAGCAAGCTACTTGTTTCCGATCTCTGTGAGCAGCTCTAAACAAACACCTCCTTGATTATTTTGGTTGACTAGTTATTAATTTTGCTAGTTCTATTAACTGCTCATTAATTTAGCCGTTCCCTTTACCTAGTCATGTATGGAGAACCAAATATAACTCTATTTTGTTTTTGACTTCTCAGAGCCAACTCAAGATAGAATCTACCATGCAATCCAAAATCCGTGTGTATGAAAGTGGGAGATCTGAGCCGGTAGTTATCACTCTTCATTATTATTTGTTTTTTCTGATTTCTGTTGGCCTTCTTTGGGCGGAAGTTTATTTATTTCTTGTTATGGGTTTGATTCTTTCAGGAATATGACCCTGATCTACCTCCTGAACTTGCTGCTGCTGCAAAAGGCCACAATGTGATATCTCCTGAGAATGCACGCCATAATGCAAAAGATAATGGCCAAGCTGATTTTAATAGCCAGGCAACAAGCCATATAGGCACTAGACCACCACTGGTATTGCACCAAACCTTTATTGTGTATATTGCCAATATTGATTTATCTAATACAAGTCAAACTGTTGAACTTAATTTTTAAGTCTTTAATTCTTCTTTCTTTCTTTTTTTTTTTTCTTTTGTACTTTTCCTTAGCCTACAGGAAGAGCAATACAGGTAGAGGGTGGCTATGGGGAACGTCTTCCCTCCATTGACACAAGGCCACCCCGAATGCGTGATTCAGATTCTGTCATTGAGGTAGCAAAGATCAATTTTTTTGGAAGTCTCATCCCTTCACTTCTTGTTTGATTAGCTTATTCAATTGTGTGCTGATTATCCAAGTGGCTAAAACAGCTGGTAATTGCATTTTACAGATAAAGTTGCAAGATCCGATTGGTGATATTTCTGGAGCGGATATTAATGGTCAGGCTGCTGAGCAAACTGATCAAGACTCTCATGACGACGTTGATATTGATGATTCCTCTGAGCCCCATCACTCACACCGCTCACGTCACAGAACTAAAAGCCCTGTTCATCAAGAAGAGAGGTACAGTGTACACTATAAAAGTTAAAGCACTAACCATCTCTTTTAGATTGTTAGTCACTCGCAGCATGAGAATCAGTAATTGATGAGGCTTTCCACACTAAAATTAATTTTCTTAGGTTGAACAGAGGAGATTCGTGGGGCAGGGATTCTTATTCTCCCTCTATGGGTGACACTCACAGAGAAAAACCAACTGAGAGTGTGGAAGACAAGCATGTGGCCACTGAGGAAGCTGCCATGAAAGATCCAAGTGTTGATGAAAGATCTGATGATCATGATGAACGGCTTGCATACACCACTGACACAGAAAATGATGAGGTCAACTTTGATGAACCCGGAAGTCCCTCTAAGAATCAAAAAGATAACTCTCTGCTTGAGACCATAAGGAGTGATGCAAGCCGAGGAAATAGTAGATCTGATAAAGAGGAAGAGGTGGTACAGGTCCGACGCTCGAAGCCACCAAGAGAGGGACAACGTGCTTCCCGCAGAAGTGATAGCAGAACAACGGAGACGGAGAGAGGTAGAATGACCAATCCAAATAATAACATGAGATGGAGAGAGGGTAATGAAATGTATTACCATCCCTACATGAATGGAAGGGATAGGGATTTCGTGCCACCACCCCATGCTTTTCGAGGTAGGAGTTATGAGAGGTTTAGAGAGGATGGTGTTGTGCATGCTAGGAGATTTAGAGAAGACGAAGTGAGGGTGGATCCTAGGGGTGGTAAGCGTATTCCTAGGAATTTTGAGCGAGAAGAGGATGTTAGATTGAGAAAGCGTGTTGAGGAGGCAGAGTGGAGAGGAGCAAGGAAAAGGGATCGAGATGAAGGCTTTGATGCCCACATGAAGAGGCGCAAGGAAGAAGAAGCTCCTCGGAGAGGGAAGGTCGACAGAGAGGATATGACTGAGAGAAAACGGGAGAGAGATGAAACTAACCATAGAGTTAGGGATAAGGTGGTGGTAGAAGATCAGTACCGTTCAAAGCATAGGGAGGAGGGTTCCCGACATAGGGAGAGGGAGGAAAGACAGAGGTCCAAGCAAGAAGAAACAAGAGTTGCAATAAGGACTCATAGAAATGGTAAAGAAGAGCTGAAGTTGGAGGATAGAGAGAGAAAAATGCAAGATAAGCTAATGAACGGGAGTAGCATTGAGAAGGGATTGGCCAGACAAGAGAGAGGTTCACATGATGATATTGACCGTGCCCTTGGTGTACCTGAAAAGAAGCACAAGGATAGTACCAGGAGATCAAGGGGCTTAGAGACTGGCACGGAGCCGAGGACCAAGAGGAGACGTGATGATCGTGAAGGCCGTCAAAATGATAAGGTATTTTATGAATACTTCTTTTTTCTTTGGGTGTGCTGCAGTTTTTGAGGAAGTACAGTTCATCCCTTGAACTAGACATTTCTGTGTATATCCCTTTTTCTTTTGGGTTCACTAGTGTCTCCAGGTTCACTAGTGGCCCCAAGATTGTGGCAGTCTCACCCTTCTGCCAGTAAGCACCAGAACCTCGATGTTGTATCCTTTCAATTACAAATATGTTAAAGATGTGGATAGATTAAAAAACTGGAATAAAACTAAAAATTTTCAAATTTATTTACATCCATCTTAGCATCTCTTCTTCTTGAAAGATCATGTCAGTACATGACAGGTAGCATGTATATTTCAAGTGCATGCTTTTGTGTTTGTGTGTTTGTGTTTGTATGGTGTTTTTTCAGGGGGACCAGGGGCGGGTGGTTTGCTAAACAAGATTATAATCATGCCCTAGTTCAAATACTTGCTGATAACTGATTTACATCTTATTCCTCAGTCGGATGTAAAAGGCACAATCAATGAACTAGAAAGTTCGAAAAATTTTCTAGAACGGTCTGAAGCTCCTCCTCGGCAGCACCGTGATCACTATGCAAACCCACCAGATGACACTGAGGACCCTAACTCTGACTATGATGGCACAAATGATGACTCTAGACGGGGTCGGTCCAAGCTGGAGCGGTGGACCAGTCACAAGGAGAGAGACTACACTGCAATCTCTACCTCCCTCCGGGCACCTGAGGCTGCTGTTCCCAGCGAGTCCAACACAAACACCTCCAGTTCTAACCCCAAGAAGGCCATTGGAGATGAGGCGGCGGGTCCGGCATCATCAGATAACCGCCACTTGGACACTGTTGAGAGGCTAAAGAGGCGGAGTGAGCGCTTTAAGCTCCCCATGCCTGGTGAGAAGGAGGCGGCCCCCACCAGACAGGCTGACAATGAGATGACCACTTGTGAAGCTGAAGTTAAGCTAGAGAGGCCGCCGCGCAAGAGGAGATGGACTGGGAACTGATCAGCAGGGACAGTTAAAAATCCAAAGAATTCAGGATGTGTCATGTCTGAACACTGTCAGGCTGTATTATGGCTGGTTATGGACATGATAATGGCACCATAATGTGTTATCTTATCTTGTACGTTTTTTCTTATTTACTAATGTGATGGGATTTATACATTTAGTGGTGCCAAATTAGTGTGCGCTTTAGTTTGTTAACACATAAGTCCTGCATATGTAACTTAATATATATAAAGATGAGACTCATGGGGCAGAGATATACTCTGCAGGACACAAGGTGGTTTCAGTTTCATTTTGAGAATTATTTTTACAAACCTGTGTTATTGTACGATAATGTATTGAAGAGGCATGCAAATGCAGTTTTAATGTTGATTTAATTGGTTTAAATATCTAACAACTTGGAATTTGGATGGGTAAATATTTAAATGTAGGCTTTTGATGCAAAAATATCCAAAAAGCTAAAATTTGATTGGTATACTCCCATTTTCGCTTTCAAATAAATTCACATCTCTTGGTTTTATTTTTCGTTTTAAAAGTTGGATTCCGGTTCTTCATAAAGTGTAACAAGCTATATTAAATTGTCAATTTCCCGCTATATTAGTTTTTACAGAATTACCACGCAATATTGTTAGATTTTGTTGCCTTGAAATTAATTAAATGTTGCTTGGAACAAGCAATGGATCGAGCATATAATAAAAGACTTTTTCTTAATAAAGTAGATAATAACCGGAAAGTTTAATAAAACATAAACAATTTATATTAGTAGAGGCAAGTACCGTGCATGGACTTTTTATTTTTATTTTTCAAATATATATAGTGTATGTCAAAACTCGCCACAATGAATAATCAATGTTATTGATATTAATTAAAACCAGTAATATGAAATTATACGATGCATGGACTTTTTAATTTAATTCTAATTGTATTAATTGACACCACTAATATATGAAATTCCGACTGCACCACTCATTTCGCACTCTTAAATTGCACACCACCAAAGATACTCGCCACAATGAATAATCGATGTTATTGATATTTTAAATTAGGTTTACAAATATGAAATTCCAAGTCCCCACTTATTATATGATCTAAACATAAACAGACTTTGTTTATTTTTTAATCTTTTTTGAATTTTTTGAACAACTATTGTCAATGTTATTGTTAAAGCCACACATCCGGAATCTAGCTACAAGCCTACAACACATTGCAGCATGGGCATAGCACGTGGCACATTTCATTGAACACATGCTAGTATCGTCCCAAAATGACGCATGCACGGACCAAACATCAGACCAACAACAACTCGTAATTTCACGAGCGATGAAACAGTACATAAAATTCGTAAAATAAGAAAAATAATTTAGAAAAATAAAACAAAATTCTTTGATCCTAATCCCATAGCCGAGGATTCAGAGTTCCGAGTTCCCGTGGGTATTTACCATTTGCAATTTTGCATGTAGCACCTTCCATTCTACCGTTTTCCAAAATCAAATGGCCCCGATCCACCAGTTTCTCTTTCGACCTTTTTCTCAACGTTTAGACATGGTGTATCCTTACTCTTTACACCGGACACCATAGCTCTAATAAACTCACAATCCAGATTCAAAATCTTCTTCTAAATTATACTAAATAATATTTCAACTTCAACCTTTAGTACTAAGTTTCATTCTTTGGTTATTTTTAATGCACATTTAAATCCTAGTACATTTTCTAGTATAAAAATACCAAGAAGTTCTATAGTGTACGCATTTAATGCTACACTAGGCTCACTTTTTTTTAATAGGCGACCCATTGGTTTCCCTGTTCTACCTTGGACTTGGGAGCTTCTCCAACTCAAAATTAAAATAAAAGCCCATAATATTTTAAAAAACCGCCCATCGATTTATTAAAACTACAAACAGATTGCGACAACCACGCAGTTGTCGCTCGTAACTATATATAGCACACTTCACTCTCTATAAATTAAGACATCCACATCCACATCCATATCCATATCCATATCCATATCCGATCCCATTCAGAAATCTGAGTTTGATATAGCTTGGAAATACAAAGAAACAGAGCAAAATCTAAATGGCACCGACGGCTGCTATGCTCTTTTTCAGTTACAACCAATACAAACCCCTCTACACTTCTACCGTCCAACCTCCTCCTCCTCCTCCTCCTCCTCATTTTGATTCTCCTCTCGTCTCTGCTTTAATCCAAGCGAAAGACATGGGTCGCCGCCTCTTCTCGTGTGAAGTGCCGAAGGCCGGGGTTGAGAATGAGAGAAACCAAGTGTCGTTGGAAGAGAGGATTTTGTTATTGTGCTCTCCTTTTTAGTAAATACGAAAAGAGAGTGAAGAGAGAAATTAAAATGTCCTAACTTTTTTTGTGTTTTCTTTTTCTCTGTATATGTATATATATATATATGTAAAAATTGAAAACTTTTCTCATTACTTGTATATGGTTTTTAGAGCCTGGACAAACGATTTATGATCCTTTTAACTAATACAATAATAATTATATGTGATGCTTTTGGGACAGAAAATAGCCTTTTCTTTTTCTCTTTGAATCAGTCGTCGGTTGCATCAGGTTCTCTACCTAATCACTAATTTGAGATTTGGGTCTAGTACAATTAGAAAAGGTCCCATGGACTAATTTGATATTTGGGCCTAAATGATGATTAAATTTGTTTCAAGGCCCATGGGCTAATAATAATTTTAATCGTCTCCTTTAATCAATCGGCACAAGAAAAGGTGTTGCTATTATCTCATGAGGAGAATGTATATATGTAATATGTTTATTAGGTCAGCGTCAATAAATTAGACAGTGACATCGGTACTAGAATACAAGAAATAAATGAAGACGAAACAATAGAGACATTTGTTGCTACATGAATTATGCATAGAATTGTAATAATTGGTTGGGTCTTTCTCTTGTGCGCTACGCCTCCTTTCTTTCTTTCTTTCTTTCTTTCTCTGTCACCAGAATCTTGCAATTTGCAAACAGTGACTGCTGCTGCTAATGTCGCCTTACACTCCTTTCTTATTTATTTATTTTATTGAGGAAAAGGCTATTAATTATTAATATTTTAAATTAATTGAATAAGCAATCATTATCGAAATCGTGGCAGCTGTGGTTTTCATGTGGTTGCCAAAATATACATGAATTTGTAGTGAAATACAACAATATCAATTATCAAAAATCCCTCTTATCCAATAAAACAAGCTAACTAATTATGTATGAGTGTAAAATGTTAATGTTTGTAGAAATTTATCTAATTTATCATTTTGCCAATATTTTGAACAAAAAAGTGTATAAATTATTTTGATAAATCAAATAAATTAAGATATGATTGTTTTATGATAAATTCTGTCAATCAAATAAGTAGTATCCTGCACTAATTTAATTTTTTTCCTAATAAAATAATAAAAAAACACAAAGATAAAAGTCCATCCAACATTGTACCAATTCCAGCAAAAAAATAAATTTCAGTGAGAGTTTTCAATTATTCAATTTTATATATACACAATTAGAGTTAGAGAGCGGAATTCTCGGTGGGTTCGAATTCGTTTGGTTGACAATGTTTAGAGAAACCAACAAACAAGTTTTGACCACCAATTTTTCTTTTCTATTTTATGAATCGAGAACTAATAAACAAACGGTAAATTTTCTTAAGAATACATCACAAACATAACAAGTTAGTAAAAAAAAAATTTTCCCAATAGACACACCGAAAAAAGGAAAATTGAAATATATTTGCACAAAATATTAGAAAAATTGAAATTTGCATGCAGTTTCATTCCATCCGAAATTTTCTGTTCTACTTTAGAATCCATGAACTGTACAACAAATATTAAGTTTTGAGACAACTAGTACAAAACATCAAATGATTAAATTATATTACATAACATAAAGGCAAAACAATCTACTTTAAAGAAATCGCTGTCATCCATTAATTAATTGATTAGCGCGCGGTCGGCCTAAGTACTCACATGGTGAGTTTCTATTTTGTGGACTGGACGAATCCTGTTCGTACCAACTCTGTCATAATTTTATCGTTTCTTCAATCAATCTGATGCTGCGAACCAACCAACTGAAAAATATAATAATTTTATCAATTTTCTTCAATCAATTTGAAAAAGGTAATTGAATCTGGATTCTTTGAAATGCGGACGCGTCTAGCTGTTATTTGGACCTTGTATGATTTTATTTTATAAGAATAAGCAATCAATTCAGTATGAGCCACCAGAGCCTTGACTCGATGCCTCTCGTGTGGTGGGGTGGAGCGTTATTAATTTCAAAACATAAAACATTTATGTTTTATTCGTTACATTGATCTGGTGTTGGGTTCAATCTGTTGCAAATACTCTCTACTTCATTTGGTAAACCAACAATAGTGTTATTAATAAGGTTAACTGCTATATTTGGATGGAGAGTGGATTAATGAAATTAATCCAGTTGTTCGGAATAGTTATTAACTCCATTTTGATTAAAAATGATGAAATTAGTGCATGTTCTTAATAGCTACCCATCCAAAAATGTCATACCGTTTGGAATAACTCACTACTATGAGTTCATACTATTTCTCACGCTATCCAAACATATCCTAGTTGTAAATAGTTTCTCTATTCGTTCTTTTGTTTATTGATCTTTTTACCTTTTTCTTTTTTTTGGTTTCCTCATCCCCCCTCCTTGAGGAATGAGGATTTCCCATTAATATAACTTGTTTTATTTTGAGTTGCATACAAATTGAGCAGGCGACTCGCGTGCATGTTTAAAGAAGAAGAGAAAACAAAATAAAAATTCCAGAAGCGAATAGACCAGTGAGATAGTTACTGATGAAGCCATGAAAATCCATAAACACGCAAATAAACTTGGCCCAATCAAAATGTGCAAGTATCTCAGATATTTATCTCCTCCTATATCATTATAACCTTTTTGAAAAACACAATAATAATAATAGAGCAAATATCGGAAGAGAAATATTTGAAAAGACCACCCCGGCCTTCGAAATAATAGAGCAGCCAGCACTGCACTGAGGCACAAAATAATAATAATAATAATCGTTGCTTCTCTTCTCCCTTCTTGGGTTTCAGAATCTCAGATCAGCCACCAGAGAAGAAAGAGGTAAGGGATCGGAATTGGAAACCCCACCTCACCTCGCCTCACCTTTTCCGATTCTCTCTCTCTCTCTCTCTCTCACTATACTCCAAAACGATCCAACCAACATTCTCGAAATCGTCGTCACCACTCGTACCTAATCCCATCTCTCCTCTCCCTCCTACGCCATGCCTCCGGCCGCCGCGCCGGACGGTGGCGCTGCTCGCCGGAACCGACCTTCGACCTCCATCACGCCACCTCCGTCCGGTCCCAAGGTCCCCCTCCGTCGCCTCCTCCGCGCCGCCTCCGTGGCCTGTGGGATCCAGTTCGGGTGGGCCCTCCAACTCAGTCTCTTGACCCCCTACGTGCAAGAGCTCGGCATCCCTCACGCCTTTGCCAGCCTCGTCTGGCTCTGCGGACCCCTCTCAGGTACTCAATCATAATCACTGCTCTACATATCTGCTCAATCGACTTCAATTCTACAACCTGTCTATTTCGACGGAGTGCAATCTCTAATCTCTTCTCTTTTCTGGCAGGTCTGATAGTTCAACCGTTGGTAGGCCACCTCAGTGATCGGTTGCGTGTAGACTCGCCTCTGGGACGACGGCGGCCGTTTATTGCGGGAGGTGCGGCGTCAATTGCAACAGCTGTCTTGATTGTGGGGTTCTCAGCAGATCTGGGGAAGCTTCTGGGAGATTCACAGGAGCCTGGTGTGGTCAGGCCGAGAGCTGTGGTGGTCTATGTGATTGGGTTTTGGTTGCTTGATGTTGGAAATAATGCCACTCAGGGACCGTGCCGGGCCCTCCTGGCAGATCTCACCGGTGAGTTCAATTTTCCATTAAAACCCTGAACTTTTACTTCATTAGATTATATTTATTTGTTTCCTCAAGCTGTACTGATTTCAATTTTTATTATCATTTTCCCTCATCAAGGGAAATTTGTTAATTGTGATTTCAATCAGAAATTTTAGTATTAATCACTCTATAATTTCTATACTAACATTATTGTATAGTGTTTCTAAATTCTGAACGATTGCTTTTCTTTGTTCTCTTACGGAGTGAATAGTTACTGATCTGTCACCTTCTTCTCTGCCTTGTTTTATTCTACAATTCTTTTTGCTGTATGCAATTGGCAAATTATTGAGGATACAAATGCAATATTACCATAGATAAGCTCTGGTTATAGATGAGAAAGGTCGGTCCAGCCTTTCCTAACCAGCTTTTTGTTAAATTATTAGCCACCCTTTCCTGCTTGGGGAGATGTAATGATGGAGTTGTGTTTTCCTAATTCTACTCCGACTGGTGTCACCCCATCGCTATCTACTAAAGTTTGGGATATTTTTTTTTTGGTCATAGCTGGCATTTTTGTTTGTACTTTCATTAAAAATATGCTTTCTTAGAGATAGATAGAGAGAGAGAAAATAGTTTGATAGGTATATCATGGTTCTTGAATAAATGACCGTCTCACCTGCTCAGTTCAAATTAGAATAGAACAGTGCATCTCCAGTGATAATGATGTATTGATAATCTAAAATTGGGAAGGTAGCTATAAAGACGGTGACTATAATTAATTAACAGGATCTAGCATTCTTACTATCTTATTTATTACCTTGTTGTCTTTAATTTTAGTACTGACAGGAACAACTCCTCTTCCCCTCTCCATAAGTGTTTCAATTATGAAAGTCATCACTGATACTTGGAAGGAAAAGATTTTTTTTTTCTTTTTGCTTAAGACCGTGATTAGTGTAATAGAATTAGTCTCTGATTTTAAATGCATCAATCCCCCTTCTTTTATCCAGGTAAGGATCACAGAAGAACCCGAATAGCAAATGCCTATTTCTCCCTCTTCATGGCACTGGGCAACATTCTTGGCTTTGCCACTGGTTCATACAGTGGATGGTACAAAATATTTCCCTTCACCATCACCTCTGCATGCAGCATTAATTGTGCCAATCTAAAATCAGCTTTCATATTGGATATCATTGTCCTCGCAATAACTACCTTTATCACCGTGACATCAGTAGAAGAAAGCGCCTATGTAACCGCAGAAGACCCGAATGCACATGACACCCAGGAGGCCTTCTTATGGGAACTTTTTGGGTCTTTTAGATATTTTACCCTACCGGTCTGGATGGTGTTGATTGTGACTGCACTCACATGGATCGGGTGGTTTCCTTTCATACTATTCGACACTGATTGGTTTGGCCGTGAGGTTTATCATGGCGACCCAGATAACGGCCTGGTTTACCATGGTGGGGTTGGCATGGGCTCATTTGGACTCATGTTGAATTCAGTTGTCTTAGGGTTCACCTCAGTTGTGTTGGAGAGATTGTGCCGTAAATGGGGGGCAGGGCTTGTGTGGGGTGTATCAAATATTATAATGTGTTTTTGTTTCTCGGCAATGCTTGTGATTGCCTATGTGGCAGGCAATTTAGATTATGGGCCTAATGGGTTGCCGCCCAATGGGATTGTGATTGCCTCGTTGGTTGTGTTCACTATTCTTGGCGCACCTTTGGCAGTACGTAAATTTCTTGATTTCTCTAAAAAAATTTGTGTTTTCCGGTAGAAGTTTAGAGACAATGAGCGTTGATGATTTGTTTGTTTTTTGTTGTGCAGGTCACATATAGTATTCCATATGCAATGGTGTCTTCCAGGATAGAACCCCTTGGTCTTGGCCAAGGTAAATAAGTGATTTTCTTTTTTTTGTTTTCATTCCCTTTTTTTTGCTCTGGTTATTCTTACCTAAAGATGATAAATCTGTTCTCAAACAGGATTGGCGATGGGTATTCTTAATTTAGCCATTGTAATACCTCAGGTAATCATTTCTCTGGCACTGTTGATCAGCTTATTATAATTCCTTTTTTTTTTCCTTAGCAACATAAAAATGCTTACTATAATTTTTTTGTACGAGTAGGTGATTGTCTCTCTAGGAAGTGGCCCACTTGATCAGCTTTTTGGTGGTGGAAACTCTCCGTCATTTGCCATTGCAGCCATTGCATCATTCTGTAGTGGCCTTGTAGCAATTTTAGGCCTCCCCCGTTTGCCCCAGCCTCGGACATCTAGATCGTTCACACCGCGTGCCAGTGCCCAAGGTCGCCATGGTCACCACGGTCACCACCGATAAGTGTCTTTTGTATGGTTATTTTAAGTATACATACACGCGAGTTATTTTTATGCCATTTTATTGTGCATTAGTCATTGCGTACACAGATGTGCCCTGTATATGTTTACCAATCCAATAAGAAGCTTGTTCTTGTTTAGAAATTTTGTATTATTTTGGCACTTGCCACCGGAAAAAAAAAAGAAAAAAGAAAAAAGTACGAACTGGTATTTTGGTACACCATTCTGTTTATGTGGTGTGTGCTCATCATGGATTAAGTTTTGCATCTGTTGTGCATTTCATAATTGACCCCCAGTTCTTGTTGGCATGTCCGTAGATAGTGGAAAATCGGAAGAAATTAGCTCGTGCATTAACACATTGCAACTCCACCTAGTGCATGCATGGGTGCTGTTTTAGTTGCTCCTTTCTTGAGCTTCTATTCAAGAGTACATAACAAAATAATAGATGCCATCTATTTCTTATGAGCGAACAGTTCTGCTGACAATTAAATAGGTGATATTGGAAATAAGTAGCTTCGAGTAATGTTCCGACACCTAAAAAGGTCATGGAGCAAATGGTTAAATATTTTAAATTAAATGATATAATTATATGGATGGCGGGGATTCATTGAGAATCATTTTTTTTTAATAATTCTGACCATCATAAAGAAATTATATTCTTATAATCCAACATCAATATTTCATATATAAGGGTTCAAATGTTTTTATTTTTTATGCTTTCAGTCATATATATACTTCTTAATTTTCTAATAACTCAAAATCTATATCGTTTTTTTTCTATATTATGATATTTTAATATTATTTTATTCGGTATCAAAAGTTTGCAAGAAATGTATTTATGTGGTTAATTTATACGTTGATTTATTAATTTATTGATTCATATAAAAAGAAAGTAAAAAAGTCAATATTTTTTTATGTGTAAGAAAAAAGTATAATATAGATCACATTTAACCGTCTTATTTTGAAATCACATGAGGTGAATTTTTTATGGAGATATTACTTGTAATTTTTATAGAGAAATTATTCATGTACCTCTTATATTTATATTTCAATTTGTAAGTATTTATAATTAATATAAAAAGTGTTTATCACTTTTCTTTCTTGAATGATTATTAAAAAATTCAAGTTAAAATTTTTATTGTACAAGTAAAAATATAGCTTGTAAAATTTATAATACCAGTAACGTAAATTATAAACACATTTATCATTAAATATAAATATTTTTTAAAATAAATATAAATACATTTGTGATGCAAATAAGAGGTGAAATTATCACTTCTCATTTTTATAAGTAAATTTTGATCTATTTTAATTTTATAATTGAGGTATGTCAACTACAAATATGGAGTAGAAGCTAAATGAATTTGACAACAGCTGCGATAAAATTCTCTTATTTCATCATTATAGGCTTAATTTTGCAGCGTCAAATTCTTTTAAGAAATGCATGTATATACAAATGCTGCCTTATTTCAACTATGTCCTAAGGCTAAGAACTTATAATCGACATGTGTAAATTTTGAATCATTCTTTTTGTTTCGAATTTTATAATATGATCTTTCATAACACGTCAATGCAAATTTCAATTTCCACCAATATATTTCCTCTCGAGAATTAAAAGCTACAGAGGTGGATGAGAATAATTGCCTGTGAAAAAGTTAGCAAGGTCACTTGAAATGCTTAACATGATAAACAAATTTGTAGCAATGAACTAATGGAAAATTTCATGACATGTCATACAAATTTAGATAGAAGTTGAAGCTCACTAAACGAGAGGCATTTGCAGCATTATGCCATCATAATCCCCTTCAGAACTGATATCAAATTGGAAAGGTTGAAGTATTTTTATACATTGTAAGAGGAAGAAAAAACGAAGGCATGTACCAACTGTACAAGCAACTTTGTTCATAGCTGGGCTAATGGATGAAACGGCTTTAATAGAATTTCTTTTTGGTTGAAGTATCACTAGTCTGCATACCGCTCAATTGCACATGCACAAACCAATGGCTGCGTGCAATTTAACTTCTACAGTCAATGGTGCAAACTACGAACTGATATGAGTTTCAAATTAGCTTCTGCGTTACAGGAAAAGAAAAATGGGATATCTTCCTGCTACTCATTATCCAGATCATCAGCAACTTCAGTGTCATCATCCACATTGTCATTGTCATCGCCGTCATCATCATTCACATCTATTGCATCTACAATCCATAAAAGTTGCACAGTTTAAAAAATGCCAGTACAAGGCTGGAAAGAAAATGAATTGCATGAATATTATGAATATATGCCTTTTTATTCTTTCCATTTGATTAGATTCAAATGGTAGCTGCATTGATGCTAAAATGGGTTCAATAAACATAGTCTATATAAACAAATTATTAGTATGTCCTGTAAAAGAGACCCATGATTTTACTGTGTAATGGGATGTACCTTCAGAAGTGTTACTCTGTACTTGTGAGCCTACTCTATTTGCAGAATCCAGCAAATATGGTTGTTCCAAAAATAGCATCAGTGACTCAGTCTGTGGATTCCTACAATGCACTGTGCACAAATTCAACCACATCAGCTAAAATTAAAATATAGATAGAAGTGAAACGAGAATCTAATCTATTAATACAACAAACTCAATAAAAGATATAGTTCAAAATAATTTCTATAAAAAAGATTTTAGAAAAGTTACTGGTTATGGAAGGATTGGAGATGCGCTGAGAAGGATTGAATGGCTGAATATTCTGCACAAAATCGAAAGGCTTTCGCCCTCTTTCATCTAATCTACTTTTTACCCATTCTCGATCTTCTTTTATATCAAGCCTATCAACCCTGTAAGGAAACCCATCCAAATACATTACTTCTACATATGGGAACAACAGAAACTTTTGATCATATATAAAGAGAGATGAAAGCCTACCAAGGTGGGAGGCCTCTGCGGGTCAGCGGAAAGAGACCATTAAACTTGCGTACTATTGCAAGCCACTCTTCATCGTACATTATTTCATAAGGCCCAGGATCTGATTGAATCTCTATGACCTGAAAGGCATACAACAAGAAATTATGAGAAAGAAGAAAATTCATTCAAAGAAAGCCTCGGAGGGCAGGCAGAGGGGGGCGCGGCTATACCTGCAAAAAGCCACGATTTGGGAGGCACTTGTCAAGGGCAAGGAATTTAGTAACGGGCCCACCTTCGCCATGCTGTATGATTGCAGGGAATTTACAGTGAAGATGTGCCGAGAACCAGTATGGTGGTCGGTGTTTATCCAATAGCAGAGCTGCTGGTTTGCTACCTAGGGTTTTGCTTTCCACCTAAAAAGACAAAACCTCATAAGAGATGAGAGATAAAAGTAAAACACATAAACTGTCGTTCAAGTAATAGATGAACTAAAAAGACAATACCTCTTCTTTGAAGAAAGGTTTTGCTTTGATAAGCCTTTGCCAATTCCCATAATCAGTAATACCAAGGGGCCAATCATGGGAGAGAAATATATCTATTGGTTCCTCTACATGCATTAGCTTTAGCACATCATAGTACCTCACATGGTAAACCGACCTTATATCACTCTCATTGTATGGTAGCTTCTCAAAGTAGCCTAAGATGAAAATTAATCAATTAGACATATTTAATTTACTATGGATAGGGCACAAGCTTTAAAGTACCTGCAAGGTAATGTGCTAGTTTGTATATGCCAGAAAGGCCTCCAATTCGAATATTTCCAAACTTTACAACTCCAGAGAAACCCAAGAAGTATATGTTTGGTGCAGCCCATCCTCCATAGTACCTATTTAAAACCAAAAAGAAAAAGAAAAAGAAAAGAAAGGCAGCACATAAATGAGACGCAATAAATTCAATAAAATATTTTTAAAGAAAATTTTTCTCACTTGCACATACCAGAAATAGCTGTTCTCTAGGATTGTAGTTCTGTTTTATTACACTGAGATCATATTAAAGCCAGTATTACCACCTCAATACCTTAATGAGGAACTTGGTACAGGCACAACTGTATGGTTAAGATGGATAAAATGACGCACGGATGATATTAATTGCACTATACTAAGGGGAGAAAGGAATGAATTAATTATCACAAGAAATCTTACAATTCCCACAAGTGGTTGGATGCCTCGTGATTCCCACCGATGAATATCGTGGGATAAGGGGCTTTCTCCTGACCCGAGTAGTACTTCCAAAACGTGCCCATTTCTCGGTATTTTGGTTTTACATTTAGGCACTGCAGGTCATTTTCATTTCTGACTGCCTGGTTAAACCAAGTAAAACAAATTTCAAGTCAGTTCAGACTTTAGAAGCTAGAAGATGGTATGGGCATTTTATACTTGTTTCAAGTTCAAACCAAATCCACAGAACAAGGATATACCTGGAAATCGCCACAGCAGAGGAGGAGGTCGATCTTGGTGTTCTCGACCTCCTCTAGACGTTTGAGAGTTGCGTAGACCTTGTCCAGTTCTCCATGCATGCACCCTTCTACTGCGATCTGCCATTCAGACAATTCATCAAACAACTTGTGAGCAGAAGCATGTTGAGCAGGTTAGTACAGTTTTGGTAAAATGAACCCAATATCGGCTTTGGAGAAAACAAGGAGTGCGAGGACAGGATAAACGCAGTTAGACGCTGAGATAAGCAGAAAAGGGAAAAGAAGATCAAAATTTACCTTCATCTTTTTGATCAGGTCGGAAATGGCGCGAGGTGCGGAGAACAGCGGGAGCGAGAAATTGTGGGTAGAAAACAAAGTCTCGGCTCTCGAGGCTTTTACAATTTAACCCACCACAATTTTAAAAGCTATAGTTCTTCCGTGCCCTTTAAAATTGCAAAATTTTTCATTCCAACTTGCGAAGAACCGAAGATGCAAAAGGCAAATAGTGATTGTTATTTATGAATTACCTTACCGATTCAGAAGTTAGTAATTTATTTTTATTTTATTGTTTTATAATTTGACAAAAGATCAATAGTAATTTAACAAAAAGGTCAGATATACAAAGAGTTCTATATTTAATATATGTTGTTGAGTTGTGAACTCATAGATGTAATCAATAAATGTATCAAGTTTAAATCTGTTGATGAAACTATATACTAACAGTTGGAGTTTTTCATTTTGTTAGGATTTAACGTGGAAGATGAAAAAGATAAATATATCACAGCAGTATCATTTTTTTTTTGATAAAAAGAACGTTTTCATTTGCTTAACTATGTTAAATTAAATAATTATTTTTCTATTGATTCTTTCTTGTTGTGTTTTTATTAGAAACTAGAAGGATAGTTGTGGCTCTACCGCAACCCTTACCGATGTAGATTGTGATTAAATTTTGAAAGTTATTACTAATGAGTTGTTAATGGATTTGTTCTTATTTTGTTTGTGTAATTGTGTTTTATACAAAGATTGACACCATTGTTTGGGCTGAGAAGAAATCTTAATAAAGTCCATAATAGTACAAATAGTATTCGAGCCAAAATGAAACCGGAAAGTTCAAATCCATGAAAGAAAAGATACATAAATTATCTTATTACATAAATCCTTACCGGTGCTTTTAGGAGCACGCTATTTATATATATAACAATATGCATACAATAAAAAGGATGGCGTCATATATAAACAAAAGGGCGACCAAACATTACAGATAGAAGGGGCTGCGACTGAAGATGTTGATTTTGGAGAGTTTGTCATGGTTTGATTGGTAATTGGATGGTTGTCAAACAGAGTTAAAGGCAGCAAGCAGTCGGCGAGTTTGGTTAAGTCTTTGAAATCATTTTTTTGAATTGAAATGAATTTAGAAAAAAAAAATAGTCTCTATGAAGTTCTAAAAGTGAAATAATAAAGTTGAAGTCCATAGAATGAGACACAAAGAAATTCTTCATATATATAGTAATGCAGTCAGAGATATATAATAATAGATAAGACGTCATATATATAAACAAAAGGCAACCAAGCATTTCATAAAGGAGTGAAGTTATTCACAAAAGATGCTGTCACTAATAAGGTTAATATAAATAATAGATAAGTAACTGTATGCAATAATAGATAATTAGCTACAATTGAGTTTAGCTGATACAGTCAATCGGAGCATACGCATAGATAAACAAAATTTAAGAACGGCCCAATATCACATTAAGCTTCTTCTTTAGTTATGCCTCAATAAACTATACAGAATTAACAATGAAAGGCTAGAAAATAAATTATTTCCTTGCTATTATAAAGCAAAGAAAAAAATTTCAAAAAAAAAAGGCAAAGAAAAAGATGTACCAAATGATACGTTGGCAGAATACTTAGCGTTTTCAAAGCAGCTATCGCATTTGGCTCATTACTTTTTAGTAAAATACATCAAACATAGTAAGACGCAATTTTCAAATCATATCTCTGCACAGTTGTAGTCGTTCAACCCAATATGTAGAGACAACTACATAAAACATCCGTACTAATTGGAATAGTTTTCTAATCAGTTTGCATTCCTCGATTTTAAACAAAATGCACCAAATTGATTCTAGTTCAAAATCATTGCTTGCCAGCTTCCAAGTTCTTACAATTCAACTTCCAAATTGTCGCCAAAATTCAAACCATGCTTAAGAGGTAGGGGTCTGTACCAATACACAAACCACTCAAAAACAATAAATTTGGTGCTCACCATAAAGACATAAATCAAGAGAATAACCCACAAAACAAATAAAACAATCCCCTAAACACATTTAATGTGACGCCAAGAGCAGAGAAAAATGACTTGACAGTCTGCGTCATCAGATGACATCATTCGTTAGCAACTCTACGATGGAGATCCAACGGGCCTGATTCGATTAAAAACACTATTCATATAAGAAAGTGACAAAAAAAGGTCTCCGCATTCAAAAATGAATTTCGTTTGCTCGTTAGCAACAAAAAAATTGTATGTCAATTGACAAACAATTTTACGTGTGGCACTCATACTGTGGCAAGAGTAACGGATGACAAACAAAAATAATTTTCTGCATTTCTTGTACTTCTCGAAATACCCGTTACAAATTTTTAGAAGTTAATTATATATTTTTGAATTATTAAATAACAAACCTGAAAATTGAAAATTGTTACCATCATTGACAATTTCGTAGAATTTTGAGGACATGTACGTAAAAAGGATAGGAAAGTCTGTCCCCGTCTTCTCCATTTATTCGGAGCATAAACCCACCAGTAACCCTCTTCCCCCTCCGCAAAGCTCCAAAACCCTGTGTTTTCCCGCCCTCGTCTCTCAAAACCCTAACGATGGCGAGCGACGAAGTCAGCAATGGCCCTTCAGCTCCACCTCCACCCCGAGAGGAAGAGGCGCCGACTAAAGCCCCAGTCGCATACACTCCGTACATTCTCGACACCACCTTAAGCGGCCACCGGGGCGCCGTCTCCGCCGTCAAATTCTCTCCTGACGGCCGTCTCCTTGCTTCCTCCTCGGCGGATGGAACTATACGACTTTACTCCGCTGCCGACTCCTCCTACCCTCTGATCGCTGAGCTGGCCGCTCCCACTGGGCCCAGCGCCGGCCTCTCTGACCTCAGCTTCTCAGACGGGTCCCGCATGATTGCTGCCGCGTCAGACGATCGAACTGTCAGAATCTGGGATCTGGAGTCGCAAACCCAGATCAAAACGCTGAATGGGCATACCAATTATGTGTTCTGTTGTTCTTTCAATCCCCAATCTAATATGCTCGCTTCTGGATCTTTTGACGAGACAGTTCGTGTTTGGGAGGTAAATTTTAGTTCCTTTTGGCAGCATTAATCAGTATATGTGATGGTGCTTTATACTTCCTGGCACCGTATATCAGTATGTCTGGTTGTGTGAAGTCATTTTAAGTACCAAGACCAGTCCAGTACTGTAGTTATCAAAGTACAAAGAATTCAATTGGAAAGAAAAATAGAGCTAACTTGTATTGCAATTCACATGCTTTGACAGAGTTGCTTGAGTGGGTTTGAGAAGTAACTTCCATGCCTAAATAGATTTTCTTCTGATTCTTGATTTTCAATCAGCATCTTTAGTGCCCGACACAGCATTGTACCCTATCATAGTGAAACCATGAAATTTGATCTAACAAAAGAGAAAATTAGTTATATGCCCATTGAAACTTTCAATATTAGATATTTGTATCCCAGTTAGTCTGCCTTACTAAGTACTGGACCATGGTAGTTCCCTATGTAGCACAGATACAGACACGGATATCTGACATGACATGACGCGATATTGCATGATATGGCTTTTTCAAAAAACAAGGATGTCACTCGGCTTAATTTTATTCTAAGTATATTTTAATTAATAAATATGAATACTATAAATATTCATAAAAAAACATGTATTTGATGAATTTTAGTTTAGTCACACATTCAATTGGAAGTTCAAAACTTTGTAGAAAAATTACATAATTGGATGTTTTAGAAATATTAGCATTATTACTCATATTTTTAGTATTTACAAATAAAGTTTTTATTTATAAATTCTATTTAGGAATACACTTTTATTTATTTAATTTATTTAGCACACAAACAAACTTATAGCACCTACTCTACGGAGTTTTAGAAAATAATAAAACAAAACAGACAACATAATATTTTTAACTTGGTATAAGATCGTATGAGTTTGAACCTGCTTACACCCAAAGCTTTCGTCTGGTGGAACTATCCTTGCTAAAGAAAAGTAGCAGGTCTCCTGTTTGAGTCCTCCTGGTACCTTTTTGCTAGTATTTCGCTACTCACTATTGTGTCTCTGGAGTCCTCCGCACAATGTACAGATTCTCTGCGATGTATCCCATGGATGTCAAGTGTCAGCAGCGTGTCGCCATTGGTCTGACTGTGTCTTCACTTCTTGTTGACCATGTCATGGCGTCTCGTGCACATTTCTGTGTCCGACATGTGTCCGACATGAGGATGGCATGAATTGGGAAGTGTCTGTGCTACATAGGTACTTGTGCCTAATTGTCTGACTGATTTTTCCCAAGATGTTCAAGACCATAATCCTTGTTCATGAAACAGCAGATTACAAAGTTATATATTTGGGGTACTATGTAATCCCTATATTGGCAGCATCATCATTTGAGATCCAATCCACACAACTACTGTACGAACTCAACAATTCATAAAACTCGATTCAAACATAAAAAGAGTATATGGTAATTGACAGGTGAGGTCAGGACGGTGCTTGCGGGTCCTACCGGCGCACTCAGAGCCGGTGACATCAGTGGATTTCAACATGGATGGATCGATGATAGTGTCAAGCAGCTATGATGGGCTGTGCCGAGTCTGGGACTCCGCAACAGGACACTGCATGAAGACTCTGGTCGATGACGATAGCCCCCCTGTATCCTTTGCCAAGTTTTCTCCTAATGGAAAGTTTGTTCTCACTTCTACCCTTGACAGCACTCTGGTTAGTTGTATTTGTTCCCTTTTTCTCTCTCAAAAACTTTTTTGAAGCTTTTCTGAAGTGGATTGGGCCTGCTTTTTCATATTGGGCCATTTTACCTTTTGGGCTCTAAGAGTAGAGCAATTAGGTAGCAGCATTGGTACTTTGGGTTGGGTGGATGTTCTTTCTTTGGGATTTTGGTCTTTTTTCCTTTTTTCTTTGTATGTTATGGATTTTTCTGTTTATTTATTATTGTCAATTAAAATGAGTCTAACTATGCAAAAAAAAAAAATTTCAGCTTTTTGAAGAAAATCTAATTCATTTACATGAAATATATGGTGTTGAAAGACTAGGATTGCTAAATTGATGCACTTGAGATCTCATTCTTTTTTAAAAAACTGTCAAAAGATCAAAGCATGTGAACATGAGATCTTCTTTTTATGTACATTAAATCTACTATGCACATGACCGGTCTTGGTAAATCTGCCTTTTGTTTTCTGGTTCTCTGATTTTGCTTCTTGTAGGATGCTTTACACATGCTGTCTTGGAAGTTTGCATCAGATTATTCTGGGAGCGCTCTTTATTTACTTATTTATTTCTTGTTTCTATGTTTAATGGGCTATTGCATTGACAGTTGAACCCTCTATTTTGTAATATATAGTCTACGGGTTTCATCTCAAAAAAAGAAAAAAAAGGAACCAAGCAAATATACCCTTTTGCAATAAGCATTTCATGTGGTTTTAACTTAAGAGGCGCTTGTATAGTCTATATAACTGTGAGAAGTGTTCAAGATTCCCCTTTTTTAAGTTTCCGTTACATGCTACTCATTGCCGCTTGCCGCTTGGTGTTACTAACAATTATCATATTTTTTGTTAGAATTAATAGATGAAAGCTCCTCAAAATGAAAATATTTATACTTTTTTTTTTTGAAAAAGTGGTAAGACCACCAGTTTCATTTGAAACTAAAAATGTCTTGAATACCACAACCCCGTATTCTAGGTTGAGACAAAATAAAAGTAAAATGTTTGTTTATGATACTACATCCCAATACCAAGGATGATCACAAGAAAATATTTATACTTTGACATAGTTCTAAGTTCTTCCCTAATTTTTTAAATTGAGGTGCTTAATTTGGATAACACTGTTATTTGTCTTTTCTTTTGCACAGAGACTCTGGAACTTTTCAGATGGCAAATATGTGAAGACATACAAGGGGCATACTAATACGAAATACTGTATACCAGCCACATTTTCTGTCACAAAAGAGAAGTATGTTGTCAGTGGCTCAGAGGATAACTGCGTGTACTTGTGGGACCTACAAACCAGAAAGATTGTGCAGAAACTAGAGGGTCATGCCGACATTGTCATTTCAGTGTCCTGCCACCCTGAGCAAAGCATAATTGCATCTGGTTCACTCGGCCGTGATAAGTCGGTCAAAATTTGGGTCCAGAAGGAGGAAGAGGAGCAAGAGAATTAAATTCTTTTTGTTTTCTTCCTTTCCTTTGTTAACTTGGCTATACCTGATTATGTGTTGTATTGCTAATCCAAAGACTTGGAAATTACTGATATTTAAAATTTTCTCTTGCTTTGAAAATTTATGGGTGCTTTCTTTTGCTTGGAGAATCGGATTATAATCATGATATATAACTACTGGCTGTGCCAATAAGTACATCCAGACATCCAGTAGACAGTAGGAGACCATAACAGATTAGTCTTGAATTTGTTTTTTTTAATCAAAGCCTGTAGGCTGTACACACGCACACTACACACCCCCCTACCGGCACATGCGGGGTTCGATCCGGTGTCCTCCCCGGGAGGACCTATGCCATTATCAATTGCACTAAGCAGTGGTGACACCAGTCCTGAATCTTGTAACATATTCATAGGGGGAAAAATAGACACACTCATTTCCTTGAACATTTTTTACGGCACATGCGGGATAAACTTTTGTACCTTTGACTTAGGAGGCTTCTATTTGCGGTGATTTCTGGATCTTTCTTTTTTTTTTTTTTTTTTACCTTTTTACGAAGGTGGTTGTACATTTACAATGACACTCCTTAGTCTATGTACCTTGTACGGTCACATCGTGGTGTGATGCTATGAATATTACCTTTCTTTTCTGATCACAAAGTTCACTCATCAAGTAATCAATCACCTACTATGATTGAAAAGTACTGTCAATTAATTTACAATCCAAAAAAAATCAAAGAGTTTTGGTTATTCCTGCTATGATCGGCTTCAGTAAAAGCAACCTGTTATCTGTTGGACCTGTGGGTAGTGTTCTCAAACCGTGCGTGCCGTGCCGTGCCGTGTCAAAACACGGCGTGCCGCGACACGGCACGGCACGGGAGGTTGAAATTTTTTTTTGGCGTGCGCGCCATGCCGTGTCAAAAATGGGGGGAGGGCGGCACGGTACGGTTAAGGCACAGCGTGCTACACGTGCCGTGCTAAACGTGACGTGTCTTAACCGTGTCGAGTTGACATGCCGTACTATACGTGTCTTAACCGTGCTAAACGTATTTGGTGGGAAAAAAATTCGAAAAAATCGGAAAAAATTGAAAAAAAATTCGGAAAAATCTTAAAAAAAATATAAAAAATCAAAATTTTAAATTTATTTGCTGGTAAAAAATTAAACAAATAATTGGAAAAAAAATAATATTTTTGTAAAAATTGCGAAAAAATTAGAAAAATCCGAAATTCTTTTTAAAAAATCCGAAAATTATTTTTGAAAAATTCGAATTTTTTTTTACAAAATTCAAAAATTATTTACGTGTTTATTGGGGTACATTATTTATGGGGTATTTAACATTGCTAAAGAGAGGAGATATGGCAGGGTACACAAATTGGGGGATATATAACATATTAGCCTATTTTTTAATCCCATTACAAAATCCCTCCAAAAAAATTACAAAATCAACCGTCCGATCAACATTCAACGGCCCACAATCCGTGCATACTATGCTTATCCGTGCTAAACGTGCCTACCCGTGCCTACACGTGCCTACCCGTGCCTACCCGTGCCTACCCGTGCCTACCCGTGCCGTGTCTATCCGTGCCTATACATGCCTATCCGTGCCTATCCGTGCCTACCCGTACTAACCGTGCCTATCCCGTGCCTATTTGTGCCTATGCGTGTCCCCGTGCCGTGCCTATGCGTGTCTCGTGCCGTGTCGCCTCCCTTATCCGTGCGTGCCGTGCCGTGTCTACAGTAAAAAAAACCCGACACGACACGGATAACGACACGGCACACGACACGCATAACACGGCACGCGTTGACACGCCGTGCCGTGCCGTGTCACCTCCGACACGTGCCGTGCCGTGCCGTGCCTTGACACGCCGTCCCGTTTTTTATTCCCTACGTGTGGGTGTCATCCGTCCGTTGATTTGCTCCTCGTGTGGGATGCAAATTTCTGGTTTACAAGGAGCCAACTAGACGGGCATCTAGCCTGATAAATCCTGAACTTTCCAACAGTGCCAGCGTACCTGCGCATAAATATCGTTGGCCAGGTGGCAACACCGAGTCTAATCACTTGACACAATCTTGTGGAATTTTTCTGACACCCAATCTGCGTAATTGAAACTAACACCCCACTAAATGCATTGAAAATAGACTGATCGATGGGTCGATAATTGCTCCGGAGGAGACAAAAGCAGGTTAAAATAATCCAATTTGCCATGTGCGTGAATTAACGGCAGGGAAATGGGCAGATTTTGTTGTCCTCCTCTGGATGGGCCCACGAAAGCGTCATGCCATATGGGCTCGGGACCCACTGGATCCAAAGCAAATGTACCTCACTCCTCTCTGCTTCTCTGCACAATGGATGCGTCCATTTTCTTTTTTTTTTTGGTAGAATCAACACTTCATCAATCGTGGGCAGATTTAGATTTGATTTGAATAAATGGGAGACTGGCACTTAATTATATCAAAACAATCTTTCAGTTAGGTCACACAATTTTGTTATTAGACCGTCTGCTCTTGACATTTTTTATTCCACTCTGGCACTTTAAAATTTAAAATGAAAATACTTTAAGATAAAAGTTAATTCATAAATGCTTCAACTATTTTGAAATAGTGGGTGCTTTCAATTTAAATTAAATCTCTGACTTCGATATGGTTTTTTTTTTTATCCTTGTTACTTGTCTGTATAATATATGAAGATATATTATGATTTTTTTTTCAATACTACAAATTATTACATCTGACTTCATTACTATTAATTGAACACCAACCAAAACATAAAAAAAAATTATATCCGCTTTACTTACCTTAGTCATTATCAGCTTTCATAAGAATTGGAGTATAAATATTACGTAGCCAGATTATATATTATTGTTGCTATGGTACATTGTGATCATAAATTATACCCTTGTGGCAGATTATTTGAATGCAAAAGTTTCTTATGCATATATATCTAAGGCCTTAGAATAATATCCAGAAATGGTAGAGCCGCTGTTTTTTTTTTTTATAGTTTATGAGCTCCTTCAATTTATATATTTCTGGCCATTTGGCACAATAACTTAAAAATAATTGTGCTAAAGCGTTAAAATTCACATGAAAGAAGTAAATCCCTTGTTGCGGATTCAGAAGCCGAAATGATATTTTTCCCTTCTTCCGTAGTCAAGAATTAAATGTAGATCAAATAAGCAACCAACATATATATACACACACACATTAAATATAAGCCGTAAAAAAGCAACTTGGTTTACTTGAAATTAAGCTCACATATACCCGTCCACTTGTTAGTTGTCAAAAGGGAAAATTAAGATGTGCGCACCTTTTCAGGGTTATTTTGGTGACCAATTGAGATTATTTAATAAGCCAATTGTGTTAATTAGTACCTCCCTCCGCCCACAATAATGTCACTAATAAAATTAAAAAAATTGAAAAGGACAGTACTAGTAGTGTACTGGTATCAATAATAGAAAAAAAGCAATCGTCTCGATGGCCAGATGGGTCCTGTTTTCTGCTTGCCACGATTCCTCCATCTCCATCTCCTCCCTTGTGCCTTGTGATCCACTGGTACAACTACCTCCACTTGCCTTCGCTCTTCATTTGTTTTATTCCGAACTGGAGATAAAGTGGCGGTGTCATTATTTTCCGATCAAGAACCGATCACCTGGCGCCAATTTTGCTGCCATGAACAGGTCAAACCATTTTATAATTCATTCGTTTTAAATAATGTATGTTATGGTCCATTTCGCTTGCATCCATTATTATCTCATAATACGACGCACGTTATTTCTCAAAGAGACCAGTACACGGAAGATATATAGAGATTGTATCTCTTGCTTAAATTCCCAGACTAGATAAGATTCGTTTATCTATTTTTTTAAATGATTTCAATCTAGTCTTTCTCCATGGTAATCGGAAAGAACTTCAAAGTATTAGTTCCTTTTGTTTTTGTCATTGTTGAATAAGAAAAGAAATCACATCTCTCCAGTAATTATCATGTACGTGGAGGTGATTTTGACATGTCAACTTGTTGACTACTCTAACACTACTACCAGTACCAAATCATATGCGTGTGCGCCTTATTTTATAAATTGCAAACTGCATGGTTGATTGCTTGAATAGATGGTAGCAAGACGGTATAAAATGTTCTCAACTGGAACTCTGATTAATTACATAAGTACATAAAGACAGAATGGTTTAATTAGTTTGTGATTAGAGAATGCTTAACGAGGTGTCCCACGTGAAACCACACATAATTAAATTGATAATGAGCTGTCCAAGTCTCATCCCATCAGCAACAGATCTCCAAGATCTCTGGCATCTCATCTCTCCACAAAAAAAGGAGCATTTTTTTCAACCGCCCCCTCAACTTCAATAAATTTTTATTTGTTGACATATCACCTTATAAACAAGTAAGTATACTGCCCACCTAAACATGACACCCATCCTTTAATTAAGTTACAAATATGCAATTTAGTTCACAAAGAAGTTGTGTGAAATTTTGCAATTAATTTAATCAACTATACCATGATATAACTCTGAAGTTATTTTTAAATTTTGTGTAATTTTGTTTTCTAAAATTGATAAAAAAGCATATGTACAATTGTACTTAAAACTGTTTTCTTTCTCTATTTTCCTTGGATATTGTCGATAGTTTATAATTTGAAAGAGACTATTGGTAGAGAAAACTCAACTAGTCTTACTAATAATTAGGGTTTTTCATCAGTTTCGCCCAAAAAGAAAAGCTAACAAATAAACAATTAAATATTTGGAAAAAAAGAATTTATATTTAAACAAAATTTGAATACAAATTATTTATTTTCAAAATATTAAGGATGCGCATAATAATAAATAATATGATTAAATACATAATAATTTATATAGAAGAATATAAAAGAATTATATTGTTTCAAGAGTTAAATTATACCTTATACACATCACACTCATCTCTTTGGAATGAAGAGAGAGAAGAATTGAACATTAACCATCTGATCGAAAAATAGATGATGTGACATGACTAGAAGTACCGAGATTTAATCATTAGACTATCTATACATGCAATAATATATTCATAAATTATTTATAAAATTCATTATTAAGATCGTTAAAACAACCATTTGCAATGCAAGTGATCTCTTATTTTGAAAGAAGTGGCAGGGGAAAGAGCATCTCTATGGAAATGAGCAAAATAATTAAAGAGACTGGGAAAGGAATCTTAATGAAGTTTGAAGGCATGGAGATTTGTAGAGTCACGAGAGAGTTGTCCCACTTGATCTGCCCCCAGGAAGCACTTTAATGCAATTCAATTGTTCATTTAATCAATCAATCAATCAATCAATTAATTAATACATGTTGAGTGTCCTCCAAATGGCCCATTGTTGCTCCAAGGGTCCAAGTAATTTCCTCATTTCCCCAAAAGCAGAGCAAGTAATCTATTAATTTAGCATCGGTGCCACGTCATGCTTGGGTAAGTAAGCGTATAAAGATTGCTGGTGAGCTTAGTTCATGCGCTTGTTCGTATCTGAAGGAACTATTTTTATGATGCTCGGTTGAAAACAAAAGTACAAACGCTTAATTGTTAATTGTTAATTGGTGGTTAGAATTTCCAAATGGGAAATCAAATCTGCTGGAGATTATAGTCTCTGTCTTCCTTCCAGACACGCACGTGGGTTATTTCTCCGCCTAATAATACTACCATAAAGAATTATTATTCAATAACATTATTTTAATTTTTATATCTCTTGGAGATTATAGTCTGTCTTCTTTTAGAATTTTTTTATTTTTTAATTTAAATCTTTAACAGCCTTTTTTTCTTTTTTGAGCGAAACCAAATTCATAATATCCCCTGATGAAACTGATAGAAAAACGTTGAGGAGATATCATTACTAAAATTAAATAAATTATTATTCATATTAATGATTTTATTACGTTACTTATTTTGTATAATATTTTTATTATTCAACTTAAATATTATTAATTTGAATAATATCTTATTTTAATTAAATAATAAAAATATTGTACAAAATAAATTTCATAATAAAATCATTATTAATACAAATGATAATTCATTTAATCGTACGATGGTATTTTTCTTAATATATTGAAAAGCATTTTTGGTCCCCACGTGAAGCCACGTCGACCTGTACAAAATTGAATATGATATATGATATTATATATTTAAAAGTGGCAATGATCCTGTGATCAAAGCGAAAAATCTCTATAAGATGTGGTAGTTCATGAGTAACAAGAAATCTCTATATAAATCATTTGATTCATTTATAGATGTCTTCCTTGAGTTTTGAATTTTGATTATTTTGATATATATACAAAGAATCTCAACTGCGAAATCGCATTAAATTTTGAGCGTTTTATTTTAGATCCACTTGTGGTACTGGGAGGATATATTATCTTATTTTCATCAGAGACATCATAAACGCATCTTTTATTATGATTTTTTTTATTTTTTTTGCATTTGAAACTGTAATATCCTTTAATTTACATTGATGAAGAAGCAAAAGCAAACTATATTTCTTCAATCATATATTGATTTTTGTTGAGTTTTTTTATGAAACGTACAATCTTAATTAATCCCCATATCCTCATTTAAGAAAGAGATACTCTATTGACGATGGCAAACAAGGTCCCAACAAATGTTTTTTTAGGAAAAAATAGTGCAAAATCTTAATTAGTTTTTAATCTAATAGTAAAAATATTGTTTTTTATGAGAGACATCGCAAGTTTAAAATTAAAATGAAAGATTTTTATAAATATTTAAAGTTGTGTGATTTGATTTCATCTTTATTTAAAAAAAAAACTAGACGTCTTATTTAATTTCTAAACTAAAAAGATTAAGAGTGGCATATTTATTAAAAAAAATTATAAGGTGTATTTATTTCATTTTTAGAATTTTAACTTTTATAGGTTTTATTAGTCACTGCTATTACACCTTGTGAAGCATGTATTCATTAAACTTTTCCGTCTTTTCATCTTATTTTTCATTTTGTAAAACTTCAGTTTAAAAGTAATAAAAATGAAGGCGTGACCCCGATTTTTATCACAAAAAAAAATGAGGAGACATATTTTAATGATTTTAATTAGTTACATCTAAAGAGAAAAAAATATGTTTGTTTGTTATCTTTGCATTAATTGTGTACCAATCTTTCCGCAAGAAATTATTAGGAATGCAAAAATATACAGACAACAAGACATACTTTCAATATTTTATTATGAGAGGAATATTTGGTGCCATCAGTTTTGGATGCATGTGGTCATAATTTTTTTTTTTTGTGGGGGGGGGGGGGGGGGGGGGGGGGGGGGGAGAAAAAATAAAGATCAAGCACATATTTGTATATTTTTTAAAAAAATAAAGAATTCTTATAGCCTGCGCTGTTAGTAATTTCTCTCTTGTATTAACACTTTTAAATAAAAAGTAAAAAATTGCGTTGACATATCTGAGCTATTGTTCTTCGTTGTGAGTGAATTAATTGACCTTAACAAAATGAACAGATAAAGTTAATCGTGATATATAAATTTTATTTGCTTCATCATATGTATAACCTCTTGGTGTCGTGAATCGAAAAAGTCTGATTCGATATTGTCACTCTGAATGGGTCAAACATATATGCAGATATGCAAAATCTCTCTCTTAATTTGTGCAGTTTTTATTCTTCTTTTTCAAACTGCATTTTATATAGCTTTGACCAAATCGGAGCTGGATGCGCTATTAGATTAGAAATTGAGAGAGGTAGAGGTGGTTGCGCGTCACCTAATTTCTTATCGTCTTTAAATCTCTCTCTCCGTAACAACATTCAAAACTATATAAAATGGAGATGATTAATAAAGCGATGCAAACACCGACCGACCATTGTCGTTGCGGAGGAATTGATTCATGCTGGTCATCATTCGGATGTGAACCAACGCGCACCAATTTAACTGATTTCAAATTAGTAACACACACATCACCATGATTATGGGTCAAAAAAATTCCCGAATTGGCGGAATTAATAGTCCGCAAGTCCAATCACACAAAAGGAGAATCAGATCGGATCATCATTTATGCATCCGACAAGTAATGGGTATAATGTGATTTCGAATTAACGGGACCCGATGAGATAATGGGCATTATCAATTTTGAGATTTGGACTCGCCTTATTAGCACCTGGTATGTAGAGCTTCTAGATAATTAATCATCTTAATTAGAAACAAATGCTCGTAAAATCTTTGCAATTATTAACAATAGAGTTGGGTTAAGTTGCTTGTTGAAGTTGTTTGTACAAACAAATGCTTGTAAAACCTTTTTAATTATTAAAAAAATAGAGTCGTATTAAGGTGTTTGTAAAAATATGTCAATATTTTAATTTCAAATCTTGATTCGGACCGTCCGTTTAAGTTTGACACATGAAAATTTAAAGCAGAGACGGTTTTGCGGCCATAAACGTCGTTATCGGATTCGGATGCACTGTAAAAGAAGCGGAAACCCAGAACAGGGTTAATGAGCAACAGGAAGGAAATGTGTAACACGCGAATGCAATGCGGGGTCAAACATTTGACCAGTCCAACGCCGATGTGAACATGGCGATGTATTTTGGTCCAATTAACGCTCATTACTTAGCCGGATTCTTGGAGATTTCAGGAACATTTATGTTATTTTATTCTCCGCCTCATTCTCCTTGTGCCTCATTCACTTTCTACATTTCATAATGTGGCCTTTTTGGTTTAGGCGTCAGCTCATTACTCAAATCATCACACTAAGAACCAATCTTGGAAAAATATACACACGCGCGCACAAAGACGCCATCCATCCGATCTAAGCGTTACCATTGCTCAGATGATCACTTTCTACAGTATGCATATACCAACAAAATTACTCCATTTCAATATGCGTCTATAGTAAACAAAATCAATAGACCAAAGGCAATTTAGTCCCATTTTTTAACAAATCTCATTATTTTTATACACATGTAATTGAGACAATTTGAAACACATTTAACATTTTATATCTATTAAATTCAAGCATGAATAAAAAAAAGTATTTTAGTTTGATACCAATGATCATTGGTATGGAATCTCTCCCCTATAATAAATTAATAATATAATACCGACTCTCTAGGAAAATATATTATAATGTGTGTATGTATGTATCATTATCTAAAGTAGCTAGAAAAATGAAGGTTCCACCTTGCAAGATAAAATTAATTTTGGAATCCATTTTCTAAACAGCTGTTTTTTTTTATCAGTTTTTAAGTATTTTTGGGATTACTTTCGATGATTACAAAGCAACTTGAACTAAAGACATCTTCTATGAACAATTAAATTCAACGACCATGAATGGCGAAATTTTGTATCGAAATTGGAGCTGGTTTTGTGATAAATTTAATGACAGTTGCAAGCCCTATTGCCATGTGCCTTAAACGTAAAAGGCCTACAGGAAAGGATGCACATCCAGCTACCAATCCGCTCCTTTTTCTATTTTTTTATTCATTGCATATCTATCTTTTGCATATTATATTGTTTTTATTCATTGCATATCTATCTTTTGCACATTATATTTTTTTTTTTCCTTTTGCATTTTCGCGCATCTCTCTCTATGAACATTATATCTTCGCAGTCACTTATCCATACTATATCTCAAATTTGAAGCTACTTTTTTTTTTTTTTTTTGCACAACAGAATATACCAAACATCCTGATAAACTTTCTAGAAATAATTTTAAAAAGAAAAACACACTTCCTCTTTCTTGATTGATGAGAAAAATAAAAATCAGTTCTTTAGGAAAATTATGGGTAACTTGAGTTGTGGGTTCTGGAGACAAGTTCAATCTCATATTTACTTTCGAACTGCTTAGTTACCTTCATTTAAAGAGAAAAGAGGGCATGAATTAAATTAATCAAGCATTGGAGAAGTAGAATTAGTTAGGCAATTTCGGATGGCTTTCCTATATTTTCTCCAATGATCCAATTATATAGGAGAGGGAGAGGAGAATCTCTTACAATTTAGTAACGCTGTTCTTCTTCATACACCACGTCGACCTAGCTAGCTGGACAACCCTTTTATTTTCTTTGTACATTCTCTTCTTAATAAAAAACTATCTTAGAGACTCTTTTTGCTGATTGAATATTATTAAGATATGGCTGTTTGAGTACTTCTCTTTGGGAGGTTGGGTTCATTAATTGGTTGCTGTAGGCATTACTTAAAAATGTCATCCTATCACCAGCTATACCCATCCATAATTCTATATATAATATTTGAAGAATTATAAGGGAGGACCCCTTTTGGTGTTTTAATGTAGATCTAATTTTACTGTATATACATATATATATATATATATATATATATATATATATATATATATATATATTTGAGAAATATTATTTGTATTTAAAAAAATAGAATTATATATGTATTCTTAATATTTTATATAAAATATGTATTAATTTAAATCAAGTTGAAATTTGATTTATTATTCATCATAAAGTTATGTCCAAGTAAATGTTTATTATCATAATTATTTACGGTATTAAATGTTTTTCAAGTTGATTCAAATTTAATATATGCCATATTCAAATAATTGAAAATACATTTACAATATTTTTTTTTCAATTTGAATGATATATTTCAAAAATATATATCATATAATTGAATATATCATAAAAATTAAATACATCATAAAAATATATTATGAATTTTGGCATTACTTGCCAACAATAATCTATCCCTCATTATACATCCAATAAAATAATTTAATTAGGGCGTCCTGTGAACTCAGATCGGCAGGTTGAGAAAAGCATGAACTCACAGTAAGCAGCATCAAATTAAAAAAGAAAGATAAACCGAGTATTATTTAATTATTGGTTTAAAGCGAGAAAGTAGGAAGTGAAATGGTTGTCCATGCCTCCTTTATAAAGCCAAAGAAGCAGAGAACGCCTCCATATCAATAGTTTGATTCTCAGCTCAATTAAAAGTTCACACAAACCAAAACACAAAGTCACCAACGCGCACACAGAGAGAAAGAGGTTCCCTTCTTTTTTTTATATATAAAGTCTCCCAGTCCCATCTCTCCTGCTCTGTGTCAAGGAAAGAGACTTCATTTCTTCCCATAGGTTGGTCTCCTTCTCTCTCTCTCTCTCTCTTTCTAGCTCCAAGACTTTTTGATCTGAACAATTCTCCGTTGGTTATTTCATACATAACACTTGCAATCAATTTATTGGCTCACTAGTTGATATCAAGTATCCAACAAATTATTGATCAGTTCTAAAGTTTCCCTGACTTGTTTTCTCATATTATATTTTCAGGTAAATCTCCCATCAAATTAGAAAAGGGATCTGCTACAATTAAACCGATTGCTCTCATGGCTGCGCACTGGTTCTCTGATTTGGTAAGAATTGAACTAATGCTAATATGCTATAGCAAAATCTTTCATCTGATAATTGTCTCCACATTTCTCTTCTTATATAATATTTTTTTCTAATAAAAATATGTAGGAATTGGAAGAACCTAGTTTCTTTCACCAATGGCAAGGCGATTGTTTCGACCAATTCATGGAGCAACAGATGGCAGTTGCTTTCAGCCAAAACCAAAACCAGAACCAAGAATTGCATCAATCAGTCTCTTCCGAGAGCAACAGCGGTGCCGCACCATTCAAGCTATGCACCCCCGTAAACGTACCCGAGAGGCCCAAAAAGATCGCGAAGACATCCAGCTGGGACTCTGGTGTCACTGAGCAAAGCTCTTCTTCACCAACAATCTTATCTTTTGGAGCACCGGCTATTGCAACGAAGATACATGCCGGGTTTTATGGGGGTGGTACCGGAGGCGTGAAGCAGCCGAAAGAGGAGGTGGAAATGGCATTGCCTGGTGTTGTAGGAAATGTTGGTGGCAACAACAAGAGGAGTTATGATGCAATGGTGGGAGGAGAAGGAATGAAAAAGGGCGGTAATCATACCGGGAGTAACCAGGAGCACATACTGGCAGAGAGAAAGAGGAGAGAAAAATTGAGCCAGAGGTTCATTGCCCTGTCTAAGATTGTTCCTGGACTAAAGAAGGTTTGTTTTGATTTTTCTTCCATATTTTTGGGCATAAATGACAGAATAATTCTTGGTTGTTTCGGTTGCATCTTAAAAAATTATTTGGAGCAATGGAAGAAAAATTAAAAGCCAGCTTATACCTTCTGTCCAGAAAAAGTCAAATAAGATCCAACATCAGCTTATACCTTCATCCCCAATTTTTCTGCTTTTCTTTTCCCTTTTTTTATATTGTTCACCATATCGCTTATCTGAACACACCGTATTAGTCAATAACCTAAAATATCTGATAGAACAAATTCTTTTTGTGTAGATGGATAAGGCATCAGTACTTGGAGATGCAATCAAGTACCTAAAGCAACTCCAGGACAAAGTACAAGATCTAGAGACACAATCCGCAAAGAGAACTGTCGAATCAGCTATCATAGTAAAGAAATCTCAATTCACCTCCGACGAAGATGATGATGCAGACAACAATTCATCGTGCGATGAGAACTTCAACAACCAGGGGAGCATATCGAGGGGCTTGCCAGAAATCGAGGCCAAGATGTCAGACCAAACGATCCTGATTAAAATCCACTGTGAGAAACGTAAAGGAGCTTTGGTGAAGGTGTTGGCCGAGATAGAGGCGCTCGGTCTTAGCATTACCAGCACAAACGTGATGCCGTTTGCCGGCTCGTCTATTGACATCACAGCTATGGCTCAGGTACAAATTAAGGACAAGTTCCTTTAGTTTGTCTTTAATTATTTACAGTTGCTTCAATATTATTACTTAATTAAGTTTATGGATTATGACATTTAGAAACATATAATTTGCTACCAAGGTGAACAAAGAAAGAACAAGTATACCAGACAAATAACATAATAATTATCGAACCAAGTCCTGCATCGCTGTACGTATGCATGGATATGCATATCATTTTTGTCTATGATTGGTTCAAGACTTTGATACAAACTGAAGCTCCTATATTACTAATTAAAAAAAAAGGAGATTAATTAAATTTGTAATTAATTTAATGTAGGTTGAGGAGGAGTTTTCAATGAGTGTGAAAGATGTTGTGAAAAAGCTGAACCAGGCTTTGAAGCAATTCATGTGACCAAGTCCAAGGAAAATGTTTTAGTATTTTCTTTTCTCGATCACTATATATTTTTCGTTAGCTCTTGAGGATTGGCTAATGGTTATGGTTTAATCATAGTTTAATTAGTGCCCCTAATTCTTCTTACATGGACCTATAGTTCCCTCGACCTCAAAGGGTGCCATTTTCACTTGTTTTTGCTTCATGGGTTTTTGCATTTCCATTGCTTTGTTTGTAATTATCAATCCCTCTTTGGTTCTTCTCTCTCTCACTCTCTCTACCACCTTTTTACGTGATTGGGTAATTCAATCATGTTCTGCAGAGAGATTGAAATATCAACACATCCCTCCCTTTTTTTCATCCCTCCCCACCACTTTTTGCATGATTGAGTAACTAATTCAGTCGTGTTTTGCGGAGAGATTGAACCATCAATACAATTAAAATCGTTTCATCTTTAGTTTGTGCTCTTTTTTCTAGGGTTCCTACTGGGGAAGTTTGACTTTATTTTTAAACATAGTTTTGTTTCTCCCCCTTCCATGTGGCCCTTTCTTTGTTCATTTGTTACCTTTTTTTTTTCTTTTGAAGAAATCAGAGTGTTCTCATGCTTTGTTTTCCCTTCAAAAAAGATCATTATCAATGTTCCCAAAAAAGCTTAGAGTGTGAAAGAATGGTACTCTTTTTTATGTTGAGGGACTACAATTATAGGCTTGATTCCAGAAGTAGGAGGGGGTGCTTAATTCTGTTTCCTTTTTTAGGGTACAATCGAGTAATTAATTCCATGCTATTCCTTTGTCGCATTGTATGAACAAATTAATATGTACTGCCCTTGTTGTACTTAATTCTAGTGTACAAATAAAATGTGCCCTTGTTTAATTTTGTTTGTATGTCAGATTGAATGTGAATTTTATTCTCTTCAAGTCTATTATGTTTTCTACTTTTCTTGGAGTAATTAATGGGTAGCTCAGAACAGAGATATCTTATTTTTATTATAATGATCTTGTTTCTTCTCACAAATTAAGATAACATTTTTTAATTATGTTAAATAACATATTTGCAATGTAAACACTAACTTCAACCACTTCAATTATGAATCAATTGTAGAACTTTCAGAAAAAAAAATATCGAAAAATTGAGCTGGCAAGCTACCAAATGCAAATATATTGCCTATGTTGAATTGTTGATGTTGAACTTTGGAGATACTTTGATTTTTTTTTTTAATTGCTTGTCAGCATTTTCTTGAAGCTAATTCAAGCTAGTTTATTATTATTCAAGGTAACAAGTTGCATTATTTTTCTAATGATGTGGCAATACCCCAACTTTGAAGGATCATTCATTGAAAAAAAATCTCTAGTTTGATATTTGTTGTTTAATTAATTTAAGGACAATTTAATTTGGGTGCTACTGTCCCTTTCAATCGCTGCCATGATAACAGGAATATTGCTTAGACTTGAGACAAGTCCCTTCTTTACCTAATAATAATTGCATGGAAATTAATGTAATCTGTCTTCACCATGTCATTTCAAATTCAGTCCAGATAAGTTAAAATAATATCCCCCAACCTTTTCTTTTAGCCAAATAAATACATATAAATTTAAATCTCCCGCAAATCAGGGCAGGGCAACATCTTAATGTTCTCATTTAAGTTCTAATGTAGTAACAGTTTTGTGACTTGTTTTGTGGAAAGTAACAGTGTTGAGACTTAAACAGATAGCCTTTTGGTTTAAAATTTTAAGTACCTATTCCACTATTTGGTTAAAATAAGAAAGCTAGCAGGATTTTTCCCAAGTCCTGTTTAGTTAAAAGTCAAATAAATAAACCTCTTGATTTTTTTTTTTCTTTTTGCATTTGAGTTCCAACTTAGTAACAGTTTTGAGACTCAAACAGATAGCCTTTTAGTTCAAAATTTTTAATATTTGTACCACTATCAATACACTTCATATTATAATATTAGATAGCAAGAAAATTTTTTATTCAGTCTGAAAACTCAGCTGCATAAAGAGATTCAAAGGAAGAAAAGAAGAAGAAGAAGAATAAAAAGCCCAAGTCCAGTATATGACAGACACTCAGTCACAAGGAGGTACCAACTGCCACTTTCCAGAAGGTAAAAAAAGAACTAAACAAGAGGGCCCAATTATAAAAGTTGTATATCAACCTCAACAGCCGAAGCCTCAATAAAATATGCTCAATAGGAGTAGGAGAGCACCATATATATATTATATGGACTCCAAAGTCCAAACTACACTCTCATATCATATCATAACCAGCATCGGCCTTGTTAATTAATCCCATTTTCTAAATGCTACTTAATATAAAGCAGTTTGTCCGATGTTAGCGGTAATTTATATATGTACTAGAAAGGTTATTCATGGAAGCGAAAATATATTAATAACTGTCATGTACTATTATTGTTATTTCATTGATTTTAGGTAATTCCCAGCCAAATTTATGAATTTATGGGTGCAAATTCTTGTCAAAAACCCACCGCTACTGGCTACTGCCATGCAGCAAATTGACATGCATGAATTAATTTTGATTTCTCATTTTATAGCATCCAGCTAGCTAGATATATTTCCATAAATGTTTGGTCTTGACTGTAACCACGCACAGTGCTATGGATACGAAAACATCATGCAGATGAAAAAACACTAGACACTGAATGTGATATGGTGTCCTTGCTCATGAGCTGCGTTGCTCTTCAGTTTATTACATGCTCTACCTCTACATTTCTTACCAAATGGAGTGTCCAATTCATGCAGAAAGTGGGATTTCCATTTCCGCAACAAAGGAGGGAAAAATTGGAGCTACAATCCTACATTTGTACATATCATACCACTTGTGTTTGGGATATATTGGACAAACGCATTTATAGCCATGAAAAAGACCATTTCAAGGAGCATCTGTACCATGCACAACAAACACGCATCTGAGTTTGCATTATGCACAACACAACTTCTCTCCTCTCTGTTTCGGACAAGAGATGAATTAATGCATGTAGGGTTATCGGGAGAACATGAGATTGCTTCACAACATATTTATGAGTATATGCTAGTACTAAATCATTTCTTGTGCCAATGTTACATCCAAAATAATAGACGAAATAATTGTATAGTACAAAATTCACTAGTCGTCCACATGAATTTATATGTTCTCTATAGAGAATGTAATATGATATTTGGTCCATCTCAAATATGTTGAAGTGTTGTACTTTGCCCCTCAAAATATATATCTTTTTTGTTTTAGAGAATTTCTTTCACAAGTTTTGTCGTCTTAAAGCTATAAATAATATAGATAAGAACTTCTCATCTATTTATAACAAGTATTTTTTTTCATAAGGGAGATTTTTCACTAAATAAAAGAATGATTTCCCCCTAGCCTGCATATCAACATATACATAAACCGTTTTTTATTTAAATATATTTATAAATGGAGAAGTCCACACAAACACTACACACTTATAACTTACACATGAATATACTTGGAATTCATTACCTCTCAAATTAACTTATATATCTACACAAATTGTTGTCATAAATGTAACTCCGAATAGGGAAGAATTAATCCATGTAGGAGGAAACATTGAAAGGAAAGGGAGGTCTCCATTTTCCCTATAACAGAGGAGATTAGGTTCAAGCGAGGTAAGATAATAGCCTGATAGGGGCCCGTAACAGCTAGTAAATTATATTAAAGAAACAAAAATTATGAATGAACAAAGTACCTTATGAAGAATACGAAGCAACAACTCATTTATTGCAACTTTGCAAGGATACAATTAGGATAAACCTTCTTCTCCCTTTGCTTCGGTGCTATTCCATCTATTTCCACCATTGATATGAGACATTTGTCCCAGATGTCCAAGCCTGCTTTATGTTAACTATTAACGTTTGAGGGTGCTTTGTCGATGTAGAGTCGTCAACATCAGTTTTTCAGGCAGACAGGATGAAGTCAGGCAAGAAAGAGGCAGAAGACGAGAAGATTAGGCTCTGCTACCGGAGGCTCTGGGAAAGAAGTAATGGAGTTTTTCTTTTTTTTTTTTTTTTAGTATGCTCTGAGGTATTTGTTATGAAATTTTTGGACTAATTGTTACCTCATTTTAACTATTTTCTATTGTATCGAGGCAATTTTTTTCGTTTTGACTTTGGTTGTCATCATTATTTTGAAGCTTAATGACATTTATTAGACTTGCGTTTTCTTTAGAACTTCTGTCTACCCCTTCACAACCAAATTGGCCCTGACACCAAATTATTGCAAGCATGAAATATCTTGCGAATCTATAGGTATTTAGTTAAATTATCGTCAATGTATCTTATCTGTGCTCAGCTCCTGAGACCTTGTACGCTATGTGAGTCATCATGGTAAACCATTTGAGCTAAATTAGCAGTGGAGTTTTAAAATATTATACTTCCTTTTTTGCCTGTTCAGAATTATTTTGTTGGGTGTTCCTAGTTAGTGTTTCTGAATCCCCATGTCAGTATCGCTTTAATCTAATTTTTCATTTAGAAAAGTAAGTGATATCAATCCATATATTTGATGAACAAAGCTACAAAATGTTAATTCTGTAGTCTGTAATGAATAAAATAGGAATAGAAGTTACGCGAAAGTTGGCATTTCTGAGAAAAAGATTAGTGAAAATTACAGCGTTTGGAGTTTGGTATCATAAAGATTAGCACGTCTATGTAATTAAAGTTTGTTTAGAGAAATGATTTGGAACACATTTTCGGATTTTTTTTCCCACCGCATACGTGCCGTGCTGCAACCCACAGTTGAAAATACAACTTAATTAATTATAAGAGGGAAGTTCTCAAATTGTTGAGCAATTTGTTGCAATTCTGCAATGGATCTAGGAACTTCTTCTTTTTTTAAATTAGCACGTGTTTGCAATTGACACTGGTAATGGGCCTCAGGCTGGAAACGTAGTCGCTTTCCGTTCGGCGATGCTTCTCATGGGATTGGAGAATAGCTTTGGAGGCCTTTTTTAGGAGCCCAAACTAGTGTGACATA
The DNA here is from genome assembly GCA_031770325.1 of Bolboschoenus planiculmis. Lineage (NCBI taxonomy): Eukaryota > Viridiplantae > Streptophyta > Magnoliopsida > Poales > Cyperaceae > Bolboschoenus > Bolboschoenus planiculmis. The sequence goes on from CM062780.1 coordinate 3,715,014, forward strand.
CATAGCTTCCTGGGTTACATGTTTGGGCCTGAGGAGGAGCTATGATCTCAACATATAGAGCTAGTCAGCTAGGTGTATATTCAGTCTATTCAGCTACTGGGTGCCATCTTTTGGAGAGCCGAGAGAGCTCAGATTACCATAGCAGCGATAGCGTTGTAAGTGTCAAGTGTTTCGTTTCTTTCTCCTTGCGAGTACTGTCACTGTGGCACTTGAAGGCTTCCATGCACGGGAAGCGCTCTTTGCCATCTTCTTCTACCTGGTATGGCTCCATCTTCTCTCAGGTATGCAATGTGTTTGATGAAATGTCCCTCAGAACCTTTTCTTTCTTTTAGTGCCATTTCATTCATTTTTGCCCCATGAATATATCTACTGTGTAAGGAAGTAAATGTCTTCTTACCTTTGACATCAACAGATAGAAGAGATTGGCTGGGAGCATCTCATGAAGGCTAATGAGGACCTCTCCTCTCTTACCTTTCGCATTTCGTAAGATTTTCAAATAGTATGATTTCATCAAATAAAACCAAACAAACCTGTAATTGCAAATAGCATCAATTAGCAAAAAGGTAAATAATGTGAAAGTTGCATGACATTTTCTTCACTTCTGTTTGTTTTCAGAGATGACAAGGGAAAGTACTATGTTATGGAGATGATGTTGTCACAGAACCATCCTCAATCTCCTCCTTCAATCAATGCTGTTAGCCTTCAATAAATTTTACAAATATGATGCTTGTTTTTTTTTTAACTTACTTTACCCTTTTAGCCTTTTCTTTTAGGACTTGCCATATTTACCAAAAATGAAGTGGTCTAACACATCGAGATTGATTAATGTCATTAATCAATTTCATGAGGTATATTCATCATTCAATAGAATATTGACTATTTTCTACTTGTGATTCTGCCTCTTGCTTCTAAAATGTTTCTTGTTACGCATATACTTGCCTTTTTCTACGATAATATATGAAAAGCACTTGAAGAAGTTGCAAGAAGTGTGGTCTGCACTTGAATGCATAGACAACAATCTTTCTGTTATTGGTCCAAAAGAGCAATCTCTTGCTACTACACACCAGCATGTCTCCCTTTGTAAGTATTCTCTCTCAGCGATTGGTTGCATGCATCTGTAACACTAAGTCTAAGTCATGGCAAAAGCAAGAAAGGAACTTTTGTTGATGCATAATTAATCAGGTCAAAATTATTGAAGAACACAAAACAGCAATATCCAATGTAATGCTATATGATTGTTTACAGGTTTTGTTCTACAATAATTTAACTACACTCTTTCAGGTGAGGATTGTTCAGTTTTGCTACACATTAATCCACGTAAACCGAACTCCTTACCAGAGTAAGTTTCACTTCAATGAAATAACAATGGAAAAGACAAATCAGTTATGTATTTCTAATCCCATAATTGCTTCCAGGTGTCGCTTTCTTGGATCAGAACAAAAGGTGGACCAGTTGGTAAAAAATTGGAAAAAGAATAGCAGAAATTGGTACCTTTTCTAGAATTTCCTTTATTCTTAGTGCTACAGTGTCGGTTAATCTTTATTATTACGAGTTCGACGAATAGTTTGGACTTCAAGTCCACAGCCATTACTAATTCATCCCGTTAGATAATCCGGTTGAGATAAGACTGATTGGATCTACATCTTTTTGGCCTCAAAAGAAGACTGCACAACTTTTTGTCTAAGTTGACTGGGTATCTCAAGTGGTGAGGTACTAGGATACTTTTGAAAGGGTCGGTTTAAACCCAAAAATGCAGCTGCAAGCCTCTCTGTGTAATCTGAAAAAGAAAATGCTTTTTAGTAATATTTTCTTATCCTTCTTTTTCATTAACTGAAGGAAAAGTGATAGGGCATTCCATGAGAATTTGGCAATTATATTGGAGACTGAACTATGTCCACCTCCAACTAGTAGAACTGGTGCTTCCCAAAAGGGAGATGAAAACATCGATTGTGGAATTTGTTATGCTCAATACCTTCCCATTGGTAAGCTTCGGTGAAGTGCCTGCAAACTTTCCTGTACTATATGAATCTGATCCAGTGATCCCACCAAAAACTGAAAGAACAAAAAGAAAGAAAAAGAAAGAAAAAGAAAGAGATTTACCCTTTGCCCTTAAAAAGTTACAAAATTTCTTCAAGTGGCTATATTACATATAACTTAAAGCAATAATAGTACAAGTAGGGTTGCAGTACTGTGAGTAGTTTGCACAGAATATCCAATGCTTCATACATATTTTTTATAGGTTCAAATGATAGCACACTTCTGTGATTAGTAGCATATAACATTTTTGAACATGACTATTCAATATTTCTTTGGATATTTATTAAGATGAAGAGCTTGGATCAGACAGTGGATGTGCCCCAGACTATAACTGTGAGAACACAAGTTGTATGAGAGCCTTCCACACAGTGTGCCTTCGTGATTGGCTACGTACTATTACTACAACTAGACAGTATGCTCAATTATGTCATTTTCTGTCTATATTTTGTTTATAACTGGAATAGAACTGAAGGCTAATATTTAATCTTGTTATTGCTTCCATAGGTCGTTTGATGTTTTATTTGGGAATTGCCCGTATTGTTCTGAACCAGTTGCTGTCAAAATCACTGATTGACACCAGAGAAGATGCAGAAAGAATGCAGTTCCAAGGGACCTGTATGGAACCCTTTTCTGATGCCTAAACAGCTGTGAACTAGAAAGGGAATTACCTATCAGAATGCTATTTTACAAAGTGTCCTTGTGAAATTGATCTTTCATTCGTGAAACTGTTCTAGAGATCCCCAACCTCTCACTGTAGAGCTCTGGTCTAGATATTTTTCTTTGTACTGCAGAGAGATACGAGCTTCAAAATGTACATAAAGATCTCTTTTCTATTGATGTGCATGCCAAAGATGAGATAAAATAATCAAAATGAGGGAAAAAAGATCCACTATACTATGATAACTTCGACAGTATTCTCCATTTACATTCTCTTAATCTTGCAAGCAGCATAAATTCATCGTGCTTGCATAATCAGTCATACCATACCAGAACACTCTTTTGGAGGAAATACAAACAAAATCACCTTTAGCATAAAATCATTATAATTATTAGGACAATGATGAAAAAGTACCTCAAGATATCTATAGTAAATATGCCACCAGTGATGCACAGGCTATATTTAGAGTTTTTACTGGTCAGATGCCCAATATTTACCAAACCTCACAAGTTGGCATAATTGACCCTCGATCAGGATATTTGGTTGCGATCTCTCCCTTCATTTTCAACCTTCTCGTATTACTTCCATCCTTCTTGCATTACTGTGCTTTTTGTTATCAACTAAGCACTATGCAACCCAAGCCAGTAAAGGCGTTCCCAGCTTTATTTTTAATAAACTGATAGTGTAGTATCAGGAACTGCTTGCGCCCAATGTGCCAGAAAGCTAGCTAAACTGAATTACAGTTAATTAATTACAATAACCTACAAAATTTCAGAACTTCGTGTGCAAATGTAGATGTTTAATGTCTCACCTGTCTAGGTTAATTAATTACCAACCTAGCAGTCAGATGCAAATTGATACAGTTCCAACCTCCCAGCAGATATAGCAATCCTCGGACCTTCATTCTAATAATAGATACATGGATAGGGCACAGGCTTAGAATCAGACAGCTCTGCAATCTGTCAACGCCCGAAAGGTTGGTAACAGAAAATACACAGGACCGTCCCTTGGTGACTTTTAAATTAAAAAAAAAGTTTTCATCCAGTAATCATCTTTTAATTCTTGAAATTAAATTTCAAATTGAGCTATGAGGTTGAGACAAATGATATATTAGCTAATAGGTAACATACTAAATATATAGAATACAATTCAAAACTAATACAGTATCGACCGTGCTACTCGTACAAGGATCTTGATGGATTTGAACCATCATCCTCCTGAAAATTCAGGGACTCTGTCCAATGTTTGAGCTAAAGATCCATTTCAAAAGGCAAACTAATATTTGTACCAACAAAGGTCCAATTTTTTGCTAGGAATTTTAAAATTCAATTGTCATATAAAAACTAGGCTAGCAATTTGAAAAATCATTTTTTCCAGACAAAACAGAGAAAGGAAACAGCAAATCAAGAAGCAATAATCCAAAACTTTATAACCAGTTATCCCCGACTAATGAATGCTTTATTTAATATACAGGGCGGTTGCAACTTGCAACTAGTAAGCAAAATGTCAACACCTCATATAAACCAACGTATTATAAAACCACCCAAAAGGCAAACTCCAACCCCACCTTTTAACAGGTTTCACCAACATGACCTGATAAAAATAAAATGCCATCATAGACCAACCAAGCTGCTGATCACAAACAACTAAAATGCACAGATCACAGCATTCAGCCACCATACAAAAATTAAATCTCAAACAAATCCGCACTTCTAAACCCCTATTAAACATCAGAAACTCCCAATTAGCACCACTGCAGAAAAATAAGTTAATAAAATAATATAACAATGAATGAGAACAAAATATGAATAGCAAAGAAACATGATATAAACATGAGCATGTACCTTCAATTAATCAATTTTCTCCACGTACAAAAGTAGAACATGAGAGATCCACAAAACATCAACCATTCACATCTCAACAATATATTAAAATAAGGCTAAAATATATGATCATAGTACAAATCACACAAATTCGAGTATTTCTCCAATCATCCAACAATGATAATGTAACAAGCTTGAGAGAACTTTTCATCAAAAAGATAGATGGAAGACATGACTGCAATTTGACAATATTTACTATGCTTCCAATAGAACAAAAAAAATAAATATAAGAACTGAGCATATATACACATACAGCTGTCACAATCAGAACCAAAAATCTCAACCCCAAGCTTAATGAAATAACTTAATTTACTGATTCGAACAATTGAACTTCCACAATGAAAGGTTCTAAGATCTTTCATTGCCACCAAGGCATGAATCACTATGCCTTCCAGAAGGCATAAAATTAAGAAGGCATGCATCAGGTGATGCCCGCATATTTTAGAAAAATAAATTTACTATTACCAGACTTTTTACAGCATGCAATTCATTAAATCGAGCTTCAAGCGACAATCCATCAATGTTTCAACTGTTCATGTAATCGTTTTTATCAGCAGGTACGACACAATTTTGCTAAAAAAGTGAATTGATCCATCAATGTTTCAACTGTTCATGTAATCGTTTTATAAGCAAGCATGACATAATTTTGCTAAAATCAATTTTAAGTCAAACTGACATTAGCCTTTAATCATTCGCTTGGAATTTGGTGCTTTTCTTCAGACTTTATGCTATTAAAGTATACTTCCAGCAGTTTAATAAAAATAAATTCTTTTATTGTAATTTAAATAGAGTCAGCTTAAAGTTATACCTCGAAAATATAGCCGTTCTATGCGCTTCAAATGCAAGGCTTCCGACATCAACGCAAGTTATAGAGCAGGTTGTGTAGCTAGCAGGTACGCTGTAGAGAATCTAGGGGGAAAAGGGGTATAGAGAGAGAGACACACAAGGAGGGAGAACCTGGGGCTAAAAAAAATCTCCCCATGCGATCTCCCCCAAACAACAAAAGAACAATTCTATTACTATAGTTGACCTGCCATGCGAGCGCACCCAACATAGCAAAGGTCTCCAAGTACAAAATCTCTACAAGATATCAGATTGAGAACCTTACAGCTGTAACAGGACACACTTACCAAAACCTTCTAGTTGATAGAATCAAACATCGAATCAACACTTTAATCGCAGATCTACATGTGAATTTCGCTCCCGAGAGGTGATTTAGTAGATCCGGAGTCTTCCTTTCTGTACGTAATCAACACGTCAATAGAAGAAACGCCATGTACTAGATCAGACCAGACAACTGGAGGTAGATTTATTCGATTAGGTCGATCTGACGGTTGACAACCGGATCTGAAACTTGATCTCGAATTCCAGCCTTAGTATTTCAGATCGGCGCCAGATCTACTATCAAGTAGCAAAACCTCCCCATCTGATAAGATCGAATCAGATATGAGGATAACCTCTAATAAATCTATTACAAAAAACGTCCTATAAGTAAAAGTAAATTTGTGAAAAAGATCTTAGGAAATTCAAGCCTCCGTGAAGAAAACGAAGATCCATAGCAGCTCCCTCCCAATAGCAGGCCTCGCTATCGCAACCACCAACCACAAAGGAAAAAAGAATCAAATGGCGAGGAAAAGGATAGAGAGGCAACTGATCCTAAATAGGCGAGGGGGTGAGTGAAATTGGTTAATTAGGGCTCCCCTATTTATAGTGCGAGTTTGGTTAATTTGGCGGTGGATGCAAGTCGGTTTGGTCTTCGATGGACCAGATCTATCCTCGCGTAAATATCCAATCGGAAAGACGCGTGATACTCGTTCAGAGGTTGCGTTTGCGACTTTGCGTGACAGCTTGTCTAGGCGTGGCAGATGGATCCATTCATTCGCCAAAACCTTTTCAGGATCGTGCATCAGATTTTCTATTTGATATTTCTCTGTGTAATTTAAACAATTCTGAGCATTTTCATTCCCCTTCTAGTTTTCATTCTACGACTTAATTGTGATATAATATTTATTATTATAATTTTAAAAATATAAAATGCTTTTTTATATGACATTTGCAATTATTAAATCTATGTCAATACATTTTCTAAAATCTAGACAAGTCTATTCCTCACCTAATATTAGTTGCATGAAAATCTAATATTTATTCATCCATGACGTGCTCCGCTCATTTCAATCTCCAACGTTGACTACAGAGATGTAGAATAATATTTATAAAGTAAGAAAGGTTTTGCTTCTGCTAAACGGAACTATAAAAAGAAATCAACAAATTAAAGAAAATAAAAGGCCCAAGACCACTACGAATTGGAATTCTTGTCGAGGTTTTGTCTCGTGGGAGAGAACCCGTTGGTTCAATAGAGGTCACAAGGTCCAATAGAAGCGCCCGTGTAAAAATTCTTAACCATGGTTATTTTAACGATCTTCAAAAATGAACTTTAAAAAGAATTAAAAATTAAAATATTTACAGACATTTTTGAACTAACTGATTGAGTGTGTTTCAAATTTCATAAATTTAAATGTCATTTGATAGTTCATCAATGATAAATTGAAATTTCTGTAATTTGCAAATGTCCCGATTAATATTTTTTAATAAAATATCAAATGATATTTAAATTATATGAAATTTAAAATACAATCAATTTATAAGTTCATAAATATATATATATATATATCAATTTTTTTAATTTATTTAAAATTTCTTTATCAATATTGTCAAAGTATTCATTGTCAAGTGTAATAGTTCAATAAAGACTATTAAATCAAAATCATTGCAAATTATATAAAATCTTAACAATCTTCAATAAACTTTCAAATTACAGTTAAATCGCATTAAATTTAAAAATACAATCAATTCATGAGTGCAAAATTATATACTTATGAAAATTTTAGAATTTATGTAAAAATTTATTGTCAAGATGTAAAATAATTATTGTCAAGTAAGATATAAAATAATTATTGTGAAGTGATTCTCCTCATAAAAATTGTGCGATGAAACTCCCGCAACAGTCGAAGGCCCAATAAAAGAGCATCATATATTCATGTAATGCACGGAAGTAACAACTATAAGCAGTCACCTTGAATCATCAAGTAACCCAGTAGTAAAAATATTTTTCTGCAGTATGATGCCTAAATACGTGCATGTCTTTGTGAAGTTTAAAAAGGGAGATGTCCTTTTTCCAGCGCGTGTGTTGCTAACCCACAGAAATCATCGAACTTGTATCAGGGAATCTATCAATCTATTACCCCTGAACGGGAAGCATTTCTATTTTTCTTCTTCGCTAAAACAGCAAAAGAGAATTCTCATTTTGCCGGACGCTCACGATCAGGAGAGAAACAAAGATGAGAGATCAAAAGGACTGAACTGATCTCGTCTTCTTCCGAGTCTTCCTGCTTAAAAGTAGATGAGACATTCAGATAGTGCACAATTACTCGATTAATTTCAAGTGCTTACAAAATTTTAGCATAAACTGTAATAATGAATATATATCATTATCGGATATTGAAGGGCCGTACAAATTTCGGCGGTCAGATGCAGAATTGATGCAGCTCAAGTAGACATGGCGATCCTTGAAACTTGATTCTAGTGATGAATTGGCTACTACAAAGCTCAGGAATTAAAGTAGATCTGCAAACAATTGACCTGCGTAATGTAATAGAACAACATTAGAAAGACCCAAAAGCATGGTGGTGTTGTGCCACAGCAGTAACCTTCCTAAGCTGCTAAATAACCCTTTAATTTTTTAAAAATTATATTTACAAAAGTTAATCTTAGAGTAAAGAACAGATGATGTTAATGGATATCTTAATTAAAAAATTACATATTAAATGACAACTAAGAATATGATGACACAACATATTCCAGTAAATAAACTATCAAGCACAGAAATCTTAACATCTAAGGATCTTGATGGATTTGAACCATCATGCCCCCTGAAGATTCAGGGACTCTCTCCAAATATTTGAGCTAAAGATCCACATTTGAAAGACAAACAAATGTAACTACCTCAGCTAAATTTTTGTTCTTGAAAATCAAACTTTCAGATCAAAAGTCAAGGAGACAAAAAAGGTTAAATAAGCTTTGCTCATCAAAAATTGTCCACACCCAGAACCACAATGAAATACCAGAATCTTTGCACAAAATGAAATTATATTCTATTTCCAACCAGTTATCCCAGACTTCAAGGTTTCAATAGTATTAGACCGTTTGAACTAATAATTAAAATCAAAATTCTTCACGAAATCAGCATATCACTCCTCCAACAGCTAACATCATCCATTCACACGTTTTATCAATTTCATACCTGCATGCTTAAAAGTAAATGCTTTATGTCGAAGGACAAATGTCGAACCGAGCTACTAAAGCACATTCAAGAAACAAACGTGCAAAGATCAAAGCATGTAGCCATGTCATCCAAACACAAAACTAAGTTTAGCTTCTTACAATTAATAATACAGAATTTCACTTCTACTTTTAAACATCTAGCTGTAAACATTCAAGTAGTTCATACAATTGCTTCCACAGAATTAAACTGTCAAGAGCCAATTGGCACCACTGCAGAAAACTAAGTTAGCATAAAGACAAAATGTAAAAATATTTACGGAATATTTACCAAGTTAATGAGAACAAAATATCAATAGCAAATAAAAGATAACATAATATTAACATGAGCATGTAGCTTCCATATAGATCCCCATGCACAGATAGTACCTAAGACATCCAGAAAATACCTACCCAATACCCCATACATACCCAAAATACTATCAACCTGTCGGATCCCATCAATACAGGATTAACACCAACCAAGTTCCATGTTGCCCACCATTACCTAGAAACCTTAAAAAAAATTATCGAAGTACAAAACAAAAATACAAGTATTTTTCCAATCATTCAGTGATACTCAATAATAAACTTGTGATACAACTCTTCATCAAAGATAAATGAAAGATTTAACTGCAACTTAGCAAGTTTTACTTTGCTTCGCATGGTACAAAAAATATATAAAGAACAAAAACAAAAAATATGTGCAGCTACCGCAGTGAGATCAACAAAATACCAAGTCCAAAGGCATGATCTAAAACATAATTTATCCATCTAAAAGTTTAAATCTATGTAACTGGATACAATAAAAGATCACTTCACTGTCACAAAGACATGATTTACTTTAAACATGACAATAAATAAATGTAACAACTCATAAGGAAGCCATTTGTTATAGCCCGCATAACTATCTGAATTTAAATCAACTATCTTCAGACATTTTGCTCCGTGCTACCAATATATCGATTTTCAAGTAAATCAATCATTCAGCATTTCAATTGTTCATGTGATTAATATATAAGCCTAAAGGTAATAACAGCATTTTGCTAAAATCAATTTTTATTTACATTGACGTAGGCTTTAAACTTTGTTTGGATTTATGCTTTTATTATTGGACAGTTTTTAATATAAATATATTCCAAGCAACTTTTCGAACATAAAAATCATTATATTGAAATTAAACAGAGTCAGCTTTAAATTGTACCTCAAAGTAGCAGTTCAGTGGGCTTCAAATACAAGGCTTCCATCGTCAACGCGAGTCATAAAGCAGGTTGTGCAGCTATCAGTTACTCTCTACGGAAATTTAAAGAGAAAAGGGATATAGAGAGAGAGACACACACACACACACACAAAAGGAAGGAGAACCTGGGGCTCAAAAAATCTCCCATGCGATCTCCCTCCAAACAACAAAAAGTTCTTTTTTATTACTGTAGTTGACCTGCCATGCGAGCGCACCCAACATGGCAAAGGTCTCCAAGTACAACAACAATACAATATACCAGATCAAAAAAGCTTATAGCTGTGAAAATACAGACTTACCAAAACCTTCCAGTCGATGGAAGCAAACACCGAATCACAAGATGTATGGTAAATCTCGCTCGAGAGGTCATGCAGAAATCTAGATTCAAGGGCTTCGTTTCTCTAAGCAATCGACACATCGATCGAAGAAGCACCAGGTCCTGCAAGTGGAAGAATAATTTGTGGAGAGATTAGGAAATTTAAGCCTCCGTGAAGAAAACGAAGAGCCATAGCAGCTCCTAAATAATCTAAACAGTCCAAGGGGATAATGTTGGAATAGAATAATTAGGGTTTACCTATTTATAATGCAAGTTTAGAAAATTTGGCGGATGTTACTCGGTTTGGTGTTCGATGAACCAGATCTACGCACGCGTGTATATCTAATTGGATTTTGGAAAGAACACGGTGCGAGTTGTCGGTCATAAGGGTTGCGTTTTTCAACTTTGCGTGATAGGCTGAAAAAAATTATTAAAAGAAAAAGGAGAGCTGTTTTAGCCAACAAGTTTCAAGGATCATGCCTTGAAAATTTCCTAGATATCTCTCGTGTAATTTAACGACAATTTGAATTTGCTCTCTTTCAATTTCTCCTTCTTGCTGCAAAGTAGAAATAAGATTTGTTAAGGTTTTAGCAGCATAGTATTTTAGTTCCGTGGAATGCTGCTTTTCTGATGAGACATATTTGAAATTTTTTTTTTTTTAGTTTCAATCTTGCCTAAATTTCAATTCAGTATTTTTCCTTCAGAAATTTTAGATTGAAATCTAGTCTCTCTTTAGAGCATCTTTATCTACGTCACAACTGCAATTTAAATTTCAGTATCTTTGAAAATATCACATCAAATGTTACAATTGCTTTAAATGATGCCTGATGTAAAGTTAGCAAGTTTAAAATTACTAATCTTAAAAATTAATTATTATTTTCATACCAGAAAGATTAAAATTACAAGAGGGCAAGTGGAAGAATACTTTAAATGATGCCTGATACTTTAATACTTTAAATGATGCCTGATAAATTTTTGTATTTTATAATATTTTGATATGAAGAATTTATCGAGCTACTTAAATTGAAATTTGGAACACAAAAACATAAAATCTGGACCATTAATATTTCAGTCAAAATGCTAACGTCATTACATTAACAAAACTCCTTAAACAAATATTATCTTAGTTAAAGTTTTAAAGGTGAGGATTCTTTTGACGACTATTACTTTAAGAACCTTGACAATAGATTTTTAAATAATTTCAAAAAAAATAGAAAAAATTCATAAACCTGTTATTTAACTTATAGATTGATTGTGTTTCAAATTTTCATACAATTTAAGCATTATTTGATACTCTATCAAAGATCATTAAAACTATATATATTTACAACAGTCCATATTTAACAGTTTTTGATAGAATATCAAATAATTCTTAAATTATATGAAATTTTAAATACAATCAATCTACTAATTAAAAAATATGTTTATCAATTTTTTTTAAATTTCTATAAATTATTTAAAAATTATTTAAAAATTAATTATTAAAATTATCAAAATAATAATTATCAAATATCCCTCCCAACTTTTAAATACTTTTACAACTAACAAAGACTTCCCACGTGCTAGAGTACCTCCATCCAACTCATAAAATAAATTTTGTCGTGACAATTATAATGTCAGCTATAGCAATACATAGTAATTACTAATTTTAGTGGATTTTAAAAAATATCATTATGTCTAAAAATATGATGTCATATTGCATTTGACAATCATAAGGATGTAAAAGTTGGAACTACGAAATTACTAAACCTAACTAAACTAAATTACAGAAATAGCTGTTATATAAATTTGACTAACATATAATTAGTAAAATTGCTCATGGAGAAAAACATAATACAAAGCTCAAGTCCAATACAAATAGAATATAATTCTTTGACATCTCCAACCATGTATCGCTCCTTTTTCTCTCAGGTACGCTGTGTGTTTGATGGAATGTTCATGAGAACGTTTTATTTCTTTTAGTAGAATTTATCTTTTGATTTTTAAACTTATTTTAAAAAAAAAAAGTTAAGTTGGTCTCTAAATTTTTATTTGTATAAAGTTCATCCTTGAATTTTTTAAAAAATACTAAGTTGGTCCTTAAACTTTTTTAGAAAAATTAAATTAATTCTTAAACTTTAAATTACACAAATAAATTTTTGAATTTTTGAAAGAATGAAAGTTTTAGTTCCTGAATTTTTTCAAAAAAATTAAATTTTTCATGAGCTTTTCATTTGCATCTAGAGGTATCAGTTCTTAGTACCACCTAAAGGGTCAACCATGTCCAACCCAATCTAATTTGTTATGATTTATTTAAACTAAATCAAATACAAATATAAAAAATTTTATTTGTCTTAGGTTGGTCAAGTTAGATTGAATTCGACTCGATCTAATTTGAATTGAACTCAACCTATTTTAAAAAAAGGAAATAATGCTAGCATGACCCGACCCGACCCATTTTATACTATGTTTTTATTATTGTTATAAAAATAATTAGCTGAAAATCGGATAGGGTTAAATAAGGTCGGCCGTCAGGTTAGACCAATAATTTATATCTCTAGTGCAAATGAAAGTTCAATGATCAATTTAATATTTTTTTAAATTTAGATACTAAAATTTATTTTTTTTCAAAAGTTCAAGAAATTATTTGTATAATTTAAAGTTTAAGAATTAATTTAATTTTTCTGAAAAAAAATTTAAGAATCAACTTAGTTTTTTTTACGAAGTTTAAGAAATAACTTAATACAAATAAAAGTTTAGAAATCTAACTTGATTTTTTTTAAGGAAGTTTAAATATCAAAAGGTGAATTCTCCTTTTCATTTACTGTCATTTCATTGATTTTGCACGATCAATAACAATATTCACAGGGCACATATATAGGAAACTTCCTTTAAGTTCTACATTTCTCCTCACCTTCGGCATTTGGCATCAAGAAGGAGACGAGATCGGCTGGGAGCATCTGATACTGAAGACCTCTCCTCTCTTATCTTTCACATCTTGTAAGGTTTCCAAATAGCATTGATTTCATGACATAAAACCAAACAAACTTGTGAGTTGTAAGTGCCAATAGCATCAATTAACAAAAATGGAGACATTGTGCAATTTCCATGACATTTGTTTTCAGAGATGAGAAGGGGAAGTATCAATTAATGAGATAATGTTGTCACGAAACTATCCTGAAGATTCTCCCTCAGTCAGTGCCATTAGCATCCAATAAATTTTAGAACCAGATACTTTTTCCTTTACTTGACCCCTTTATAACCTTTTCATCAAGGTTGATTGATGTCATTAATGAATTTCATGATGCATGTTCATCATTCAACAGAGTAATGACAATTTACTACCTGTGACTCTACCTCTTGCTTGGAAACTGCTTTTGTTTTTTTATATACTTATCTTTTTCTTTAATTAATAACATATAAGAAGAGTTTGAAGAAGTTTGCAAGAGGTGTGGTCTACACTTGAATGCTAGCTACTACATCCCTTTGTATGTATCTCTCTTAACAATTGGCTGCATGCATTTATAGCACCAAGCTCGAACCATGGCGAGAGCACAGATGAATTGATCTCTTGATGCCTTGAAGTAACTGCTTCAGTCAAAATTATTGAAGAACAAAAAAATGCGAAAAGCAGCAACGTCAAACATAATAATAATGCTAATTGCTTACAGTTTCCTCCAACAAATAATTTAGGTACCATGTCCTTTCTGATGAGGACTGCTCAGTTTTGCTTCCAGCTCCAGGTGTCAATTTCTTGGCTCATATCAGGTGGTGGACAAGTTGCTGAAAACAATTGGAAAAATAATAGTACAAATTGGTATCATACCTAGAAATTTCTTTAATTTCTCAGTGCTACTGCTAAAAAGGCTTGTCAATTAATCTTCAATATTAAGAGCGGACAAGCTGGTATAATTGACCGTTGGTTGCCATTTTTCTTCGCTCTTTTTCTTCCTAACAGTTTTCTCTTTTCAATGAAGAGATAGTATATAGGGTCAGGAGCTGCCTGTAAATATTGTGTTGTACCAGAAATCTAAACAGAGTTGCGCAACTTAAATTTTGCTGAATTATTCAATTGGTTACAATTGCCCACAAAATTTCAATACTTTTTGCGTACAAATGTAGTTATGAATTGAATTACAAATTGGCGGTCGGAAGCAAAATTGATACGAGACCTAAATGCATGGTCGCTGTTGTGCAACAGCAGTAACGTTCCCAAGTGACACGCTCCTCCCTATTACCATTAAACTAGAATATGACAAATTCACGGTTATTTATAATCCAACACAATTATCTTTTAATTTTATAAAATTAACATTAAGATGAAATATTATTTTAACAATTTTAATAATGTATCTTTCATAAATTCAGAAAAAAAAAATTTATTGACATATTATTGAACTTACTAATTGTAATTATTTTTCAAAATTTTATTTAATTTAAATATCATTTGATATTTATCAAAAATTATTAAATCTAAATTGAACAAATTTCATATAATTTTAATGATATTTTTTAATAATATTTTAATGAAACACCAAATAACATATAAACTCATTTGTTTTTAAAAATTCTTTCAAATTTAGTTGAATATTTATTGTCAAAATCATTACGATATAAAGCATAAAAAAATACATTCTAGTAGTTTTAAGATACAATAAGAAACTAGTTAAAATAGCACAAAATTATTTTTAAGAACACTGAACAGAGTTTGGCTAGGCGTCACATGTCATAAGAGAGATTTTGATGTATTCTAATCTCAATAAGTTAATTTTTACAATTGTAATCTCATCTTCAACATCAAAGGATCTTGATGGATTCGAACCATCATCCCCCTGAAAATTCAGGGACTCTGACCAAATGTTTTGAGCTAAAGATCCATTTTGATAGGGAAAAAAAGTTTCAACCACAGAGCCCACCATCTATATCTTGAAACCGATCTTTTAGAAATTGAAAGATATCTCAAAAGGTTACCTACGACACGACAGATCTAATTCCAGAGATTACCCTCAAAAATTAACTTTAAACCAGTTTAGGCTTTTTTCTTAATAGGTCCGATAAGTTATCGATTAAAGAATTTTTGAATCACGTTTGGTTTTAGATATAATTGTTAGCAGTTCATGCTAGCAATCAAAACTATTAACATAATCAAACAGGGTTGCTGCCCCAACAGCTATCACCATCCATGTTCACGCATTTATACAGACCTTCCATACCTGTATGGTAAAAAAATTAACATCGCAGCGACAGGCAAAACGACATCTCCAGGTTGCAAAGGACTTGAAGAGCAACGACCAAAGCTCGGCCATCACATCCAAGTCACCAGAAAATAATTTGTACTCGGGACTTTATTTTTTATTTTTAAACATCTAGCTGTGAACATTCATGTAGTTGATGCTAATGTACGCAACTGAACTGGAGAGTCCCATTACCATCACTGCAGCAAATCCCGTTAGAACAAAGAAAAGAAACAGCAACTTAACTAGTATATATGCACAGGAAGAAACCAAATTAGTAACAGAAGACAATAATAATAGAATTAATAACATAGTAAAAAAATTTTGAGCATGAACCTCAGAAGTTACAAAAATACAAACTTACCAACTAAACATATCCCGTACACAAAACCCAACAATCGATTAAACCTACCAGATCATCTCAAATACAAGACTAATATACATGAACTCCAATGTTTGCCTGCCCTACACAATTCAACAAAAATTGCAAGTACAAAGCGGCCAAATCCAAATATTTCTCCACTAATTCAATATGAATAAATAACAAACTAAACGATACAATCCTCCAACCAAAAACAAATGAAAGACAATCACACAATTGCAAGAGAGTCAGTTCTACTAAGTTCCCATAGAACGACAACATATTATAACCAAACATAAACAAATGGCTCCCACAATAAATAAATAAAAAACATCAGAAACCCTATCTTGCTTCAATAAAATAACCCAATAAATAGTTTAATTATTTCATCAAATTGGATTCTCATAATGACAATAAAATATGAGATCGCTCCTCTTGGCACGAGGAAAAACTATGTTCGACCATTGCAATTAAAATAACACAGCCAGCCAATAGCATCAACAAAGAGCTCGGCTTTTTTCAGGCGTGCACATAAATAAGAGGCCGTTTGATGAAATCTGCATATTTTATAAATTATCTATTTCCAGACAGCTTACTGCATGCAACCAATACAACGCTTCAAGTAAATCAAATCATCGGTGTTCCCACTGTTCATATAATTAATTTATTAGCCAATGGTAAAACCAAATTTTGCTAAAATCAATTTCAAGCGGAACCATCATAACCTAAAGACTTAAATTGGTTCTGGTGCTTAAATTCTTGTAATTGGTGATGTAATCAATTATTGACAGCAACCTACGAAAATAAATGTTTTATTATAATTAAATGGAGTCGGCGTTTTGTTATACCTCGTTAAAGTAGTTCAGCAGGCTTCATTTGCAAGGCTTCCATCATCTACGCAAGTTGTGTAGCTATCAGGTGCTCTGTAAAGAAAATCTAAGGAGAGAAGGGGGAGGGAGAGGGAGAGGGAGAGGGAGAGAGAGAGAGAGAGAGAAGCGCGCACACAAGGAGGGAGAACCTGGGGCTGAAAAAAAAATCCCCATGCGATCTCCCCCACACAAGAAAAGATCTTTTTTTTATTACTATGGTTGACCTGCCATGCGAGCGCACCCAACATGGCAAAGGTCTCTATGTACAGATCTATACATACAAGATATCAGATCAGAAAGCTTACAGCTGTAACCATACACACTTACCAACACCTTCCAGTGGATAGAACCAAACATCGAATCAGCACCACAATCGCACATCTACATGTAATAATTAAATTCCTCCGGGTAGTAGATTGGCCTCCAACAGTTTCGTCCCTTCAAGGGATTTACACCCTCCAATCGAATAAACGCCGTGAACAGATCAGACCGGATAGCTTGAGGTTGAGAACGATTAGATCTCCAGATCGATCCGATGAAATTCCCCACCAGATCTGAAACTCGATTTCGTATTCCCGCCATAAAATTTCAGATCGGCGCCAGATCTACCATCGAGCAGTCACCCGCCCCATCTGACAAGATGGAATTGAATAATAAGAGGACAGATACCTCAAATTCATCATTACAAAATCATTCGAAAGGTAAATATAAATTTGTGGATAGATCTGAGGGATTTGGAGCCCCGTGAAGAAGCCGCAGATCCATCATCGCCAGACCACCCTAAGAGCAAACCCCTGCCACCGCGAACTACACCAAAAGGAACAAATTTAATGGCGAGATCAAGGGGAGAGAAGCTATTGCTCAGAAATACGTGAGGATGTAAGGGACTAGGTTTATATATTTATAGTGCGAGTTCGGAAATATTGACGGTGGATGCAAGTCGGTTTGTTCTTCTACGGTCCAGATCAATCCACGCGTAGATTTCTTATTGGACGAGCCACGTGATAGTCGTACCTTATGTCGGCACGAAGGTTGCGTAGCGTGACAGGCTGTCTAACCTAATAATTCATTCAATTCAAAAGAAAGAAAAGATAAGAAGATAAGGACAGCCTGTTTTGGCGTGAAACGCAGGGTAGGGTCCATTCGCCAAAAACGTCATTGCTTACGTCATTCTAAATTGGGTTATCTTGTGAGCACATCTCTGTACCCATCTGTGCGACTATTCTAGAGGCTTCTATTCTGATTTCTGAGCGATTTTTAAGACAGCGTCTGAATTCATTGGATTAGATGATAATATAACAAGCAGTTCAAAAGAATCAGATGTTTCATTATCTCATTACTAACACTATTGCAAATAATTGGGCTTTTATACAAGTTTACACAATGGTAACAACAGAAGTTAAAAATAGTCAATTACACCATTTCTTATCTAAATAGAAACAATATAAATTCCTTCTTTGAATTAATTATTTTTTGGACGTCATAAAAATACAAATAGTTACCTCCTACGCGTTCCTTTTTGTTCTCTATACTCAAATAATAGGTTTTGAGAGTATATCATTTGATTATACATAGCGAAAAATAACTAAATAACTACTGTTTACAATCTAATAATTCTCAAAACATTTACGACACAAAACAATAAGTAAGTTTAAGAAAAAAATATTGAAATTCAATTCTGCAGCCTTGACCATCTTTTTTTTAACAACACCGAATCGTACTTTGATATCTTAATTGTTAGAAAATTCAATTATCATTATCGGAGTGAAAACAGTTCGCATGCATGATGGAAAATGTTCACACACAATCATCATACAGCAAATGTGGAGTCCATCCGAAGCTTTTGTGGGACCACAATTGTCTGTAGCCGTTTCTCTGTTTCCCGTTGGGCCTGCCATGTTTTGTATTGTTATTGATTCCCTAAAAGAGCTCTTACAAGAAGGCCATTGAATACTTGGTGGTATTTGATGGCATGAAAAGGCCCAAATCAATATCAAAAGAAGAGAATCCCAATGAACCAGACCAGGATGGCGTAGTGGAAGGCGTGGAAAATTTACTTTATAATGGGCCAGTCTTAATAATCGGTACAAGGAAGCATTAAATGGGCTTGTAAATTACTGCGTGCTATTGGATTTTAGGAGCCTGGCTAGAGACAGAGAAGGGCCCATACAGAGAAAAACACATGATAATGATACCCATTCAATCATAAAAGTGCGTAGACTAAAATCTTAAGCAGGGAAAAATAACATGTTCAAGTCCGCTCATGGTTTTATAATTAGTCATCGAGTTTACAGAATTGATACTATGTAGAAATGAGATAATGTGAAAAGAATTTCATCAAGGACGTCTTAAAAAATGTTTTGAAAAACAAACAGTTTGAAACCAAATTTTAAGGTCAACATAGAAATAAACTAAGGTTATCCTCGTTCATTTTGGAGAAAATATCTACCCTCAATTTTATCATCATTAAGCATACTATGCTAAAATTTTCAATTTTTTTGATATGTTTATTTTTCATTAAATCGTTATAAAAAAATCATTAATAAATATTTTCCATGTCCACGAAAGAATCATTGTTGGGTTGCATTGTTTGGACAAGTATTTATAACTTTCATTTTGTGTAACGAACTAACAGCAAAATATTAATACTATTTAGTCCTATATGTAACAGGTTTCTCACTCTGTCCCTTGATTAAACCCATATATTGTGATTTATTGTTCGTGATGCTCTTGATCTTAGCATTTAACAAAATTATGCCTCAGTGGTCAAAATTTTTGCGTCCATTACGGCAGCATAACAGAAGTTTTACTGGAATGCAACAGAATGAACCTACAATTGAGGCCAGAATGAAACAGATTTGACAACCTTGATGTTCTTCAAATACTTAATTAGCAAATACATCAGCTCAAGCTAGGACTAGGATTTATACAAGTGGATGCGAAATATGGAAGTCTAGTCTTTGAAGCCTCCCAAAATAGGAATTTGCTAAATGCGTGGCTGGTGTGCCTATGCAGTATGCCCTATGCTAGCATTGCCATTATACAAAATATCTGGATCTGGTGGAGTTTATCAGAAAACAACTCTGTGAAATGTTAACCGCACCAAATTTCTACCATAAAAATAGGCAAACCTCAATCAAGGGTAACTATTTCGGTCAAAACAACTAACATGCAATACCCATCAGAAAGTAACTCTTTGTCCCCATCCCCTCTTTACAATTAGCATTAATCTCTGCTACCAATCCCCATCAGAGAAACTACATATCCCCTAATCAACTAATTAATTTAACCCAGCTCCCAACCCCAAACCCCCACCTAATCACATCATCTAATCTTAATCTACCCTCATTTCACAACCAATATGCAAAACTATCTCAAAAAATATAAAAATCTCAACTCAAACATCACCGCCAGGATGACACCGTAAGCAATTTCTTCCCATCCCAAGCTAGAGAAAGGAATCCAGGAGGTGAATCCACAAGGGAATACTTTGTACTGTAGTCATAGTTCCAAAGTAGCAGCTTAGCCTGACTCACAGCATAATTGCTGAACCGAACTGGCTTGAAACCAAATCCCTCCATCTGAGCCATCCATTCTCCGGTCTCTTCCATCCTATCCGTCCGTTCCATCCCCTCAGCAAGCCCAACAGCCCTTAATATTCTGCTACCAAATATAACTCGCTCGACCTCGACCCTGTCTGGCGAGTCCCGTGCCATGGCTGGTTCAATTGACTCAAACACAGAACAGTAGTAATTCAATGCATTTGCAAAGCGGCTCACATAGCCAACCCGGTTCAGGTTCGCCTCATACTCGCCCAAAGTGATCACTTCTGGGTTGAGGGATTTTGCAATCCGCAACACAGATTGGACCCGCTCCATGGAGTCACCTAGCAAGTGGTACAGATGAAGCATGAAGTTGACTGCAACAGACTCATCTGCGTCAACCCGAAAATCAGCCCCGATCAATTGATCAACGGGGGTCAGAATGGGTATGAACTCAAAATTTAACTCTAATATCTCTGCAAATTCACGGAGCCGATTACCTGTCGCAGTAAGCGATCTGATTGGAGTAGGACCAAGTAAAGGGGATGGTATGCCAGATATGCGCACCCTGGTTGGCTTCCCACCGGGACGTGTTGCAAGTGCTTGTAAAAATGCAGCCCATTGGATTCCTTGCATGACCCCAAAATCAACAATATGGATCCGGGCTGCAGACTCAGTAGCCTCCAATATTGCTTGGTTCGCTGTGAGATGCGCAAACTTGGAGTAGGGGCAAGCGTCGTTTAGCGTTTTATAACATAGTGTGAACTCTTCACTGGAGGACGAAGGGGGAAGAGGGGAGGCGGTTGAGATGAGACGAACTGACAAGGCCTCAGTGAAATAGAATCCGACTCGTTGGATTGGATCACCTAGTTTTGAAACCAATGGTCTGATCTGGGCAAGGGTTTTGATTGCAAGATCCGGGTTTGAACCTACAAGCCGGGCACAGTCCAACAGGGATTTCAAAACTGGGTGAGAAGGGGGTGACGAAGAGAGCGATTGTGAAGAAGAGCACGAAACTGCGGCCTTGGAATTAGGCTCAGGATCAGGGTCGGGTTCAGGTTCTTCATCAGGCTTAACGGGTTGTGGCAGCGGATCGACGGTGAGTATATCAGCCCGTGGCATGATGAGACGGTCGAGATCAGTGGATGAAGGCGGATCAGCAAATAGCGGGGAGAGGTCCCCCGATCCGATAAGGCTATCCATCCACTCATCAGAGTCAAAATCGTCGGAGAGCTTGAAAGGCTGAGGCGTAGGAAAGGAGAAGGGGTCAGAGAAAGGGGAGGCGAAGGAGGAGGTGTGGTGGTCAGGCGGAGGAGCCCATGAGGCAGAGGCGGTGGAGGACTGGATCTGGTGTAGCTGCTCCTGCTGTTGCCTCTGGTGTTGCTGCTGCTGCTGCGCGATCACTTGTTGTGCGATCGCCATTAGATTGCCACTGTCCGTACACATGAATGCCATCTGTTGTGCGATCACTTGTTGCTTGAGCCCCTTGCACGCGCTCACTTCTCAGTCTCAGGTGGTTTGTTTTGTGCGAGAGGAGATGAAGGTTGAAGGGTAGGTGGGAGATTGGAAGAAAAGGACAAACAGAGCAGCACAAATTGGTAATTTGGTAGAAAGGGAGGAAGAGGGGGAGGGGAGGGGAGGGGACAAGGGAAAAGGGAAAAGGGGGGAGGCTGAAGAGAGCGGTAGGGGATTTAAAACCCAAAAAGGGGCAGTGGTGGGAGGGAGAGTCTCACAGTCTCAGAGTAGACTAGAGAGTGGCTATTTTGAGCGGAAGGTCGGAAATGCCCCCGTATGGTGTCCGCTACTCACCGTTCTCTGCTGCCGGATTCTCTGTTCCGTAAAATCAGGCCAAGGATCCGTGACAAGTCGCTAATAGATGAGTTCACGGGGCTCTTATTGGTGGGCCCGCTCTTTCAGAGACTCGAAACCGAGATATCTCGGAGCTACGTGTAATAGAGGATTTGTTAGGTTCTTCTGGCCCGTGCTGCGTGCGCGCAACGGTAAAATGTAGGGGCGCATGGATGTACGGTATAGTCGTCGTATAGACAGAGAGATGAATACACAATGAAAACGGAAAAGTAGCTGGAAATACGGCGACGACTGTAAACGAGTCTATGACTACGAACGAACGAGTCGACAGGGGCTGTACGCCTGTACCCGTACCTGCCTCTGTAGCTGTACGTCGCAGTGACTCATCGTTTTAGCATCCTGTACGGGGTACGGCAAAAAATTGTGTGATGATGCTTTTTTCAGTACAATCCCCTGTAGACTGTAGACTGTAGACTGGCGGTCTGGAGCAGTGGAAAAGTGCTTTTATTTAATTTCAGGAGCTTTATGTAAGCTTTTCGATGTTCCATTCGCTCAAAAAAACTCTTTCTTCACTTCCAGTTAGTGCAGCATCAGCATGGCACCCAGGCCAGGACTTCGTTTATTTTGAATTCCAAACAGATATTGTTAATACAAAAAATCACAGTAAATAGTCTACGTATTAACGTTTTGGAACAACTGTACCCATATCTGAAATTTAGCCGCTCAATTAATTATTTAATCGTCTAACTTTCTAGACTCCAGCCTTGCATGTTGCTCAAATCAGTAAGTTTGTTTTAGTTATTTCAAATTTCGCAAAAATATTTTATATGTAACGGATGATCTGAACTCACAAATAGCAAGTTAATCCAGTGAAAGAGAGTATCTTCATAGAACCGAAATCAAACGATCAGTTTTGTTGTTCTGCTTTTCTTTCCAATATTTAAGGCCTTTTTTTTCTGAAGGAGTGTGCTCAATTGTTAGGGAATTGATGGGCTTTTGTTGAGCTCGTGCATGTAAGAAAACTTCCTTTTTCATTACATATGAAAATATATGTTCAAATGAGAGATTTCGAATTCCGTGATAAATTTTCACCGAAAAGACCAAAATCATGGGAGTTAATATTGATATGGCAAGAGAAAGAAATATTGTATAAAAATAATAAAAGCATATTGTCGTATGTTTTTCTTGTTGCTGAAATATATCAGTTATTTACAGACATCGTTAAGTTGATAAAAAGATGAGTTGATGCAAACATATATTTTCATATGTATTGCTATAAATTTTTGTGATTTTAGATTCTCACAAATTGATTCATAACCCATTATTCCTATAAAATTTCATTCCCTATGCTTTCATACATGGTGACATACTCGAAATTTAAGAATAATTGATGAGATCCAAAGTTTGTGAATCATGTATGATATAAATATTATTTAAGAATAATTTATCTTTTTATAATGCGGAAACATGTCAAAATTTCAAACTTTTGTAGAACGCGAATAAATTTTGTAAATAAACTTTTACGAATAATTCATAATATTCACAAAAAATTAAAATAGAACAGCAAATTGGAGAAACAATTTGAATAATTTATAGATAATTTCAAAATATATTTAAGAGTTCGTTTAATCATACATTCGTTGGAAACAATTTTTGTTGTGTTTAGATGAAAGGATGGATTAATGAAATTAGTGACTAATCCAATAATTTGAAATGATCACGGATTTAACTTTTGATCGATTGAGTAAAATAAGAAGAAATAATTTATTAATTTAAAAATTCTGAATAATTATATAATCATTCAAATATATAATAACGATTTGAAATAATCCTTAATCCCGATTAACATTGTTTTTTCTTGGCATCCCAACTATTGTAAAAAAAAATACCTTGATTTGACGATGAACAAATTCATTCCCAATGCAGATGGGTCGGTCCCGAGTCCTCGTGTCAAGAAAATGGACATGTTACCTTCATTCGATGATAAGTATGACCCACAGTGGGAGCACGTGATAGGACCAAGAGACTAGAGAATAGAGAACAACACAAAGTGATGCATAGATTGTAATCTAATATTACAATCTATGCATTTTTTATTTGTATTTTTTATTTTATGACATCCAGTCATCCAGCAATCACCTTCTAACCCTTCGAACGCACTACTCACGGCATAGATTCGGCCATTCAGCCCCTCCAACACTCCTCATTTCCCTCTCAACGAACATTTTGTTTAACTATTTCTCATTTTCTAGAGATTCATAACAAGTAACAAACAATTCCTATTTACCAAAAATTTTAAAGTTAATTATTCACAAGACCCTCAAAATTTAGTAAATTGCCTATTTTTACAACAAAAATTTTAAATAAATTTTATTTACCAACTCTAGAAACTTGTCCTATTTTTACAACCTTGAAATTAAGTTCAAGGTATTTTCCTCCTAAATGCAACCATGCCAATCACCTTCCTCTCCGCATACCATTCCTACATAGAATTGATCACAAATGAAATGATCTTCCAACTTTTGCACACAAATTTACGTCCATTTTGCCAGATAGACATCCACATCATCACGGAACACGATAAAAAATTGCCACGTGAAGATTGGCCCTTGTCAAGCTGGCAATCAAACTCCCAACATTTTAACAAAGAGTGGTGCCGATTAGTACCATAATAATATGGATGATAAGAGGAATAATTGTTTTGATACTGATACTGAGGATCGGAACTGTAGGAGCATCATCTCGTAGAAAATTTGGGTGAAGTAAATGCTGCTAAGAAAATTTCTCAATCTCTGTTTGCTCGTTTGAAGCTAGGGGTAAGTGCAAGGAAATTAAAGCTGAAAAGGGTAAACATGTAAAATTAAAGGTTTTTCATTGTATAGTAAAATGTTTTCTGGTAGGTGGGACCCAGAGAGCTGGAGCGGGCCTCGCAGAGTGTGCATGGAACAGCGCTCGACGCAGCTGTCGACGTCATCTGTGTGAAAGCCGTCTGTTGTGGGCCCCGCTACTCCACACACATCTTTTTCTTATTCTGATTTTCTGTGCTCCATCCGCACCAGTCTCAAGTTCTCAACTCACCTATTATTAAATACTCACCTTCTTTCTCTTCATTTTTCTCAAAGCATTTTTGGCTACATTCAGGATGAAAACATGATCAGTTGTGCAGCTGATGAAAAATGAATGCTCCAATTATACTTTCCGTCACTTTCTCGTTTCTTTTGATCTAATTATTTTCATATCAACAAAATTATTCAGATTTTTTTAGTGAAAAATGGAAACAAATATTTCCATTTTAAATATTCATACGAACTTCTTATTCATATTTCAAATTTGTGATCTCTAACACACGAAAATTCATATTGAGACAGCAAGGGATGCAAGATTTTCAACAGGTCGCCTTCAGAAAAACGAAGTGTTGCATAATGACAATTGAGTTTAATGAAATGAGAGAGGGGTTACCTCACGCTCAACAGAAGATATTTCATAAATTAAATGCCAGATGTCCACCATTACTCTATGCCATCCATATAAAATATAAGTAATTATCCTCAGAACGCAGAACCCTTCAAATATCTTTTATTGAGTTTTTTGCATTTCTATGAAAGCACGTTTTCTAAATGTATGTCTTGATGGAATATTTTTTTATGACTTGATCTAATATAAAATAAATTTTAAATTTTTTTAATTTACAAGCATGGATCTATAACGAAAATAAATAAGATTTGCAATTTGAATATTGACATTTTTATTTCAAATTTTGGAATATAAATAAAAAAAAGTAAGTTTACACTATTTTGGAATATGAATAAAGTTTACAACATTTAGAGTTTGTTTAACAAATAAATTACAAAGTAAAATAGCGAAATAACACACCATTCCGCTTAAAACAACTTGTCAGACGTAAAAAAACGAATCAGAATAGCAGCATGAATATGTTATTTTGCTATTCGACCATATAGTTCGAATAACGGAATTGCACTCTTTCCAGACACACGAAATAGCAAAATAATTCTTATTTTTTTACCAAACGATATTTCACTCTTCCGAATAATTTGATAATAACACTCCTCTGTTCACTCTTCCAAATATCACTATTATATTACTATTCTGTTTTTATTATTCTAATGATACTATTCTTTAATTTGTCAAACAAACCCCTAAAAAAAGGAAGTTTACGATATTGAATTTTCCTCTGATCTCATTGAGCGTTTGATCAGATAACTGTGTTTTAATTAACATTGATCATATTTAAACTCACCAACTAAAATGCAATGCATGTCGGACCAGTGCCAGAGGATATGTGATGGCCCGCTAATTATTATTCCATAAACAAATAAAGAGGAGGGGGGGAAGGGGGGGGGGGGGTCATTTCACCATGAATTCATCCTGTTCTGTATTCAAGTGTTGGCCTCAAGACAACAATTTTTTTTTAAATTGCTATGATATCGACCGCATTCGTTGGCCCATTCGACGATTAGCTAATCTTGCTGTCTAATCACTATCGGTTACTTTATAATTTATGTTTTCTAATATGATTTGATTTATATCGATAGAACGAAGCCTTTTGATTATAGATACTTACCAAGAAATTATTAAGTTAATTATGAATATGTGATGGTTGCGGACGGAAAAAAGATTTCTTAAAGACTGGATGAAAAGAAGAGCGACGCGGGTATGAGGTATGGGCCAAGCAAGCACCCGCGGGAAGCAAGGCAACGCACCAGTCGCTGTTCTTACTGCTGCTAATTGACATCACAATTCACAACAAACAAAAGAAGGAAGGAAAAAGAAAACTAGCGGCTGTTCTCAACTCCCAAGTGGGAAGGCAGAATGCGTCAAAACTCGATTAATAAAACTAAAAAGCAGCAGGCTGGCGCTCCCGCAGAGAAAGTGGGGCCCCGTGTGCCTCTCATCCAGCAAAGCGCTGCTCTTCAAGGACGCCGCGTGGGCGCACCTCATTTGCCGCGCCGGGAGGGACAATTGGAGCTGGGACCACCGGTTTCCAGCCCAGGTCAGTGCGTGTTGACTGAAAGGGACTTGTGGATGGACCATTCGCAATTCACAATTGCATTTGCATGGATCAGTTGTCATTCAGGAGTCCTCAGGCTTCACAGCAGATTAAAATTTGCTGGAAAGAGGAGGATGCAATGTTAGTAGAATACATTTTTAACGCTTTCACCTCCGCGGCTGGTTGTCAATTAAGAATTTAGTATTAATAAGTAATGCACCCAAATGGTTTATTTGAGGAACCTCCGACTCAAGGGTCAACACTGATGCGAAACAAGTAATGCTGATAGAATATATATATATATATTTTTAGTTGTATTAAAGGCTGCTGCTTACATTGAACTTTTATAAATTGAAAATTGACAGCCACTACAAATTAGAAAATCTTCAGTCTTCCATCCAAAGTAATATGAAAAGGAACTTGGTTTTGCCATGGTTGCGTTGGCGCGTTGCATATAAATCCAACGAGTACGTGTATCTGCCAGGTTGGACCTTAAAAAGATGCCATCAAGTAGATGGATCCTTTTTTAGCTTTTTCTCTTTTCGGCTCTTTCTCTCTCCATTAGGCGCTGAAAGTGGAGATTTGTAAGAATAGGAATTATGGCAACAATCAACTCCATTCTTTTGTGAGAACTGAGAATTGAGAAGGTGAGAGCCAAACGAATCACCAATGGTAGCGTGATCTCATGCAAATGCAAATTAAAAATGGGGTCTTTCTACTCCCCACTCAGAAGTGGCTTCTAAAGTGAGGCTGACTCAGCTTCAGAATTGCTTGCGTGGACACAGTTTTATTAATAGGGATAGGCGGCCTTCCATGCATTTCAAAGCGTATATATACAAGGCCTGTGTCTTGTTTTTCATTTTAGAATTTTCGAGACATTAATATTTCTCATTATCATAACTGACACTATTACATTAAAGGTTATTAGATAATATTCAAAAGAAAAAAAATAAATCGATGGCTATAAATAAAAAGATTCACGTATTAATGTCAAAATAAAATGTTGGAATTATTTGACAGTGAATGTTTTCACAATTTTAATAGTACATTTTTAAATTAATTTCAAAATTTTCAAAAAGTATGTATAAGTATGTTGCTGGACTTATTGATTGATTGTGTATCAAATTTTAATATTAATATCATTTGATATTTCACTAAAAATCTTTAAATATAAATCTTTGTGAGTTTAAGTCATTTCACAAAACAATAATACTTACATCAAGTTATGCGAATTTTCATGTATATGAATATCAGATTTGCAAATGTTAATTATTTTGTACTACTATCAACACTATCATGTTAATACATCATCAACAAATCTCCACCGTTAATTAACATGAATAAAAATCTGTTTCATGGACCGCTCGCTTCCATGGTCTTCAACTAGCAGTGAACCAGGTGTAGCTCTGACATGCTAAATACTTCCATGCTGGCCCCACACCAGAACGACCCATGTCGAATCCCTTTCCTTCTTCTCAGTTTTCGACCTTTGGAATCTGGATTTGGTGATCGGCTCCCACTTCCCAGTTCACACCAGATCTGCTGAACCTTATCTGGTAAAGCTCGGTCCAGCAGGTCCCTTTCTAATCCCAAACCGAAAGCAAAGAGACATCGATCTCCCGTTTGAAATTTTCCATTGACAATTCTTTTCATCTATCACTTTAATTTTCTCCTTTTCCTGTTCAGGAACTAGAAAAGGCGACCGAAAAGAGGGTCAAATTTCATGACCACAGGGCACAGGGCACAGAGCACAGGCACAGCTTTGCTTCAAGACCTCTTTACACTATGCACCTTTTCTTTTGACAGCGTCAAGCCATTCACCATTCACCATTCATCAACAGTGCATTCATGTTTCTGTACTCCCCAAGTACCGATTTATTTCCCCTTTTAATCCAAGTTTGCAATAGTACCTCTGGTCACTTAAGCATACTGACATCTACGCATGAATGTGTGGTGTATGGTATAATTGCTCAAATATTAGTTCATTTTCTTGGAAAGCATATGCAGGCGCACCTTGAGTTCAAACCTACCAGCCTAATACAAAAGAACAAAGATAGGTTTTTGTTGGTTAATTATTAGTTTCCTTGTACCAAACCAACTGTAATATACAATTAATTATCATCACAATTAGTATCTAAATATATTATAGTGTAGACGTCACTTTAATGGATCAACGTAATTGATCTCGTGCATTTAATGGATCGACGTGCCAATTTCATTAAGGAAGTAAGTTTGCTATTGAACACATTATTGAACTTGGGTTAATTAAAAAGACCATCAATATTTTTGTTCAACCAAGATACTGTGTATTTATTTCATTTAATCAAGCCCCAATTTTCATTTAAAAGTCAATATGGAATTACATGACTTCTAATCTTAGCAGTACATTGATGTCATATCATCAAAACATTATCACATTCGCTGAAAATTAGATGGAAAAAATTATATAATGAGATATTTGAATCAAATACCATGTATGGTTGGATCAGATTGAGCTTTGTTGTGAACCTCGGCACTCAGCAGATTGGTTGTGGGCCGCATCAGGTCCACAAGAAAAACACCCCTTCTAACGTATTGTATATATAAATGATCCCATTCTCTCTCTCTCTCTCTCTCTAAACACTTTTTATACATCATTTAAAGAGAAATGAAAATAGAAACACTATGACTGCATTGCTCCTTAGTTTTGAAAGTGAGTACAGACATGCACGAGATGATGAAGACCATGGTTCTTAGGTAGTGAATTTAGAGAGATAAACTCATTTCAAACATAATCCATTTTCATCCAGCAAGGTTTTTGAAGATTGGTTGTGCGAGAGGTGCTGCGCAAGATTAAGGGCTTGCCAAATCATGATTGGAACCAAAAAAATAAAGATAAAATACTTTCGCAACAGTATTTTTAGTTTTCTATCTCAATGCTGGTACCCATATCACTACCAACTCACACAACTTAAATATCAGGTCAATGCCGTATATACGCCAAGACATGGTCATTAAGAATTAATGTGCATACGTCAACATTATTAATCTGTAAAGGAAGAATCTACTGAACATGGTGAAAAAATTTGAAGGGACCAAAGAAATTGTGGAAATAGTTCAGCAACATGATTAAACAAAGACTATTATGACCTGAATCAGAAAAAGTTCCTTAGTACCAGTTTTTTTTTTTTTTTTTAATCTCTTTCTGCTGTAGATGAATGAAAGGATCAGTTAGTAATGGACCGTGCTCATTTGTATTATCATCTATCATTCTTTCCCCATAACCTACTGGCTACTGTATGAAGAAGAGAGAAACAGTGTGCAATTAGCATTGGACCGTGCACCATCCATACATGATACATCCAATTAATAAATTCAGGTACTAATTGCCTTGGAGCTAGCCTTAGAGGTGACATGTTTTCTTGTTTCCAGAGAGCGAAGGATGGGAGTCATGGGGCCTAGAAGTGACAAGTATCCAAAAGCTGCCCAATTAAGTGGTGGTCCTGATACTGATACAGTACTTAACTCCACTGTGCATGAAATGTTGTGCACTTCATAACTCCTCGTCCCTTTCTCAGTACCAAAATTAAGCAAACCCCTACCCTCTCATTATAGAAGGCATAACTGATTGCTTTCTCCTTTTTGAGTTTTGTCCTACCAATACCAACACCAACACCAACACCAACAGTAATGAGAGACTGGAATCAAAGAGTACAAGATTCGCAGTACAAACTCCAATCAGATTCAGCACTTGATTCTGTCAACGATGTAAATTGGGTTTGGTCGGGTCAGGTATCTTTGACTGGTCCTAGCCCGAATTACCTGTTTGAAATGGTGTGATTTGGGCCTGTGTACAAGTTTCCATTGGGCTATGAATATGATCGATAATGAACTGCTAAATGAGACATTTAAGGATGACGAATATTCTAATCCTTTTCTATCAAACGAGATATTATATTTCATATGAGTCCATTCTTTATACCAAAACAATTTATAAATCTCAGTATCATATTTCTTTTGTTTTTGAGACAACTTTTAGAACATATAATATGTATACTTTTTTTTAAAAAAGAAAAGAAAAGAAAGGGTACAAGACACCACCAGTTTCATAAATGAGATGTAAATTAGTAAAAAATACGAATATAATCATTTGAAAGCACTCTGAATGAATTATGGCGTAATTCTATTCGCCGTTATTTGTCATATCTATTTAATTTAGCTCAAAACAAATTATTGGTGGATAAAAGAAATAAGTTAGAACATATATGTAAGTCTTAGTGATATACATTCATAATCGCAAATGAGGCATGCAAATGCATTCTAACACAGATTTTGTATGTATTGGTTGTAGTATGTGTTTGATTTAGTCTGAATGATGGATAAATTTGGACATTTGTAAAGAACGTTAGTTAGAATCTATGATTTTTAATCATACAATACTTACAAATGTGATTTAAATCGATTAAAAATAAAAACAAACTCAATAACAACACACTATAGAAAAGGGTGCTAGCATCACACCCCTTTCTCCAATCAGCCACGCAGACACAGTCGTGGCTTGTGAGAGAATCGGCAACATCTAAACTCAGCAATAGATTTATTAAAAAGACATATATCGTCCAGATTCCGTATGATTCGTTCTC
Organism: Bolboschoenus planiculmis; assembly: GCA_031770325.1. Lineage (NCBI taxonomy): Eukaryota > Viridiplantae > Streptophyta > Magnoliopsida > Poales > Cyperaceae > Bolboschoenus > Bolboschoenus planiculmis. Next base: position 3,746,889 of record CM062780.1, read on the forward strand.
TCCAAATCACAAGATGATCCGACGAACAAGAAATGCACCGATCAACACAGATCAGGTGCTTTATTTGAGAGGACAGAGGAGGTGGAGCCTTCCGTCTGGCCCATCGGAAAAACAATCCATCAACCTCTATCCTTTGAAAAAGAAAGTACCAAAAGTAGCGCGAGAGACGCGAAATACAGGGGGAATATAAAATTGAACCAGAAACGCACAGAAAAGAGAGAGATCTATCTGTTCTTCGCACCAGACACATTTATCAATGGAGAAAGGGCTAGTGGAGAGACTCGAGGCCGCAGTGGCGCGCCTAGAGGCCGCGATCGCCAGTGGATCTATCTCCGCCTCAGCGCGGGAGCTCGATGGAGACTTACCGGCGGCGATTGATCCGGCGATCTTGGCCTTGGATGAGCTTGTGGATGGGCCGCTGCGCCGAGTGGTCGCTGCAGCAGAGAAAATCGGCGGAAAGGTTCTAGATTCCACGAAGATTCTGGAAGAGGCCTTCGGGGTGGAGAAGGGGCTCTTGATTAAGGCGAAGCAGAGCCAGGTTTGGATTTGTGTGATCCGTTCAAATTTCATTTTAGTTTGGTTAGGCCAATGTTGTTAGGCTGAGCAAGATCTTTTTCTTCCCTTTTATTTTTAGCTTCATATTAGATTTAGCATTGTAATCTAATACAAGTTTTAAGTGATATTTTCGTTTAGGTGAATAAAAATTGTAGTTAATAAGACACAATCCTCTCTATGTTGAAAAGTTGGGGACTCCTCGCTGATTACTTGTAGAAATTTGTTTGTGTATCTTATTTGTAGAAAGTTGGGGAAGAGGTATATTAACATGATCGGTACATTTGTGTAATATCATAGTTGGCAAAGTTTTGCTTCAGTTATTTCATTGAGGTGCCAAATGAATGAAACTGTGACCTGTATTACAGAAACCAGACATTGCTGGTGTGCAAGAATTTGTGAAGCCTCTAAATGATGTGATCACTAAAGCACACAAACTGACAGAGGGAAGGAAACCTGAGTATTTTAATCACCTGAAGACAATTGCCGACAGTCTGACGGCTCTCGCCTGGATTGCTTTTTTAGGAAAAGATTGTGGTCAGTGCCATATTACTTTATTTTATAATTTAATTCAGGTTCCAAGTCCTGAATTTTGTTACCATATATATTTGTTGTGGCATAGGAACTTGAATCCGATACCAATATCATTTTGTTCGGTTATTTTGGGTCTTAATAGTTTAATTGGAGCTCAGTTGAGCCTTGAAAGCAATTTCCGCCAAATCTTTTGTCAGAAGCCCCTTTTAGGCCCTCACTGTTTGGGGTATATTAGTGCTGTAGACTTATCTGATTCTTTTTCTACTATAAAAGGAATGAGTTTTCCAACTGCACATGTTGAAGAATGCTGGCAGATGGCTGAATTCTACAATAACAAGGTATTGTATCTTTTGGATAATCTCATAATAATATATGTTGTGCCTGTAGCACATTTTGACCCTTAATAGGAGAATTGAAGCTCAATATGCCATCAACCAGAAGGTTCTTCAATTGAAGTGCTGGATAAATTCTGGCCTTTATTTTTCTTTTGGTTGCAAGCAATTGTCGAAATGAGGAATGCTCAAAAAGAAACCTAATGGAAAGGACTGAATAAACTCATCTTTTCTTTCCATTGTAAAATGTGTATCATTCTGTCTCTCATAGGATGGTGTACATGAAAGGATTTACTATCTTCAACTGCAGCAATTTCTGAAGTTCCTTTTGCATAGTGTAAATTACTGAAAAACCCTTGCTCTCTCTATTCAGGTACTTGTGGAATATAGGAACTCAAATCCGGACCATGTAGAGTGGTCAAAGGCACTGAAAGAACTATATGTCCCCAGCTTGAGGGACTATGTCAAGAAGAATTACCCTCTAGGTCCTGTGTGGGGTCCCGCTGGTAGTGTGGCTGCAACTAAAGCACCAGCTCCAACTCCTGCAACCCCTCCTACAACAACTGCATCTGCACCTAAGGCACGAGCAGCAAAGTCACCGGCCCCACCACCCCCACCTCCAAAGTCTCTGTTCGAGGGGGGAACTTCTACCCCTTCCTCCAAACCCAAAGAAGGCATGTCTGCAGTGTTTCAAGAGATCAGTTCTGGAAAACCTGCAACTTCTGGTAAGTATTTAATCTTTGTTGTTACTTGTCAGTCAATAAATTAATGTATTTCAATGAAACAGGTGGAATTCTCCACTTTTCTCAAAAAAATTAATGTGTAAAAGTAAAGATTTTTAAGTAAATGGATGAATCATCAAATGTTATTTGTTTTCTTGGCAGGCTTAAGGAAGGTGACAGATGACATGAAGACGAAAAACCGCACAGACAGAACAGGAGTTGTTTCTGCACCAGAAAAGGCTGCTTCTCGTGCTGGGTCCTTTTCGTTCAAAACCGGTCCCCCCAAAATGGAGCTCCAAATGGGCCGCAAGTTAGTCCCCCCCTCCCCCCACCCCAACCCCCAACACACACACACACAAACCCAATATGCAGCAAATCTGTGCTATTTACCTACTAGCCATATCTCAGCTTCATTATATTTCTTTCATTCTTTTTATTTTTCTTTCGCATTTTTTTGTGGTGCTTAATTGAGATATAGAAAGGGATATAGGGTAACTCTAATGTACCTTACCGAAAGCATGGTATTGTGAATGCATTTTTAAGTTTTCTAACAGATCATCTATTTGATACTTTTTTCCTAGATGGGTTGTTGAAAATCAAGTTGGCAAGAAGAACTTGGTAATTGATGACTGTGATTCAAAGCAATCAGTGTATGTATTTGGGTGCAAGGATTCCGTTCTACAAGTCAAAGGTATGTCATCCCAAGTAATTTTTACACATTCATTCAAAAAGTTATTTGGTTCTTAGTTAACTGAAAGGTTTCTTTTCTCAGGTAAAGTGAACAACATAACCCTTGACAAGTGCACAAAGACAGGAATTCTGTTCACGGTTGGTACAAAATTTTAACAAAGCATAATTTATGATGTTTTAGCTACCTATAAGCTAGGATACTAATGCTAATCCTATCTTTTGATAAATTCAGGATGTCGTGGCAGCCTTTGAGATTGTCAACTGCACTGGTGTTGAGGTGCAGTGCCAGGTAAACAGCAATTCTCTGCAAAATGCTCCTTTACTAGAATTGTTGAACCAGCCTGTTTCTTACCTGTTTTGTTCCATACCCATATTTGTTAAAAGTAACAATACTGAGCCTGGCCTATTCAATAACAAACAGGCATGTTGCAGATAATCCCTTTCCATGGAACTGCTGAACATGACCACTTATTCATGCTAGTGTGCACTCCAAAATTAGTTTACCTCTTAGTTTGAGTTTCATGTTGTTGAATGTATCATTTACTTTGGAGTCTAACTAACCAAATTTGTTGTGAGAATTTTCTGGTTTCTAATATAATATTTTCTTTTAAAACATGCAGGGATCAGCACCAACAATTTCAATAGATAACACATCAGGATGCCAGCTGTATCTAGGGAAGGATGCCCTTGGTGCTTCTATTACCACTGCCAAATCAAGCGAAGTTAATATCCTTGTCCTTGGATCTGAACCTGATGGAGATTGGGTATGATTTCTCCCTTAGTCTAATCTCATATATATGTCATAAAAGTTGATTCTTACTCTCATAACAAGGAAAAAGAAACTGAAAAACAAAATAGCAAAGATAAGAAAGAGAGATGGTAATTACACAAGGCAATGAGTGGTCTGAGACTTTGATGAATTTGGTAAAGAGAAAAAAGGCAGAACATACCTTTTCTTAGCATTCTGCATTATTTTTAATTCGGCAACTATACCTGTTTCCTCAGCCCTAAACTTATGATAATAGTCCCCAATAATCTAAGGGATACGATCTATTGACGACGGAATTATGTGATATATCAATTCAAACAAACTTGGAACTCTAAAAATAAGTTATGCATGGACAACCTACCTATCATATTCTTTGACGATTTGAAGATCAATTGATCATGCATCAAAAGGTCATTATTAGGCTGTTTGAAAGTTCAAAGAAAACAAGCACAGCTTTGTTTATGCATGAATATGTAACAAATTATTATGCACATATGTTGGTTTTGAGTTTAGGCTTCATTTATGAGGGTTCTCATAATTGTCAAATGAAATAGTTAATGGATCCCAACGCAACTTAATTTTTTGTGATTATGATGTGGCACGAATGAGGATTAGTAAGGTTTGGGAGTCTTAACTAAAATTATTATTATTATAGTTGATGTATAGTAGTCTGCTGTAAAGACAGAAGGATCAAATTAGTTCAGAGTCTCCAGTCAAATGCTAGCTATAGTACCTAATTTTTCAAATTAATTCCAGTGAAAGACTAAACACTACCCTTTTTTGCCCAAATAGTTGTTTTAGTTTATTGCATATAGTAGCCCAAAGAAAGAGAAGTTTTCAGTAAAAAGAAATTTTTCTAGTGATTTATGCTTTTATTTCTAAACTTAACAGTCTTTGTGGAATGTACAACCTACATAAGCACTTTTTATAGTTTCATATTTGCTATTACCAGCTTATGTTTTTTATTTATTTTTTGTTTCATTATTTCTTAATATAGGTGCAACACTCACTGCCAGAACAGTTTGTGCATACATTCAAGGATGGACAGTTTGTTACCTCACCTGTTACCCATTCTGCTGGGTGAAATTTTCTTCATCATTTTTGTTTGTATTTTGGGCGCTCCCTTTTTTGGATCGACAGAGGGAATATTAATATTCAGTACAAGTTACTTTGGATGCTCTGAAGGAGGTTGTGAATGGCGTGTTTGTTTTCTTTTCAGCTTGTTTCATTTTAGTTTGTGGCAAGCTTGTAATTGTTTTCTGATTGGTTTGTTTTTAACCTGCTTTCCAGATCTGAAGCTACTCCAGTTTTGTTTGCATGCTTTCGTTTACTCTTTTTTCTTTATTGCTTTCAATCCTGTTTGCTATAGCAAATGAATCCGTGTGGCTCACTACACACCTTTGTAATTTTTGTTTGGTAAAGGGTTGTTTTATTGCTATTTATTTTCATTTTTTTTTAATGGATAGCCCGTTAAAAAGAAAAATCTTGTCGACCCAAGGAACTTGTTGCTTTTGTGGTCCACTTGTGAACGAGCTAAGACATGGGGCCATGTGGGCACGGGCGGCACTATTGAATAATTTATTATATACAGCTTGAATTCTTGTCTCTTTAAGTTTCAAATCTGGTCGAGGAAAAACAAGATGGGCATTAAGGCAAGAGATTGGTTACGCCAATTATTTGAGCAGCATCAGTTCCAGGTGGAAAGTAGAGAAATTCCTAATCTTTATATTTGAATTTATCATCTCATCCTGTCATACATTCGAGACAAAATCGATAATGTTTCGAGCTTCAAGAAAAAAAAAACATTGAAGTTTTATTTAATTATTTAAATAAAACGATACTTTGCTTACTGTCATGATTCTCACATTACCACCTAAAAAAACTAGCATATTGCGGTAATTGGACCAATCGCGTAGCAACTATATCATTTGTAAAGAAAATTATTCAAGTGCCTACTCCTGTATGGAGGGAAAGGTTTAATATCTTTACTTTTTCAATGCTGATCAAATAGAATCCAGCTGGCTGCTTTTTTCACATTCCTTCCCTTTGATATTTGATATTTGATAAGTAAAATAAAATTAAAACGAAGTAGATATTAAATCATTCTAAAATATTGATGTTTGATAGTGGCGAAGTAAATAGATGAAGTAGTGAGAGTAAAAAATATTAAAAGTTATGAAATTTTGTGATTTAATTTTACTTCATCTTTATAGATATTAACTTATTCCACATTAAATTACCTCCATTTGATGAATTAAAGCGCTTTACAATACTTAAATTACCTCTACTTCACTTATCAAATGAGAGTTTACTTATAAGATTTGTACTATTCAATATTTTGACGGAAAGGATATAATATAGCCGTATTATATAATAATCATGATAGCTAATAAAGAGACCATTATTTTCTATGATTTAGATAAATTGTGTATTAAATTTTATATAATTTGAAATTTATTTGGTTATTCATTTTGTGCCTATAAAATTAAATAATTATTTTTTTGTACTCGCTCAATAGACAGTCAACAGGATTTCAAATTGCATAAATTTTGATACCCAACCAATAAAACTGTTAAGAATTTTTTTTTGTGATTTTATCTTTTCAATTTAGATATTGTCTGATTGGTTGTTGCTATCGTCAAGATAAACTATATACGTTCTTATAGTAAAATGATCCTGCACGTGCACATTGATGTTTCTCAGTTCTTCTTTATTTTTTTTAGAACCGAATATACACATGCATTTGATTGCGTTTATATCCAGAAGTGCTCTAACGCAATATGATCACGTGAAAAATGTTGTGTTATTATACTGAGATCTCTTCAGATCATTTTCCAAAGATGTAACAACAAAAAGAAATTGATTAGAAAATCAGAATATTTATTACCTAGCGGTATAAGATTAGGCATCGAAAATTTTCTTTTCCAATCTTGTTGTCAAATTAAAGTAAGTAAAGATATCAAGGCAGAGAAGTACTTTCTTTAGCTAAGTCAACTTTTATTTATTTAAAGTTTAAACAGCACATAGACACATCCAGCCCAGGCAGGAGAGAATCTGGCGTGCTGTTTGCTTAGCAGCGATGCAAATTCAGTGCGTTAAGCGAAGTCCAAGCGCTGGCCAGTACGCTACTTTTGCTTTTGGAAATCCCACCTTTTTTAATTGTTTTACCTGTTTTATGTTTCGCAGTGGAAGGGAGAAAATAAAAGGCGACCTTTATGTTTTAATAATCGCAGATTGTTTAATTGAACCTTCTACCACCATCCCGCCTCCGCTACTTGTACACTTCAATGCAACACGCTTGCACACTTGTACTGCAACACGACCTCTCTCTCTCTCTCTCGTTGAGAAAAGAAAAGTTGGGATTGATTTATAGAAGATGAAGGGACTGCTGGTTGCGATATTAGGTCTCCACATCTCCGTGCTTTTTGCTGGTAAGTTCGTTTCCTCTTTCTCGATTTATGCAGTTGAGACTGATCTCACCAAGCGCACTCTGCTTGTGTCAGTAACAGGTGCTTATCCTCTGAATTTTGGAAGGTTCTGTAGCTATTAATTTACTTGGAGCTCTCAATTGAATTTGTGACTTGTTCAATTTGTAACTGATCACTTCATTTCAGCATATTTATTTGTTAATTTTCAATTATAGATTTGTGCTTATATCAATGCTATACTGGTTATGTTCGTACAGTACAACCTTAAAACTGAGACTTGCTATGATGTGTTGCTTAGTCTTAGAACCAGCAAATCTCATGCAACGCACCGCAACAGCATGGAACTATGGCTTAAGATTGACAATTTGTCATATAATTGCTTATATACTATTAAACTCATTTTTTCTTCAAACAGCATCACAGCCATTTCTGGGAGTAAATTATGGTCAATTGGCCGACAACCTCCCTCCTCCATCAGCCACTGCTGGCGTCCTCGCATCAACTGCATTTCAAAAGCTCCGCCTATACGACACCAACCCTAAAATAATCTCTGCCGTCGAAACCATTCCCTCCATGTCGCTCCTCGTCGGTGTTTCAAATGGAGACATACCTGTCCTTGCATCGTCTCCTTCCGCTGCTGCCTCTTGGCTCAACTCCAACCTACCTTCTCTCAAATCCATCTCCGCCATTTCGGTCGGCAATGAGGTTTTCTCCTTTGCTGGGCCCTCAATCTCTGCACAACTTGTGCCCGCCATGGAAAACCTTCTTTCAGCTTTACCTCCCTCATCACATATTAAAATCTCAACTGTTCATGCCATGGACATTATGTCCCAGTCCGACCCACCTTCAGCTGGTGCCTTTCACTCGGATTACTCGACTTACCTTGATCCATTACTTGACTTTCTAAACCGTACAGGTTCACCACTCATGATCAACCCATACCCATATTTCGCTTACACATCTGACACCCGACCTGAAACACTTGCATTTTGCCTATTCCAACCAAATCCAGGCCGGGTCGACGCAAACTCAGGTCTGACCTATATGAACATGTTTGATGCACAAGTTGATGCAATTCGTGCCGCGCTTGATGCAAAGGGGTTTACCAAAGTGGAAATTGTAGTGGCTGAGACGGGGTGGCCCCACAATGGGGATGCTGATGAACCAGGAGCAACAGTTGAAAACGCACGTGAATACACTAGTAACCTCGTGGAGCATCTTCGGTCACTTGCTGGTACACCACGTGTACCTGGGAAGTCTGTTGAGACCTACCTGTTTGCACTGTATGACGAGGATCTCAAACCGGGACCCACATCTGAGCGTTCATTTGGTCTGTTCAGCCTTAATTTGACAGAGAATTACGATGCTGGCTTGTTGAAAAGTGCTACCGATTTTGCTCCTGCACCTGCCCCTGGTCCTAGCATTAGCATCCCTAAGGTTACCAACGCCTCTGCACCAGCTCGTGCACAAGTTCAGATCCCTCCCTCAATTATATTTTTCATTTAATATCAATTGTCAAGCACATATGTGCATTATATTCCAGTGCATGTAATTCAATATTTGTTTGTTTTGATTTAGGGGAACCCAACTCAGTCAACAACAGTAGCCAGCCCATCAATTAGCCCGTCTACAAGTTGTGTTGTTTCGGTACGTGGGAGTGAGGCTAATGGTACCATCCAGCCAGCTTCAAGTACCAACTGTGAACTCCCAAGTTCAACTGCTCCCCAGCAAAGCACACATGCGAAAGGATTTGCTATTTTTATTTTTTTCTGCCTTTATGTTCTATCTTTGTACCTATAAAAACTATAGAACTAGAGAAGTTTGATTTTGCTTAGTTTGCCATTTAGTTGAGTTGAAAGGAGAAATAAAGCAAAACTCGAAGCAACTCGAAGTTTTGAACCAATGACTATGATCCGTCAAGCTTCACTGGATTTCATCAGACGGTTTAGGTTCTCAGGCAGATATTTCTACTTGCTTTGTTTATTTAGTATTACTACTATTATGATTATTTATTTATTTTTGCTTCAATTGTACTAGGCCAGCTATATGGATAACTGATGTAGTCTACTTAATTGCTAAGAAAAGCTTCGTTCCTGCTACAAAAGGCAAAAATTTGAAATGAGGTTTGAAAGTAATTTAATTTGAAGTGCGCTCCCTCTTAGCAAGCGCATTATTAAACAAGAAAGCTTGGTAGCTCCTTTTTAGCACCTTTGCTTTCTCACAGCGTATGCGCCATTCTCTGGAAAAAAAAAACCCCCAAACACTTGCACGTTCTCTACTTTCTAAGGGCATTGTCAGTTTTCCGAGGTTAAGATCTTCTATAATATTGGATACAATCTGGCATTGTGGCACCAACTGTTCATGTCATCCTACAATAAAGCAAAAATGCAGTTAAATAATAATTCAAATATATTAAGGTTTCCTAACAAAAGGCATCCATTAAAGTTTATACTTTGTTAATTTAAATGTATTTGAAAACGGCATAAAATAAATCAATCATAATAGCGATACTACATCCACCCAAAAAATCCAGCAAAAAATTAAATAACTATCAAGTTTATCATCTATCTATATAGGAGTTAATCAAGAAGTGCAACATCCAACATATCCTAGTTTCTTGAGAGTTTACAAAAAGATCAAACCAAAGCATCCTAAACAACATACAAATCTAAGTTTCTTGAAGACAGGCAACTCCTATACAAAAATTAGGCCAAGTACATAACAAGATTGTTTTAGTATTTTTGGGCACCGACAAAAAAAGACAAAGGCCCTTTTTAACCAGAGAAGCACTTCACACCTAATTGTTAAGAGAGGAGAGAACATTTCCACCACTCTTAGCAGGGACGACCACCTCCCATCCAGGTCCCTTCAGGGGAAGTACAGAACCGGAACTGCCAACGGGGCCCACAAGGTCGCTTCTATCCATGACTCTCATTAGATCATTATCACTGATGTCAGCCTGTATCAGTTTGTCTTCTTCATTTGGGTCATCCCTGAGCATTGCTAGCAGCTCGTAATCCTGAAATTGCAAGAACAAAAAAGCATAACTTAAGGTTACATTTTTTCATGGGATTCATAAAAATACATGCAGTGACCATCAAGAGCATAAACTACCTCTAAAGTGTTTGGTTTGACTCGGTCTTGTTGGAACTGCCCTTTACCGATAACAATGTGTTCCAACTTCAGCTTACCAAAAGCCTTTTTTATGATGCGACCCTGCAAAAAAAAAATGAAAATTTACATGCTTAAGCAAGTAAGCACTAGCTAGCAGGCAGGCAAATGTATGGAGCAGACTGCTACCTTCAAGTGTGATTCAGAAAGGTATGCAGAGAATAAGGGTGGAAGGACCACAATGCAAAAGAACAATTTTGGAAGTGTAATATGCAAATGTCCAATAAATAATTGATGCTTTAAGCTTTCACACATACCTCCACAGAATTTGCTGTTGCAAGGCGATACACGTGTACGGGCTTAGTCTGGCCAATCCTATGGCAGCGATCCATAGCTTGTAGATCACATTGAGGGTTCTGAAGTACAATTTAAATATAAAATCAGTTTATTAAAAAAAAGCTAATAATGCAATAACAATAGTGAAGATCATACCCAGTCACTGTCATACAAAATACAAGTATCAGCAGCTGTCAAATTGATACCAAGCCCACCAGCACGGGTGCTCAGGAGAAAAAGATTCAAATTACTATTCATGTCGTTAAATGCCTCTATCTGCCATCATGAAAGGAAAAAATGAATTACTGTTAGACAATGCAAAACCACAACCTTGACTTTATAATAGGGATTCAGCCTAAATCTCAATAAATTAATTAGTAAAATGATTCAATACCTGACGCTTCCTTTCGTCAAGCTTAACACTTCCATCAATGCGGCAAACCTCAAGATTCTTCTCAGTCAAATAATACTCAATGAGATCTAGTACTTTTGTCCATTGAGAGAATATCAGCACCTAAATGGAAGAAAACCTCCATCAGAATTTCATGAAGAAAATTTGGAAAAATAATGGTCTGGTTTCGGTACTTTGTTGTTTCTTTCTGATTTTTTATATTTATAGATTGATTTTGTGTACACATGATTTCTTCAACAACACTTGGATAGTCAGAATTCAATTTATTGTTCAAAATAAGCAGAAGGACCTTGTGCTTTTCCTCAAGTAGCAAGCTAAGTAAGCGGTCCAAAAGTTGAAATTTGCCACATTGCTCCTGAAGCTCATTTATGGGCGGGTAAAAAAGACCTGAAGCAAAAGAATTAAATAAATCCACACAAGTATAATAGAAGTGAAATTTACTCCCTTATATGCCCCTTATCTGCACAGTTAAAATGATCATACTATACCTGATTGTAAATTTGTTTATATCTTTCGTTTAAACACTGTAACAGACTTTGGAGACATATTATATGCAAGTTGAGATTGCATGAAAATTCAGATTGTATGCATGTTCAGCTTTTACTTAACTATTTAAAAGATAAAAACATTTTTACCATTTGACACTTATCACTTCCCTATAAGAAAAATTAAAAATATAATCAAGCAAAGTTGACTTTAGAGGCGTGCCTGCAGAGTCAAAAGCAGATTCCAATAGATCGGGATGGGCACAATTCTTTCTTAGCTGGATCAGCAGGTTATTGAGCTTTCCTCTCATACCAGGTTTCATGATCACTGTTTTCATAACATAAAAAGGTAAAATAATTAACATCAGTATTCAAGTATGGCACGCCTCTAAATAAACAAGAAAAAAGTAAATCAAGAATAAAAATTTCAAGTAGTATTTATGCCACCACTTTTTTATAGGTATCAAGCAATTTATCTTACCAGCTTTATTTATTACAGCCTTCAAAGTGTTCATGTACAAAATGTTTTTTTACCACTAATATTTTCTTCTTTTCTTGGTTATGTATTCAAATGATCTTGCTCATTGGTATCAATGCAAGCCCTTGATAGTATAAGCATTTGAAATGCAGGGCTAGCCTCAATTGTGCAGTATAACACCAAAGTCCCCACAAAAGTTAAAAACATTTTAGATATTCACTCACATTCTTTACTATTCTCAACATATTCATGAAAGGTTTTGTTGACCAAGTGATCTTGAATCTCCTTCTGCTTGTTCGTCATGTTGGCATACAATATTATCTCTTTCTTTTTTGGCAGATTCTGTTCCACATCTGCCTTCATTCTCCTCAAAAGAAATGGTCGAAGAATTCCATGCAGTTTTGATATAACCTAGATAATAACAGATAAGGAAAAGAAAAAGAATAAACTAAAGAGAAATATAAAAGAAAAAAAACAACCTGAAGTCTCATCTTCTCATCACTCTCTTGTTGCTCAGCATCATTTCCCCTTCCTGATAGGTTAAACCTTAAAATTTTTTTTAAGGGAAAAAAAAACGAGCAAGCAAGTAAACAAACTAACAAAAAAAAAACAATAAGTTTAGAAAAGTTGAGAACCTTTTAACTAGAAAATAAATGTTTGCAAACCATGTTTTTGTTCACTACTAACAACTCTAATGGACAAAGCTTATTAAATTATATCACAATAACTCGGAAATGTTTTTGTTCATACCATGACTCAAACTCCTTCTGAGATGAGAAGATATCAGGTAGAATGAAGTTCAAAAGGGACCACAGCTCTGCCAAGTTATTCTGAAGAGGTGTGCCTGTTAGAAGAAGCTTATTCTCTATTGGAATCCGCCTTAACTCCCGGATTAGCTTGCAATTTGTGTTCTTCAACCGGTGCCCCTATGTGAAGAAAATGAGCAAGACAAAGTCAGACATTATAAATAAGCCAGCCATTACACAGTGATACATACATAGATGTAGCTTAAAACAAGTACCTCATCAACAACCACATATTTCCACTGGTAGTGAGAAAGGAATTTGGCATCCGCCAGTGCCATCTCATATGAAGTGACAACGAGTGGAAATTTCGGGCCTATTTGCTTGGGCATATGCTTCTTCCTTATATCAGCTCTTTCTTTTGTACCTCCATGATATAATATGGCACTCATGGAAGGGACAAACCTGCATTTTTATCAATAAGATATCTGATACTGAAATGAACAAATCAACTTCACAAGGGACCTAGTTGAAGGATAATAAAGTACGGTTTAAATTTTGGATGCACTAATAATTGTGTAACTGTATTAACTGGTACAGCACCACTACTGGACCACATGACTACTATAGCAGTAATAATTCAAGAGATTTCCTTTCATCTATCCTTTCAAAAAGGAAAGTGTACCTGCTTATGTACTCCTAGTTATTCATGTCTACATTGCTCTTAAAGTAATTTGCTTCTACAATTTGTGACAACAAGTTGGATACCAACTCAGTGTATCCGTGACAACAATTTAAGCCATATAAAGAGAGGAGCACAGTACCTTGCAACCTCATTGATCCAATTAGAAAGAGTAGAGAGAGGAGCTATGACCATAAAAGGTCCATGCAGCCCCTCCCCTTTAAGGTGTGCAAGAAACCCAATAGTCTGAATTGTCTTGCCAAGGCCCATTTGGTCGGCCAAAATCCCATTCAAACCATTTTGCCACAAAGATATCATCCACTTAACCCCCTTGATTTGGTATGGCTTCAGCAAGCCTCCAGTCATCAATGGAACCAGCTTTTTTTGCTCTTTTTCACATCTCTCAGCTGCAGTTAGGCTGGAGTCTTCGGGGGACACAGAGTCACAGGATCTTCTCAGCATGGCTGCAACTGCTTTCTTAGCTTTATTCTAAAAGGAGCGAGGAACATCAGGAGCCAGTTGAAAGAGGCAGAAGAACTACCCATTATAAAGGTGAGCTCAAAAACTTAAACTAAAGACGAATCAGGTAACTCGCGTGATCTAAGACCGTAAACTTGCAATTTTAATGAAAAGGAAACAGCTCAATGTGAAAACGTGGAGAATCAGTCCTAAAATAATGACCCACTGTATTCATGGCGATTCAACAAACAAAGTACAACATCAAAATTGATATTGAAATCAAACATATATACATCAGTAGTAGGTAACTTACATTATTATACTGATTAGAAGAAGCAGCCTTACGTTTGCGTCCACGACCTTTCTGTTTTTCTTTTGGCTCTTCCTCTTCCTCTTCCTCTTCCTTCTCCACTTCATTCTGCTTGCAAATAAACAAGCAACATACAGAACAAATTAATAATGCACAAACCTATATTATAGGTAAACTACATAAAAGATTATCCCAGAAAGGTTTAATATAAACATAGGGCTAGCAAATGCCAAATTCTCAATTAGAATTTAGAGAAAATTTCAAAATCTGTCTTAAATTCAAATGGCTTGACCAAAGTTCTATGAATTCACATTGTCATAGGATGCGAACAAAAGATTAGTCAAACTAAGAAGACATTAGTTTAAATCCTAAGGCAACATTTTTCTAATTGGTTTCTACTGAACTAAAGAAGTATTTTAGTGAAATTAAAATTCACAGAAGAAACTAGACTCCCATTTTTCCAGCATAAATACACATCAACAGGTTTCTTACCAATGCCAAAAACAGTTATTCTTTTCATTCGTCTCTTCCCCAAACAATACAGAAAAGAGATCTTGAAAGATAGTTACCACAGTAATATTTTCCATTCTTTCTAGGAGGAACTCGGAGTAAAGTTGGGTCTGGGTCAGCAATTCATCAAGCTTACTAAACTTGAAATTTGGGTCTAATCTCATTGACTTGGCAGCCTCTTCCTCTTCTTTAGCTCTTCCCTCTTGCAGCTTTGCTTCTTCTTGTTTCATAGCTTCAGTTATCAGTGAAGCATCACCATTCTTCGCCTCAAACTCCATAGGAAGAGAAGAAACCTCCATTTCTGACTTTTCTTCCCCTTTGTCAGCAAGTGCCTCCTTCAAAGGGAAAATAAAACAAAATCTATCAACAATATGAAGACAAATTGGAGGTTTCTAGGGATCATTGTTCTAGCAAAGTGTTTGAAGATTTAGGCAAAGAAAATTCATTAATATTTCAGATGTTGATCGGGCTGATCAAGGTATAAAAAAGCGCATAAATAAAGTACCAACGTGGAATGATAATGCCAGATTCAGAAACGCATAGAAAGACTCTTAACTTAAAAGCGTTAATCCATCCTAACGTTTGAGAGATATGACACTTGAAGGAAAACATTAGCAAATTAGAAAGAATGCACCTTCTTAAGCTAGATTAAGGAAAATCTTATCGCATCCTTATATCAATTCTTATAAATAAGTGGTAAGTTTAAGGATTCTTTTGGAACAAATAATCCTAACCGCAACAAAACCAGTTTATTCCAAGAACAAGAGTTAAAATAGATCCAAGCCATTACCGTTAAACCCTAGACCTCAACCAAATAAGATAAAAACGCATTTTAAACAGATTAAAGATTATTGACTAGAAGTATGAACAAAGTAGAATGAACAAAAGAGAGAGAGAGAGAAACACTTAAACACCTCATCTTCTAAGACTGAAGTAGGAGAATCAGCAGTTCCGTTGTTTTTGTTGGCCTCCTCATTTATCATCGGCACCTCCATTTTATCGATCGCAAATCACACCACAAACTCTCCTTCAAAGGAAAGATTGAAACAAAAATTAGATGCCAAATTTAAAACAAATTTGCGTTAAAGCGAGCCTTGTTTGCTTTAACCGTGCTGAAACCTTGAAAATTTGAATACTTCCAAAGAAAATAAAACAAAAATATTTTTCATTTGAACAACAGAAGGAATACTTTTCTTGATTCAGGACGAATTAGTGAAGTCGACGAACCACTAGCAACATAAAAATAAACCGGACGAGAGAAAATTTAAAATGAAATGAAATACTGTTCCCTTCTTTAAAGTTTGAAAACACCGATGGAATTTAAAAGGTGGAGACCTTTCTCGAAAAACGGCAGAAAAAAGGGACCGGAAATGAAAAAAAAAATTAAAAAAACATTTTGTCCCATACCTGATTGATGGCTGATGCTCGATGGGAAGCCGATGAGAGACTTGACTCTTGAGAGATCGAGAGAGGGAGAGAGAGGGGGGTAAAAATGGGATTCCCGGGTAAAAAGGAGCGGCGACAGGAGACGAGGGGAGAGAGGGGTTTGGGCGGGAAAATTGAGAAGAGGGAACGACAGCAGGAAAGGTCTTGGTTTTGCCTTTATTTACGAGGATACCCAACAGGAGGAAGTGTTATTTGTGTTTATATCCGCGGCTACTTTACTTTACTGTACTGTACTTGGGGTGTAAATAGTCAAAAGGTTAATTCCAGAGGAGAGAGGAGAGAGGACCTTCCTCTGCTTTGCTCCCATTTCCATTTCCATTTCCTTACATTTCATTTGCTTCTCTCCATTCTTTTCTAAACGGAGAATACCCCCACCCGGTTAGGGCTGCAAACTGCTTGTTCACTTTACTTGTGATAGGATATATACCATCCAATTAAAATTTTAACTTTAATTACATTACAATAATAATTCAGAAATCCAACAATTCTAATGTAATTTATATTCCATGAACATAAGAAATAATAAAATTTGATGTAATTTTTATGTTCATCAGATGACTTAAAATATTTTTAACATTCATCAAATCATATCTCATTTGTAGGAAAATCAAGACATAACTAATATAAATGCAAACATCATGTATAAAAACTATTTCAAATTTTTTATTTGAGAAGTGTCATTTAGATTGTCAAGTTAAACAATTGATATTAGCTCCTCATATTATTTTAAAATGGATAATTCTAATCACATTCAATTTGTAATTATTAATGTGTAAATTATCTAACCTTCATCTTTTCCTATTGTGTTAATTTCATATTTGCGCCCATAAACTTTATGAAAAATTATATTCAAATTAGAATAAAAAAATATGAAATGTTTAATTCCAAAAAAGAAATTCTAAATGCATATCGATCTACTGTTGAGTCAGGTTCGTTTAAGTCAATGAAATATTTTTGAATTTGAATTCAAACTTGAGCTAGTAAAACAATGTTTAATTCCAACGATCAATATGAGCCTCTCCTGCTTGTATTAAATGGAGAGAATCTAGGAGACGCATGTTGCGCATCATCGGGTCCTCTCCGAGTCTGGACTGTTTCAGGCCCAGGCCCAGGATAAATTAGAATGATAAAACACAATATTAATGGATGAATGGAATTGATAAAATTAATCCGCAGATGAAGAGGAACAATGCTCGTGTCTGATGTTTCACCACCCGACTTTAACAATCCGAAGTTCCAAACGCATCCATCAATCGAGCCCCCTGCTTGATTAGCGCGTGCCATGCTTCCGAAGACGAACAGGAACAACACACCATCGCCGTCGCTGGTCTCTCTCATCACGACCCACATCCTCCGCCACCCCACCCCCTCCTCCCCTCGCTCGCTCTCCCTCTCTCTCCTCTCCTCCTTCCCCTCCCTCCCCTCCCCTCTCCCCTCCTCCCTCTCCCTCTCCCTCCTCAAACACCTCTCCCCCCACCCTCCTCTCGCTCTCCTCTTCTTCCGCTCCCTCTTCCACCTCTCCTCCCCCCCTCCCCCCATCTCCCCGCAAACCTTTCACCTCGCGCTCTCTCTCGCTGCGCAGCTGCAATCCACCCACCCTGACTATGACGTGCCTTCCCTTCTCTCCCTCGCTCGCCGCCTTGGCATACCATTCAGCCAACGCACCCTTTCTACTCTCATGCAACGCCACGTCGCATCTGGGAAGCCCGACAAGGCCGTGCGCCTTTTCATTTCAGTGCACCGCTTTCACGGCCTTCATCAAACCCTCCCCTGCTTCAATGCATTGTTAGACGCATTGTGCAAAGCGCGACATGTGGACAAAGCCCATTCACTGCTTCGATCTCTCAAATCGCGGTTCCCACCTGATGCTATTACCTATAACACAATAGCTGATGGGTATTGCCGCCGCAAGTGCACTTCCAAGGCATTGGACTTGCTAAGGGAAATGGTTGAGACTGGTATACAACCAACTAAGACTACATATAACATAATCCTAAATGGCTTCTTTCGGGCCGGTCAGGTACGGCATGGGTGGGATTTTTTTCTACAAATGAAGAAAAGAGGGAAGAAAGATTTCACCTTTCAGCCTGATGTCGTTACTTACACCACTGTTGTTCATGGTCTTGGTTTAAACGGGACGCTGGATAGAGCACACGAGGTGTTCGATGAAATGATAGAGAAAGGCTGTTTGCCAACAGTTGCCACGTACAATGCTTTAATGCAGGTGACATGTAAGAAAGGCCATGTGGAAGATGCTCTTAAGATATTTGATGAAATGCCAATTAAGGGCTGTGAAGCCAATATTGTGACTTATACGGTGTTGATTAAAGGGCTCTGCCATGCCGGGAAAATGGATCATGCAATGAAGTTATTCGAAAAGATGAAACAAGCTGGACCAGATCCAAATGTGCAAATATACAATATCCTTATGAGGCACATGTTAGAAGAGGGAGAGATAGAGAAGGCATTGGATCTGTTCAATAAAATGGGCGATAGAGGGGCCTGTTTGCCTAACAGAGACAGTTTTAATATAGTGATAAGTAGGATGTTTGTGAGAAAGAGACCGCAAGATGTTTTAGTGGCTGGTAAAATGACAAAAGAAATGGTCGAAAGAGGGTATTTACCAACACGTTTCATGTTTAACCGTGTTCTTAATGGTCTATTATTAACTGGCAATCAAGCCTTTGCAAATGAATTGTTGAGGTTGCAAGAGAAGCACAAGCGTCTTCGCCGAGAGATCAGATTGTAAACTTGTTACATTGTGTTACTTTTGCCTTTTCCAATAGTTGTCGAAATAACTGCCAAGAGATCAGATTGTAAACTTGTTACATTATATTACTTTTGCCTTTTCCAACAGGCATAGAAATAACTGTAATCGCTCTAGCAAAGAAAAAGAAAAAAAGGTTGCATTGAATTATATGAGTTGCAAAATTTTGAAGGCAACACTTGTTAAAAAAAAAATGGGTGATCCAAAGTTAAAGAGTAACCATGGCAGGTTGCTGCATATATTTGCTAGTTAGTAGCCACTTTGGGGCCATGTCAAATTACAATATTCAGCTTAGATGACAAGTATGATGTTTACATTATCAGAGGCAGGAACTTGTATTACAGTACTGTCCTTCTTGGTCCTGGTACGTATACTGACTAAAATACTCACTTTTATTTTGTATCAGGATACAGGCACATTCTGACATGATTAGTTTCTGTTTTACATTCTTATTTGGTTGATTAATTGAAGCTTAGCGGCTGTAAAGATTAATAGAATAGCTGAAAGTACATGAAAAAAAGTTTAACAATGTACAATATTATTTTGAATTAAGAGGATCACGGGCAATTCATTATTTTGACTATTTTGAGTTTTAGTAATATTAAAAAAAATAAAGCTTAAATATGAAATGCAAGATCACATGTATGAAATTTCAATAATCTGAAATAAATGATCTTTGATACATCATTAAATAATAAAAAAATTATATGAAATTTAATTATCAGACTATCTATATGTCTAATAACATGTTTATTTTTATTTTCTAATATTATTTGATTTTTTTAAATCATTATTAAGTGTCAGAATCGTTAAAAAAAACCAATTATCAAGTGATCCCTTCTCTTTAATATTACATGGACTGGGTGAGGCAAAATTTTTAATTATGAGAGCAAATTGTGTAATTTTTTCGCGTTGAAAGAATATGAAGGTCAAAAAATATTATAGAAAGTATTTGAGAAAGTTTATTCAAGTCAAGTTGAACCTTCTAATTTCAAAAAAAGGTTAAGGCTGTCAATTACAGCATCCGAACATTAGTCGACTTGAAAGTAAAAGCTCAAAGCTCCCACTGGTTATGAGTAATATTTAAACAAATCATAATTCTAAATCCCCCGCCAACATGAAAAATGTTCACTCTTCTTTTACAACACGGCTATCTAAGAACTAAAGTGTTAAGTGATAACAAATTTACTTGCAATTCAATAGGAGTATAAAAAAGGATGTATATGTATGTTGTTTGTTATGGTGGTGCATCAATTCTCATGCAATATGATGACATGTGATACTTCATCGCATGATAAAACATACCTTGTTTTATCATTTTTTTTTGCTTGACGTGTATAAAATATAAATTACATTCTAATAGTTATATTTTATAATATTACTAATAGATCCTCGCTAAAATAAAAATGAAATAAGTGTTAAATCACTTTAGAATATTTGTATTTGATAGTATTAAAATAAATAGATGAAATAGTGAGAATAAAAAATATTAAAAAAAAAAATAATTCAATGATTTAACTTTACTTCATTTTCATAAATATTTTAATTTACTCTACCTTAAATCACTTTCATTTATACATTAAAACGTTTTAAAGACTTAAATTATTTTTACTTCATTTATTAAATGAAGGCTATAGATGCCCTAGCATAACGTTGCATTTTTTTTAATTTCCTTGTCCTTTACTGACCACGTATCCATGTCCACTGCTCTTGAAACCCACTGTCAGTATTCAGTACTGGAATCAAATCAACGAACTTCTAACCTCATTTTAAAGCTCAATTGCAAATGCACGGGTCAGTGCTTGTACTGTACACGCTTTATTCTCTGTAAGATATGATCAGCTGCCTTGTAAGAATTAATTCTCTCAGAACAACTGCTGGAAAATTTTAAATTAATCAGATCTCAAACATATGATTTCTACACAATGCATTAAGGATACAAAATAATTACCACCGGCCAAACTAAACCTTACATCTCTTCACAGAAATCCACAAACAAAACCTAGGCTGCACCTAGCAATAACTCTACACCAGCACAAACTACTGACATAAAATTAACATCCTAAGGAATGAATGTCACACAGGTGTTCTTCAAGGTCGTCTGTTGGGCATAGTCTGCAGCCTATCTGAGACCATGTTAGGCGGTCTTACACCACCGACTACTGCACTTGCATAGGCAGCTGCTAATCTGTTAGCGACCATAGGAGGCGGGTTAGGGTTAGGGTTAGGGTTAACTCGTTGCCGCCCTGCCATTAGTTGTGACCGTTCTTGAACTAGCCTCATCTTGAGTTTGTCGGCCTGCTCTCTGACACGTGCGATGATGCTCTCTAGTTCAGAAAACATTGCCAGCTTAGCCTCCATCTTTCGGAACTGCATTTAATCAACAAAGACCCAAGTCATATCTTGCAAACAATAAAAAATTAACACATGTTAGTCTTTTTTGATAATGAATGAATATGAACAAATGTTGTCTTGCTAATAGTTTCTTATTTTTTTTCCACTGTCTGCAATTTCTTCAAGATAATACGATTATAATAATAATAATAATAATAATAATAATAATAATAATAATAATATTATTATTATTATTATTATTATTATTTTTATTTTTAGTAATGTAATTTGTTTTGGGAGCCAGGCAGGTGGGAGTAGGGAGTAGGACTTAATTGCAAGTACGTGCAGATACTAGTCTCATACTTCATGCAAGGTGAGGTGCATTGTCCTGAAAGATGTACCTGTTTCTCAATAATAACAGTTACGAGTTGCCTGATTTGATCCTCCTCTTGCTTGGCGAGGAACTTGGCCTTGACGGCAGCTGCTGCAAGTGCAGTTGCAGCAGCTCGTTTCAACCTTACTATTTCTTTACTATCTCCATCATTTCCATTACCAGCATCTATCTTTGAGGGCTTCTCATCACTGCTGGTTGTTGCTTCTTTTCTTTCACTTGGAACTAGGAGATACAAAAGGCTAATATTATTTCCATGCTTTCAGCAAGACCACTAAAAATATTGTATATTACACCACTACCCTCTAGGCCTTCATCCATACAATACGCATCATGCATCAAGTTTTACAACCCTCAAAATGATTCCTCAATAGTACTCTGAACATGGACATAAACTCCTGAAAACACCAGTCATTTCTCTCCAAGTATATTATTCAAAATGGTTCAGAATTAAAGAAAGTAGTACCTGATTCCTCCAAATTCGATGTTGGCCCATTTGTTTGCTCTAGTTCATGTTTGCCCTCTGGTTTTTCTACCGGTGGCTTCAATTTATTGTCTACATCCATATCACTTGGTGACCCAGCTTTTTTCTCATTATTTTGTTCTTCTTTTGCATTGTCTTCTGTTGCACCAACAGCTTTTGTACTGCCAGATGGTTCCTGTTCCTTCTCAACATCATTTTCCTTTTGGGTATCAGGGATGCTGCTGTCATTATTTTTATCAGCACTGGGAATGGCTGTTTCTTCCTTGTGAGATTCACTGCTCAGGTTTGAAGGACTTTATTACCCTAACTTGTGATACAAGAAGATGAAATGGTTTGTTCAATATTTAGACTCTCTTATACAGCAAAATCACAAACCTAGCAGACGACGGTAATGCATTGCTGACATCATCAGCGGGAGGATCCTCAAGGATAAAGCAGTGTCGGATGGCAAGTTGTAGTGCGGGAGATGACTCTGACATGGCTTTCAGTGAACTTCGGTGACATGATGTCATGCTGATCTCATGCTCCACTAGACCCGTTAAAAAGGCCGCCTGCAAGCACGAAACCATGAGTATTAGCCAATACATGTTATACATTTGTAATTAAGCTAGGTGTTAAAGTTTTTACTTAAATGCAACAAACAAACTGTGCATACCAATGCCATGACCGGGTTGCCTGCATCTGCAAAGGAACCCAGCTCAGATTCCTCCGGCGAATATCCAACTGCCTTAAATGCATCTTTTAGCACATTAATAGCAGTTTCAGGAGTACACTCTCCCAGTAAACTATTATTATTTTCACCAGAACTCTTTTCAACCGTATGATCAGTATCTAATGGTTCAGACTGATCTACAATACCCATGTTTTCCCCATCTTTTTTTCCATCAGAATCTTTTTTCTCATCAGTTTCCATTCTATCAGAAGCACTTTCATCAGGTCCTTTTTCTTTTCCTTTTTCTTCGGTTTCCATTTTCTCTTCTACTTTTACACTTTTGGTCTCATCAGTAGTGTTATCTTCACTGGCATACAGGAATGAGTCTTCTATGGGCATTTCAAGAAAATGAAGCATACACTGAGCCTTGGTTTTTGTGCCAACATGATCAGCTATTTCATTCCAGTTTGCACCAAATAATTCTAAAGCTTCAAGAAGAAGTAAGGTTTCTTCATCTGTCCAGGTGGCTCCACCTACACCTGAAGCCTCTGCTGACTCCATTAAGATGAAATCAGCTGGTGCCATGCCTGTACCAAATTTTCCCTCCGTGTAACAGTCAGTACATAGATCAAAATCAGCCTAAAAAAGAGAAATGATACAACAAGTGGTTAGGAATTCTTACTAAATTATATAATATACGAGTCATCCACTATGTCAAGGATAAACAGCCCAACCAAAAAAAAAAAAAAAAAAAAGAAGAGGAACTTCTCGTATTTCAGGGATTTCAAAATACAAGTTCGCCAAATTCTAAACATATATTTTTTTAGTGCTCCTAGTAATTACTGGTAACAGCTGGTATTAAAAAGTATTATGGACTTGAATACTAAGTTTAATTGAAAACAATTTGGTTGCTTCTATTATCTTAGGAATACATATAATGAGATGTTGGTTTTGCATAAGCAGCAGCGAGGGATGGTAGCAAGAGGTCGAAACACAGTTCCCCTGGTTCTAACCCCTTCCAGAGAAAGAATTTAATTATGCAATGTAAGTGTTTTATTTCACTTTTACCAATTGTAAGTGAAATAGATGGGCAAAACCACCTTTCGGACAAAAAAAGGAAAAAAGAAAGAAGAAAAAGTATCTTATAAAGTAACTAACTTGAGTCCGACAGTGGTACCGCTTCCTTGAACAATCAGCTTGGCAAGAATTGCAATGATACTCAATTGAGGGCTCCATCAAGGCCGCAGAATCCTCCTTGAGACCTGGCTCAGGTAGCACACCTTGTACAGGAGCCAGTGAAGGCACAGCCTCTGCTTTCTTTGGAATTGGAACAGACATCAGATGTGGCTGACTTGTCTCAAATTGGTACAACTTCTCAACCAAAGAAGCATCTTTTTTATCTCCTTTTGCATCCTCTTCATTTTTGGAGGTATCTTCTCCAGTTGGGGGAAACGGGTGGAAATTTATCAAACCCCAATGATCTAAGAATTCCATTACCTCCTGCCATAAATCTGAATCCTCCTTGGATAATTCAGTCAAGTCTTTGAGCTCGATTTGAGATTGTGGATTTGAGTGAAACTTTTTCATGATTGAATTTCTGATTATCATGTACAACTCAGGTGTTCTTTTTTCAGATTTCTCGTCAAAGAAAGACACTAGGGTTTGCTTCTCTATTTCATGTATCGACTTCCATGAAAACCAACCTGCACATGTTACAATTACCTGTTAGAAGCATATTCAAGCAAGTACAGTGTTGCGATAGAAGTGCTTCCATGTAGAATAATTTATGTCTGTGAGGTAAGTGCACTTCTCTTTATTATTAGCTAAGTATTACTCTATGTTCTTGCATGACAATTCTTTTCATGAAAGAACCTGCATCTAAAGTTGGGTAGGAGCCTGCAAGAACAGCAATAGTAAGATGCAAATTGTATTGTCTTTCTTTGCAATAAAATTGGACATGCATCGAGTATTCTTCAGCTTGCATATGCAAATTCTTATTTCCCACAATATAGACAACCAAAAGTTGGTACATTCTGAGTTTGAAGCTGAAAATTTGAAGCGAAGCATACGGAAACAGCTAAAGTACTGAAATTTCAATTGTAGGACAATGAGGGAAAAATGTGTCTCACCAGCAAAGGTCGGAACCACATGCACATCCTTCCCGCGAGACTTCACCGCCTCAAATTCTAAATTGACGACATTTTCCTCCTCTTCTCTCCTGATCGTTAACTGATCCACGAGCTCTTCATCCACCGCTGCGGGATCAAAGCCCGAACCACCTAAAGCTGCTCCGTTCAAGTCGATCAGGAGTTCCTTGGGCCCCGCAGGAGCAGAGGCGCTAGCTGCTGGAGCCCCGAGCTTGTTGGGGGACTGACGGGCGCGGGTTAAGGGGCCTGAGTGGTGAGATTGAAAGAGCATGTGGTGGGGGAGAGCGCTAGGGTTTCTGTCCTTGGACTGGCGCTTGGAAGGGGTGGAGAAGGCGGCGGAGAGGTTGGAGAGGGCGGAGATAGCGGCTTTGGCAGCGTTGCGCTTGGGGTTGCCACCTCTCCGGCGATGATTTGGGGCTTCCGCCGGCGGCGGAGAGGGGTCGGTTGATTTGCTCTCCATTTGTGACGGAGGGGTTGGTCTGTCTGTTTCGAGAGAAAAAGAAACAGGAGACGGGGTGATGACGGTCTCGCAGCTTCACTCCAAAGTTCAGGCCGCTTTGTGTTGGTTTTCAGTGTTACTTCCGGCGCTGTCTCTCCTTTTTCTCCCTTTCCTTTCCTTTCCTTTTCACAAACTTAAATCTAATTCCTTCGTCATTCTAGCAAAGAGGAACGACCTCACTTACTTGTATTTGTTGTTGCCGTAATTTATTTGTTCTCCCTTATAAAACGCGGGTGCAAACTACGCTACACTTCCTTGTCGGATCGGTGTTAAAACGAGCTACAGTGATAATTTAACATTGACCTTGTACATAAAAATAATTATATATTATATACCATCAATTTTACATTCAATTAAACATGATTCATATACTTTAGAATGTTTTAAATACTAATGTCTCATCTAGCAAATGGATAGTTATTAATTTGGTTCGTGGGATATAGAGTAGTGTCTGAATTCTCTCTCCGTCTCTTCATTAGATGAGAGAGAGTGAGAGATCTAAGAGAACAAGAAATGAAATAAACTCTCCAAAGAAATCTTGTTATTTTGGAAGATCAAATCGTTGGTGAACTCATGCTTAAGAGAGAGACTGATTCATATATGTTTCCGTAAATCTAAACTAAAAATGAAATAGAAAATATATTATGTATTTGTGAATTTTAATTAAATGTTTATATATTTTCTTAAATTGTTACTATCTTATGCAAATTAATAATTTATAAAATAAATATTTTAAATATTATATTATAAATATACAAGAGTATTTTGATCATTTTATACTTAAAAATTGAATATTATATTACAAATTAACTCTCAGTAGTTGTTATCACTAATTACATAATTCGAGAGAATGTTTGTCTGAATTAAAAATTTGGAACTAATTTATCACAACCTAAAATTTCAGAAGACATCCACAACATCATCTCTATTTTCTTTCACAAAAATTATTTGTTCGATTAATATAAATACTTTATACTATATATATTTTTCTCATAAATGGTATAAAATGATTGTAATTTTGTTGGGCAATATTTAAGAAGCGTCGACCTGTCTATGTTCTTAATAATGAATATCGTAAATCAAACTAAAAAATTTATATCGAAGAACAATTATCTTATCTATAAATTGTATATCTTGTCACTAAGAGGAGCAAATTGTGGCAATGAGGTCGATCTAGGGGTAAAAACGGGTCGAATAAGGATTAGATAATGCTCAAATCGTATATGTATCCATTTTTAATTTTCGGTACGAACATGGATACATATATAATTGGATATGAATATAATCGAATACGAATACAGAT
Organism: Bolboschoenus planiculmis; assembly: GCA_031770325.1. Classification (NCBI taxonomy): domain Eukaryota; kingdom Viridiplantae; phylum Streptophyta; class Magnoliopsida; order Poales; family Cyperaceae; genus Bolboschoenus; species Bolboschoenus planiculmis. Next base: position 3,773,465 of record CM062780.1, read on the forward strand.
CGAATATTAAACAGATATAAATATATATCGAATAATAAGCGAATACCAATATGAATACGAATATATTTCGAATATTAAAACAAATTTTACACTAAAAAAATATAGTCAATGCATAAAATGATGCAAATTTTTTCCATAGCAAATTTTTTTACCACAAAATGTACATTTTGCTAACAAAAATTGAGTAATTATCATTATACCTCTAATAAAAATATACTGACAAATAACATTCTTTCGTCAAAACATATCAGATTTTAAAATCTATAAAAACTATATTTTGCTATATATTAATCACTGTCACTGGATGTATGCGAAATATGTTATATTAATTTTTTTTGAAGCTTTTTGAAGAAACATACATTGATTAGAAAATTAAAGAAGTATAAATAAACTGGGAGAAAACTTTTTGAAGAGGTATGTTGAAATTATAAAATTAGAAAAACTAATAGTATTATATAAATTTTAGTTGGCTACCCAAACTAAAGCCTAGTAAAAAGTAATAAACAAATGGATTGGTTATATAGAAAACGAATATCGGAAAGATTCATTTTTGTGGATACGGATAATTATCCATATTCATATCTGTATTTGTATCCATATTCGTATCTGAAAATAATAAGTAATGGATAATTATCCGTAGCTGTATTCGTATTCATATCTGTATCCGAAAGTAATAAATAAATGAATAATTATCTGTATCTATATCCGAAAGTAACAAATAAATGAATAATTATCCGTATCTATATCCAAAAATAACAAATAAATGGATAATTATTCATATTCGTATCCGAAAGTAACAAGTAATTGGATAATTATTCATATCCGTAATTGTATCTGTCTCTCCAATTTAAAATTATATCTATATCCGTATTCATAAAATATCTTTATCTGAATATCCATATCCTCAAAATCTAAATACGGACAGATAATATCTAATCCGTTTTACTTTAATGGATTAATTATATAGAAAACGAATATCCGAAAAATCTTTCAGATATGAAATTATCCGTATCCTTATCCGTATCCGTTTCCGCCTTTCAAATTTAAAATTGTATATGTATTTGTATCCGTTTAACTTATATCCATATTCGTATTCGTATCCGTAAAATATCTGTATCCATAAAATCTGAATATGGATGAATAATATCGATCCGTCGATCCATATTACTAAGACTGTACAAAAAATATACAAATCATCAAATTCATCCAACACAATCCGTTTTTACCTGGGTTGAGATGTTGTCGGATAGGATACGAGTTTAAAGTTTAGTCAACCGTTAGTTCAGGTTGGATTCGTCTTAACCCGACCCACCTATTTTGAATACTATATTCTTAAATATTTTATGTTTAATTTTTATTAAAAGTAATAAAATGAACCATTCATAAGTGAGAATTAATCAATGATAAATATATTGCTTATTAACCCCTACTTACCACTAGAGTGATAAAATCTGGGCTATTTTTGGGAGGGGCAAAAGAAAACAAAAAGGATTGAGAAAAAAGATGCACAAGGAAGAAGTGTCGACTTTAGCTTATAATAGAACGGTTTGTATTTGTTGGGGCACGAAATACACCCGAAACCCTCATTCTCACTTGCAGATTTCCAGGAAGAAAACTGCTGCTAGCACCTCAATTCTCAATTCTCAATTCTCAATTCTCAATTCTCAATTCCCATCCCCCTCCCCCTCCCCTCTCAGCCTCTCTAATGGCCTTTACACTGAGGTACGCCGATGCTTTGGCGGTCGTCTCCATCTCCTTCGCCACGGCGCTCCTCTGCGAAGCCATTTCCTGGCTTTTGATCTATCGCACCTCCTCCTACAAATCCCTCCGTCAATCCATCGATCGCGCCTCCAAGAAACTCGATATGCTCAAATCGCCTTCCAACAAGTCCGCTCCCAATTCCAAGAAGCTGGATCGGGTCGAGACCTCCCTCAAGGAATCCACCCGCGATCTCTCTCTTGCCAAGTTCAAATCTGGAGGGGTTGTTGCGGGCGTCTTGATTGTGGTGTTTGGGCTCTTGAATTCCATGTTCGAAGGGAAAGTCGTTGCCAAATTACCCTTTGAGCCGATCCCTTTTGTGAGAAAAATGAGCCACAGAGGCTTGCATGGGACTGATTGGACGGATTGCTCTATGGTGTTCTTATACTTCCTTTGTTCCATCAGTATCAGGACCAATTTGCAAAAGTATTTGGGATTTGCGCCTCCTAGAGCTGCTGCTGGTGCAGGGCTCTTCCCCATGCCAGATCAGAAGATGAACTAATGAGATCTTGATTCTTCCTAGCATAATTTCGGGTATGATATTGCTATTTTTTTTTGTCCTTTTTGGCTGATTAATGTGTTAACCTAATCCAAATATGATATCATAAGGATTAGATAAACCCCCAAAGAAGTCATATGGCTTTTCCTAATTTATAATTGATGCAAATTTTGGTATTTGGTTAGGTTGTTGAATATGAAGGTCCTGTTTTATCGCATTACTGTGACACTGTTTGTTATTTATAGATGCTGTAGAGGTTTGTAGGGTTCTACTGACAAACTTACCATTTACCAGTATGGCTGGTAACATACAATGGTACACTACAACCCTTGCTGGTGCTAAATTAAATCCGCAACTGAGACTTGTCATATAGAGAGAATGCTAGTATCTTTTAGTTTTGAATTATGCAATTGATTGTATATATCTATTGACCTCAGCAGTTCCTTTTTACAATTTTTGTTGTAGATTTACTGTTGGTTCGTTGAGAAAGCTGATCTTTTAAAGAAGAGTCAAGTTAGTGTTACAAATATGAATGAAGAACAAGGAGGGTAAATCTCCTAGTGAATTGCAGAATATGATCAATCTTTTTTCCTTCTGATTGTTACAATAGAATATTTAGTTTCTGATGGTCTGTGTGCCAATCATTTATTCTGTTACTGCCTTCAGAAAACCAATCTATATTTTCATTAACTTTTGGATATTGACTATGCACTCGTGACATTTGTTTTTGTAGCGTTTGTTAATCTTTTCCATAGATATCGCCGTTTTATTTCTGATGCTGATTCTTGTGTTTCTCTTTGTCGCTACCAGCGATGTTTTTAGTTGTTAGCTATACCTATACGTGTTAAAGCTTATTGCTTCTGTGCAGTTGCAATGCCTAATTCAAGAATGTAAAATTAATTGCTAATTTAACAAGACTCTTTCAACTATGAAGCCATGATTGTAAGGCTATTGTAGGAACATAAATATTAGAATATAATTGAAGAATAGTTTCATTAATTTATATTTAGGAGAGGAGAAAAAATGATTGGATATTGTTTAAAAAGTAATTATAGTTACTGTTGTGGCAAAAGAAAACATTTATTTAGAAGTGCAATGATAGTCATGCTCTCATTAGGATTAATTGATTATAGAGTCTATTTTACATTGCCAACAATTAGCAAAAATAAATTCTGAATTTAAATACTGAGATCGGTAAGATTTCTCGGAAAAAAAATGGCGATTACTGGGCCTCTATGTCATTTGAGGAAGTTGTCCTTCAATTACAGGAAGCTACAGTGAGATATAGGTGATCTGGAGTAGACCTTGGCCCTTGTGAGAGCTCTTCCATCAAACAAATTAAAGACTAATATGTGATGTTAGCAGGAAACTCCACTTAATTAAATATTAATATTTTTGCAATGAGAAAGGAATGATTTCAGAATACACAAGTTTGCACTGAATTTTTGAATTTCAACAATGAGTTTCTTTAACAAAACCATAAACTAATCTTCTTGCTTTGTTGAGCACAAGGCGCAAACCATAACAGGAAAAATAAATCACTAACAACCATACATACAACGAAAGTTCAATTAATTAAAACATGTGCAGTACAGCCAACAATTTTCTCACAGATCAGAAACTAACTGCCATTCACTTTCCTGCAATTGCTCCTGATCTCCCCATCAGTCCCTGTCAGGGGGCTAATATTTCCCATATTTATCATCGACTGTGCAAAACTCGTGAAGAATGTGTTCTGACTACTCGCATAGTTGTTCGCAGTTGAAGCGGTCGAAGCTCCGGTTGTGGAGAGCAACTCTTGGTCAGACTGCAGGAGGCCTTGATTGTTTTGGAGGTTTAAGTAGTAGCTATTGTCGAATGTATCTGGCGTCGTGGGGTCCAGGTTGTTCAGCACAGTGCCATCTCCGTTTTGTGGACAGCTCTGTTGTAGTGTGGCTAGGTAAGACGAGCTAAGGCTCGGGTCGGCGCTGCCACTCCCACTGAAGTTGTAAAGCCTGTTGGAGAAGAACTTGCACTGCGCTTTTCCAAATGTATGGGCTCCTGTGAATGATTTTTTTGAATTAGATTAAGAATTTTTCAATTCAAAGGGCCAGAATACTGAATTTGGAGGTTAAATTGAGCACAAGGCAAATTTGAGCCTGTGATCTTATTTGATTTTGCATATTAATCATCCATTCATGTATTTCTATTTTGAATTGTTAATTTCATTTGTTTTAAAGCTTACTTACCAGCTGGTGGTGCCTTGATCAAATCTTAAAGTCTGGATATTAGGCCAAACAACTTGAGAAGAAAAAAAATGGTTAACCTGATAGTGTGGTGAGATCATTGTCGTCAAGGCCGACGGCTGAAAACTTTGACTGGAGGGTGCTGAGGTCATCAAATGGACTTGGCAGGCCGGTATTGGCGCCGTTCTGGTTCGCTGTTGTGCTATCTCTTCTTCCAAGAAGAACTGTCCATGATGGTCCACCAGCCTGAAACAATTGACATCCTTTAATTTTGAATATTCCAAAATGTGAAACAAAATATTAGCATGATGTAGCAAAAAGTTGTACAGAAACAACATGTCTGCTTCACAAGTTCAAATCAACTCTTTTAAGCTAGACAACATTTTTATGCATAGTTATTTCCAGGATGCATTATGTAATTCTTACTTTTCTGGGGATAAAATGATAATTTGCAGGAATAAAAAGGATATCGAGAAGTTAAAAAAGTTAAACTCACTAGATTAACAGATATTTCAGCAGCAAGGGCAAGGATATCAGCACAGGAGACAACTCCGGGACAGACATTCTCGACAGCAGTCTTGATGTCATCAACGACATCAAAACCGCGAAGCGAGTTATTGTTTGGGCGTGCATCCTTCTCACTTTCAATGGAATCACTGTTGTCTAGCAAAACAGACCCGTCACAGCCCTAACATCATAGTTCACAAAAAGGAGGAAATACAAAGTTAATGTCAAATCCTACGCGAGATAAAGAGAAAAAAAGAAGTAAGGCATGATGGAAGTGTAGACCATTACATCGACAAAACAATCATGGAAGAAAAGGCGAGTGAGACTGGCTAAAATGCGTGTATCAGACTGTTGTGCCTGTTGAATTACGCCAGTAACAATACTGGACACATTGGAGCAAGCGGTGTCATAAAAGGTGGAGCTGAGTTGAGCTTGAGAGCCTTGGCAAAGCAGGACCAAGGAAATCCCAAGGACTAGAACAAGAGAGCTAAAATAAGCCATGTCTGCTAGCTTTTGTTGAAGAAATTAGTATAGCTGGATATGAATTGCAATTAGGGAAGCTAGCTTGTGTGGAATACGCTTGAAAGAGCCATACGTATATATTTATAGGGGAACTAAAGGGCTTAATTTTTGGCCTGTGAAGAATGAACAATTGCACTCAATAATTGAGTGATGCATGCAGTGGAAGCTTCTTATTTTTTCGTGAAGAGAATTAAGATGGATCATGGTCAATTATGTCATTTATTTATTTTATACGGAGAAATACGTATTATATTATATTGTATTAATGCATATGGAGCTGAAATTGTAGCTCACCGGAGTAGATGGAAGTCAATATCAATATCAGAGGGTCAATTCAAAGATATTAGAGAGTATGTATGCAATGCAATGTAGAATTGAAGACTGAAAGGGATCTTTGGTCTCCTCTCATTATGTATCGATCATTCAAACCTTATCTGGGTAGCAGGGTAAGGTTTCCTCTCATTATGTATCGATCATTCAAACCTCTCATTAATCTTTATCGAGTTTAATTTTTTTTGAAATAGTAATCGAAACCATCAGTTTCTTAATGAAACTAAAAATATTTGAGTATTATAACTCAATACTCTTGGTTCATATAAAATTACTGTTTTAATTCAAACTACTCTCCTTACTCCTACAAATGAGAACCAACTGCTAGTATTTATGATACCACAATCCGATATCTAGATAATCAACAATTTATCAGCAAAATCAAAATCTTTCTAAAACGTTTTTCCTCCATGATTTAAGTCTTCTTTCAAAATCCTGCTGAGGATTCGTTTCTTGCCAACAACTTTGGAAGAAATGCTGTGCCAAACAAAACAATAAAGCGTATATAGAAATTTGCCCCCGAATCCATACTCATGTATTTCCTTTTTAAACCATCCTCCGAGAAGTAGCAGTCTTTCTTTTCTCGAGTTTAATTAATTGATGCATTCTGAGAATTGTTCTGCACAAAATTTAAAACGAATCTTAAAGTAACGGACGGATCATATATATTTCGTGCTGCACGGTGACACATATATAGCAGAGGATATGAGGAGATAAAATGTAACATTTATATGTACCATGCTTTTTAGGAGATTAATTTAATTTTGAAGTTATGGAAACTAGGTCAACGCTAGCTTGAGGAAGGCAACATGAAATGTGCAACTGACATGTATCTATTGACAATGTTGGTCTTCTTTCAAAGCGCCCCATTCTTTGAGGAGCAAATCAAGGAGCAAAGACAAAATTTCAAAGTTCAACAAGATTGCTACTGCGATGCACATGGCTAGCTAGCTATATATGTGTCATGATTTTTCAAGGTGACACCGCAAATTAAACTCAAACTCGAATTAAAAAAAACTATATCAGAGATATGGAAAGGAGGAGATCACAATCCTGTGCTCAAGTTTGTTTTGTTGACATTAACAGCGCGTCCAAACATATCAGTTTGTGCCAAGGATGTATATGCCGAGTCGGACACGTAACCACCAACAATGGGTCCGAGCTTATATATATTATTACTCTCAAGATTGGGTTTGACATCTCATGATGCCCATGTTTATTTTTTCTTCATGATTGGCTAGTAAAAAAATATAGTTAAGCATGAGATGAACAATGTACTTGAAAGATATCAAATATAGTTCAATAATTATCTAAATAATTAATTAAACAAAGTAAGCCATGCGTTATTGTAAAATGAAATAACTTAAGGCTGAAGTTGATAGTCATGATGGGTTGTCTCTTTTTAGTTAAGCGGGGCAGTTATTATTAATTAATAAAGAAAGAGAAAGCCACTTGGTAGTGGAACACTCTTTAGTTTTTTGTAATTGTAAGCATCAAACTTGTTTTGATAGTAGAACCAGTCAAGAAAGAGCGCGTCACCAAATCTATCTGCTGGCAGTCTGAAAACGATTCAATCAGGCACTGATTAACTGCAACTTTATCCATCAATTAATAAACTGATTACTGAATTTTAGATGAAGTAATTACCCACAAGCTATATCAAAACATTTCATTTTTTCTGTACTTGATACTATGTAGCTCAGTTATATAATTTCTCCAATTTTAGATCCGCGTCACAGAGATTATGATTAAGACATCAAGATCATTTTTGCTTAAAACTTTGAACAAGCTTGCTTAATCCAACACGGCAATAGATGGCCATGCCAATAAACATAATGATTTATAAGAAAATCAGATAATGTTCTATGGTTGTATAGCTGTTGTCAGATGTCACTATCTCGTACCTTGACATGTTTGGTTCTTATAATTTTTTTTTTCTCAAATCATAATTTATATAATCTGAATAATAATTTATGTAACATAGATCTTAACTCCTTTAAGATGAACACTAAGGAAGTAATTAATTTTTATTTTTTCTTGTCAGATTTGTCAGAGTTGATTCAAGACCTCTTTGTTGTTTTCCAGCTTACACGACATGCGATATTGAGGAAGAGAATCATTCAAATCTCGATATACTGATGAAAGTGCAAAATTTCGGTGCATAACCGTCAATCCGATCGGCAGCAGAAACATGAAGCGCAACATAGAATCTCAATCCGACCAGTGGACCCTTAAAAGTAATTGGTTGATATGTGACAACATACCTAATTCCAAAATGACATCTGACAATATATATACTGTGGCACTGGCTCATCACATCCTCTGTAGCGGCTTGAAAGGCCTCCTTTTTAATAAGCCCGTCCCAGTTGAGACGACTTCAACCCACTCAGAGTTGTCAAGCAACTTGAAGCATACAAATTCTTATTTTTCGAGGGGGGTTAATTCATCTAAATTGTCCGTAGCAGAATATATCTAAACATTCTAAAGTGCAATACTGCAACACTGTGAAAAAGGAAAAATGAAACTTAAGTTCCATATCAATTCTAGAACAAAACAAATTTATATTAGTAAAACCCCTTATCCTTCTCCCAGTATAATGCATAAAATATGTACAAACTTCTCCACGACTCCCCCCTTGATCAAGCAGCCTTCTTGCTGGTATACCTCGATGCACAAACAACATAAACCAAGAGATTAACAAAACTTAATCCTGCCAGGAGCCAGAAGAAATAATCAAGATGCCCCTGATTCAGATTATCAGGAATCCAACCGGGACTTCCACCTTTGGTGGTAAAGTACGTTACCAGGGTTAAAATAAATGAACTCAAGTAATTGCCGAGTGCAGTGGTTAGGAGAGAAAATGCACTGCAGAGGCTCCGCATGGCATCTGGCGATTGGTCATAGAAAAATTCGAGCTGGCCAATGAAGGTGAATACCTCTGCAGCACCAATCAGGAAGTACTGGGGAATCTGTGTGAGAATAGGTGCTTAGAGTCCCTTTTCTTTTCAAAAAGAAATATCAAGTCGTGTTATATTAATATTAAATTACTATTTTGATTGGTATTCTCAAGAGACTGCAATCTTAACTTTCTACATATATATTATTGTGATATCGTCTGAAAATGTACAGTTGCTTTTTTTTGCAGCAACATCTCAAAAATAAAAAAATTGTTTTATCACTTACCCATAACAAAATACATTAATTGTCTCAATAAGTTCCAGAAATAGATGAGAGCTGTGATCATTTATTTTTTTACTACTGTATTTACCAGTTAGTAGTCTAGGAAAATAGAAAAAAAGAAATAGATGATTTGCTGAAGAAAGATATGCCAGCCTCAAAATTTTAGGTCCTTTTTAAGAAAGGGGCATAAAAACTTTGTAATTGTTCAGTTAACTGATCATTACTGGTTCCAAATTACTGTGGGATTTGCATGAAATTTTCCATGTATCTATTATAAGAAATCAAGGAGTAATAATTACTCACCTGCCACAAAATACTGAGCGGCACCGCAACCGGCTTATCAATCAACCCATCTTGCTTAGCAATTGCTAGCCTCCAAATCTCAAGGCAAGCAGCGGCTGTCATGGCCAAGATCGAAATAAACAACCCAATCCCCATTCTCTGGAGCTCTGAAAAACCCCTCTCTTTCCCTGTAAACTTCCTCACAAGTGGTACCAGAATGCTGTCATAAATTGGGACCCACAGAATCACACTCACCACATCAAATGTGGAGAGGGAGGCAGGAGGTATTGTGAATGATCCCACAGTTGTGTCAAGAACTGTGCCTTGCTCAACAAACATTGTTGACATCTGTGCGTACACAGCAGAGAAGACTATTGTTGTGGCCCAGACTGGGAACATTCGAACGAGTATCTTTAGCTCTTCAACTTGGGTCACTGTTACAAGTTTCCATGGGTTATATGAGTTTACTCCCTTTTTTTCAGCTTCAGTTATTGTAGCCGCTTTGTCGAGAAACCTGTTTAAGATTTAGGTTACAGATGTTAAGTTTTTTGGAACTTAAATAAAAAAGGATAAAAAAGGAAGGGTTTTTTTTTTGCATATTATGTCAAAAAAAATTTCACATTTACAAATAGAACCAGACCTCTCTTAGTTATTCACCAAAAACTTCCAGATAGTAATATAGTATGAAAAGATGTATTCCACTGAATGTTCACAAATTTGCCTCAACCTCTGACATATGTTTTTTTTCATACAAGTCCCATACTGAAGTTTCGAAAATTTAGATAACCACTTACTGCTAATTGATTAAAACAAATTGGTTATGCTAACATTCAGAACTCCCGATATTTTAGTCATTTTGGCCTTGATATATAACCACTTCTATTATCCAATGATGTTTGCAAGGTTTTCGAAAAGGTTGCATTTGTGTAAATATGACAAAATTCTTGTGTCAGTTTGCAAAAGACGAAAACACGAGCCTTTACATCTAAAGTCATACCTAAGTTCATCACTGTGCTCCAATTTCCGGCTCCCTTCAATTGCGGATCCCTTCTCCACCTCATACAACTGCGAACTATCACATGGTACTTCTACACTCCATTTTCCTATTGATGCCACTACCACCTGGCAAACTCTCATCAGTGGACTCCCTCCTGGTTTCTGAAACCGGTACAATGGCGTACCAGAGAAGAAACTCATAATTGCCAGACCCATGAAAACAGTTGGTATACCAAAACCTAAACCCCAACCCCAATTATCCTGTACCCAAACCAAGAAGCTACTGGAAATAAGAGCACCAATGTTAATGGAGAAGTAAAACCAGTTGAAGAAGGATCCTTTCTGGACCCGCTCAGCAGGATCTGTCTCATCAAATTGATCAGCACCAAAGGAGGAGACACACGGTTTGATGCCACCCGTACCAAGTGCAATTAGGTATAGGCCCAGGAAGAATACACCATATTGGGCTGGGCTCGCCTCTGGGCAGACAGATCTGTCACATGGTGGAGGTTCGAATATGGGTACTGATGCAGAGAGGGTTAGTGTGCCCATTCCCTGTAACAGAGATGAAACAACAGTTAAATGTCAGCAAATTTACATTTCATACCATATAACTAGGTAAATAATATGAAGCGAAATTAGGGAAAACCAGTGCTACTTAGTCTTACAGGAGTACTATTATAGCAATGGCTATACATTACTTTGCTGATTTCTATGCAAGTTTTTTAACTAAGCAATTCATTTAATATGAAAATATTTAAATACAAATGCAATGAGAGTTGAGAACTGGGAGCATATACCAAATTGCAAATCATAATTGTAGGCTAGTAGAACTCCCTGTAGTAATTTACGGGCATTAAGTAATACTGGGATATAGACAACACAATTATGCATCATCTGAGAAAGATCACCGACTCACAATGGACAAGATATGAAGCCCAAAATTTTTGAAAAGTAATGTTCATATCAAGAAAGAGAATAACTTACAATAAAGTATATAGTAGAGAAAACAGCAATCGTCCAGTACCGACCCCAGTAAGCATCGGCAAATATTGCGCCTATAAGCGGGGCCAAGTAGCAAGTCCCAGCCCAAGTGGTAACACTCCTTGCAGCAGCTGCATTTCCTTGATGCAGCTTTCTTGTAAGATAAGTTACGAGGTTTGTTGATATGCCATAGTAAGCCAGACGCTCACAGCACTCATTTCCTGTTTTTATTAACCAGGATTATACTGTTATCAGTATTGCTGTATATTTATATTATAATATTATCTCTTGTCGGTGACATTCATGAGGTACATGAAAACATGGAAAGCATAGGATACATAATGCAACTGTTCTTAAATACCTAAAATAAAAGGACAAGCTCTCCAGTTGCCGGTGCCTTGTTTCTTGATAGGGTTTCCCTTGATATCAACAGATCCATCCCCGGTGAACTCTCCATTGTTCACATCCTATGAAAAATAGACAAATCAATAAATTGGAGATAGGGATACACACAATTTATGTTGTATGTAATACAATTGATCAACTGGGAGTTGGGACATCAAGTAGAAATAAAATTCTGACTTCTTGATATGAACAAATGAAACGACAAATTCAATACTCTTTGACAGATGATAGACCAATTTGGGAGGACTGCTATAGTAAAATAAGCTAAAATCAAATTAAGTCTAAGAATGAACTAAATGTACAGAAAGACTGGACATCAACATGCAAGATCTCCTTCAAATGTCCCAGAAAAAGAGGGAGCGTCAAAGAAGTCTGCTCTATTAACTTAAATTGAGAAGAGAATCAAGCTGGGGAACTTCATAAATGCTTTCTCAGGCAAAATAATATCATCGACAAAAAAAATATAATATTTCTTTTGGGTGATATTACCCAAATAGCGGTGCTGATTCAGAGTCCTTCAGTACGATTAGACAGAAAATCGCTAACTCAGTTATTTCCGAAATGAATTGAATAACAATTATCACAGATCAATGAACCAAATTGCGCTAAACAGGCTGATAGCCTTAGCGGAATATCTGTGAAGAGTAGAATAGTAGATCGAAACTAGAAAAAGAGGAACCTCGAGTAGCGGTTGGTGCTCTACGTCACCCATAATTCCGAACGAAGCAAAGTATCACACACGCACGCCCACGAAGAAGACGGAGGAGCGATCAAGCGGGCGGAGAAGGAAGAGAGACGCAGCTAATTCTAATTCTAATTGTAAATTGCAAATAATAAGGATCCTTCGTTGGCGAACGCGTGACGGGAAGGAAAACTGGGAACTGGATGAGGAGGATGATGACAAGAAGTTTTGTATGGTCCGGGAGTACGGCCGCACGAATCGGACTGCACGCGCTGACAGCGCTTACAAAGTAGTAAGAATCATTATTTGGTGAAACGGAAGGATTCTAACGCACTACTCCAGGAGTATTTAGTACATCAAAGTAAAGATCGGGAGCTAGTGGGTCCAATGGGTAGGAGACACGTCACCAAAGAGAGTAATTGTCGGATAAACCTGGAGTAACAAGAAATAAGAGCGTCTCTGACCCGCTATGAATATTCAATATGCAATGTAAGACATGATAAGGATCATATTAGATAACCAAACGGTCTTCCTTGAGGGTCGCAATATATAGCACAAAAGAAGGGTACGATTTACTAACCACTAATATGCAGGTACAAGGTGGCCAGAGGGACCCAATCTGGAACTTGATTTGGACTTGGAAAGGGCTCATTTCAAAAGTGCGCACTTTTCTGTGGAAGGCTTTACACAACATACTCGCCATAGCCACGGTTATGCATAGAAGATTCAACGACATGGCGACAACTTGCTCAAGATGTGGAGCTCACGATTAGGCACTCAACCACTTAATTATTCTTCTCTTGTCACTCATCAAGGGCCATCTGATAAACCTTAATTTTATATACTTTTGATAAGAATTTCATATCTCAAATCATATCAATTTTCTTTGATTTTAAAGCAATTTAGGATGATTTATACCAAGTTCAAGATATTGTTAGATTTGTGATTTGTTCTCAGAATTTTGAATCAATGAAACACAATTGGAGCAAGTCCGGACACCAACGGAATCATGATGGAGTGTTTAAAGCAAGATTATATTCATATTGCGACCTGCAATGATTTTATTGCGAGTTGCAATCTAGAGGGTCAGGATTACACACCCTTAGCATTGCTTTCCGTTGCACCATTGCGGGTCGCAATGCTAAAGCCCCAAAATGCGCCTAGTTGGCTTGTCTTTCTATTGTGCCACTGTGGGTCACAATAATCTCATTGCAATCCGTAATCTTCATATCCAAAATATACCCTCTTGGCCTCCATTTTGCGCACCCACTGCGGGTCACAATGATCCCATTGTGACCCGTAATTTTTCCCCAATTTCGCATTTGGAGCGGTTTTTCATCTTTGCAGGGTCTTATGCCCTATATATATCAACGGGGCACGTTCCCTGAGAACCCTTGCTACCCCTAACTGGCACGAGCCGACCCTAGCCACCCTAAGAGACAACCTTAACCGACTTTTGACTACTTTGAGAGCCAATTGAAGTTTGGAGAAGGATCTTGAAGAGAGAACGTGAAGAAGAAGAAGATATAAGACTTGAATTGATGTTTTCTATTTCTCTTCTTTTAGAACTCTTTGGTTATAATGATGGATACTTATTTCTTTCTCATTGTTTGCGCCATCATGAAGTGCTAACTTTCTCTCTAGGGGCGATAACATGTAAACTTGAAAATTAAGTTATTTCAATTTGCTTGGATTGTTGCTTTTATTGTAGTTTGTGAATTGTTCTTATATTAATTGTAAGATTTTAAGTATTACATGGATTCACCAAATTCTCCAATACATAAACTTAGGGAATTAGACAAATAACCAAAAGTCATTTATTTGAGTCCCGAATCACAAGAGTAAACCTAGATTAGAGGCCAAATACTGACCCTTGAAACTAATAACCTAGACGAGCAACTCCGGTTGAAATCGAATCCCTTTGCGAGGTACTGACCCGTGAAGCAATAGGAATTCAGGTGCGACCTAGACCTAAAGGATCATTATAACTTTAGACTGATAGGATAAAGAATTGACTCGTGAAGTCCGAGACAATTTAGAGTACGGTATCGACCCATAAAAATGTTAGTTTATACTATCTTAGAATAAGTAGCCGGCACAAATTTAATATAGTTTAGAAAAATAAGTCAAGTAAATTGAATGCTCAAGTGGATAAGAAGCCAAAACTGTTAGAACTTTCGCTCTTGAGTACATTTTTATTCGGTTATGTTGTTATTCATCGTAATTTAATTTTAGTTGTCAAAAAATTCAAACTTGATTGTCTAACTTAGTGAATTAGAGAGAACTACTATTTCGCATTTGTCCCCGTAGATCGACACTCAAACTTATTATTCAATAAGATTATACGCTTGAATTAAATTTAGAGTAAATTAGAATATTTTATTAATTATAATGAAAACACGTCACACACCAACTAGGTAATATGACACGAGCTACAGGTTATTGCTACCAAGGGATACTGACAGCGGATCAATGCTCAAGCTTGGGATCAGCAATGTAATTCTTAGAAGGCACTTCCAGGTGGGATGAGGAAGAGGAAATTGGTACATGGGAGCGGTTAGGCAACAAGAGCAAAATACCCATGTATGGCTTTTAGGTTTTTTTCGTATAACTTAGATTTCAGTTATGCAAACCTGAAGGTAGTAATTAATCTAAATAGGTAGTAAGGGTGTCTTATATGTTTAGCCTTTTACGATTAGTTTTTTTCTCTTTCTCTTTTTCTTTTCTGTTTAATGTAAGAACATATAAGCTTTGGTAGTGTTTTTAATTAAATTGCCTACGGGCTTTTCCTCGAAAAAAAAAAATGCAATGCAAGTTGATTGATGATTAGTGTAGGGACTAAGGACTAGGGATGACTAGGGATGGGCAAAGAAGACGAGAGAGATTTTAGTTATTGAAAGGAATATGCCAATTTGGGATGAGACAGGCACACAGGTACAAACAGCTCCCCTCTATCTGGAAACTTTAACTTGGGTTCAGTTGTCCCATTTACATGTGGGGTCCACATTTCAGAACTAAAACAATGGTCTATAAATAAATACTTGGTACACTAGTGCCGACCACCTTTTTTAATTTCTGGATCCCCCTTCTAGGCACTAGGCTTTCGGCTTCCACAAGGTGACAAGAATCTTTTGCTGGTTGTTGAGAAAATGGTTCCTTGAACTCGGCGCACGATATCAGCACTTGAGAACCCATTAACGCTAAGCTAATGTTGGGTTCAATGGGCCAATGAAAAAGCTTGGTAAGGACGCCATTGTATTTGCATTAAGAGCAATAATGGTTCATTATTTATCTGTCCATTAATTTATAGATGTTATTGTCAATTCCACCAACCAGAAAAAAGAAAAGAAAAATACAAGAATGTGCAGTATGGTTCAATATGAATTGGTCGGTGAGTATGGCACAGTCAGTTGTGAAAAATATGAAAGGCATAAACGAAATAGCTGACCAATTAAGTTGGCATTTGACAAAGCATACAACCGATCGGAAAACTCATATAACGCCCATGTTCAAACGGAGGAGCGAATCAAGCAATGTATTGCTTGGTCTAGAAGCTTAACGGAAAAATAGGCAAGATACATAATCATCCATTAGAAATTTAGAATTATTAGTCCAATGATCGATGCCAAAAATTCATTCTTCACCTCATCTGACGCTTATAATATAATTAGATCTCAATAACGGGTCAAATATGCAACTTTGGAAAAGTACTGCACATGGCCTTCTAGATATATATGCAGTTGTTGCTTTATTTCATTTTGTTGTGCCCATTTCATGTTACAAAAACTGTAATTTGCTTTCAAAGAGTAAAATAATTTGAATGTAGAGTTTTAATAGGCTAAAATAGAGTAAATTATATTAATGGTACTACGCTTTTATCATTTTAATCCTTGATATTTCAAACTTGCCAATTTGCTCCATAAAAAATTTCAATATTCGGTTCTATCTCTAACTTCCATTAGAAAGTGGAGATGTAATTCCACAAGCATCAAAAAAATTGATGATGTCAACTAGGGGTATAAATGGATTAGGTCAGTATTATTTTATTATTATTTTTGATCCGGTCTAATTTAACTTAGATTAAATTTTTTTGATTCGTACCCGACCCATTCAGGTCACATGTCGACTTGAATAAATTAATTAAATATTTAATAATTATTTTTTTAATATTATTATGCAACATAATCTTAATTAATATATGAAAAAATCTTTTGTTCCCCAAAACCCCATCCTCCAAAATCGTACCCCAATTATTCCATCTCAGTACTTCTTTCAGCTATATTTTTATTTTTGACAAATTTTCACATTCTATGATTAGATATAAACACTCTAATAACTAGGTATAAATACATTATACTATCAGATATAAACACTTATGTGTATTAATATAAACACATGGGGTATTTCACATTTGATTTTGAGGCTTAGGGTTGTGGCTCTTAGCAATGTGTTACGGTCCGTAACAATGTGACCTTAATAATCAGATATAAACACTTATTAAGTGTAAACACCTCATTTGATTAGTATAAATACCCCATCGATTAGATGTAAATACCTTCTTAGTCAGATATAAACACACCTCATGATCAGGTTCAAATACCTTTTGACCAATAGTATTAACAAACATGTGATTAGGTATAAACACCTCTTATAGTCAGATATAAATATTCTATATGACAAAGTATAAATACTTTCATACTAGGATGATTTTGAACATTTTTTTTCATGTTTGGCATACTAACTAACTATTTACTATTTATAGTAAAATTGGGAGATAATTTTAGGAGATTTTCTTTGAGGTATAGTTAGCACTCAATATATGATTAATCTTAATTAGTGTAAATTTTCAAAATTAAATCTAAAAAAATATAACTATTCAGATTATTTTGGGTTGACCCGACCTGAACTGAGACAGGTCAAAAATTATTAACTCATACTCGATCCATTTTCTGTCAAATCATTTCATGTCGTATCGGGCCAAAATCGACCCTTAATATCAATACATATGCTTGCTAATTTGGCATCATGAGTTTTTAAGGGACGTTAATTTCCTACTAAGTATTTGTAGCTTTATTAATTTCATAAATTATCCTTAAAGTTGTATAAGCATCCCATTTTAGTCCAAAACCTCAAGGAAAATCCAATAAAAAAGGTTGATTATTTTATTTATTGTATATCGTAGTTTCACACAGGGTTTCTTTCATAGCTGAAAGTTGTCCGTTCAAAATTTATATCCTTTAGAGTGGACAGCTACTTTAAAGGATGAAAGAAATTGATGATTATTATAACCGTGAATGTGATAGATATCATCAAAATTTACGTAAAGAAGCTTTATACGCGAGATTTTTGTCCGATATTAGTGAAAGTATTTAGAGAATGTGGATTGGTCCGGCCGTCCCCATTATAATTGACAGTTTGACACTAAGCCTGAGCCTTGAGGGTTTGGATCGTGTGCGAACCATTTGCTACTAAAATGTGTGCGCCAAGAACAGAAGAACACAAATTGTTCCTCAGATGTGCTACTCTTTTGCTGTAATTATATGCACGGACGTCATCTAGCCGAATTTCCACCGAATCAATGATTACGTTCATGTTCCTCTTTTTTCTTTTATAAGGGCAGGGCACCTTTTAATGTTAATTAATATATCAAATTCTTTAGTTATATCTATTTTTTTTATTCATATGTAACAAGCAAATTCTTCAGTTATATCTATTCTTTCTATTCATATGTAACAAGCAAATTCTTCAGTTATATCTATTCTTTCTATTCATATGTAACAAGCAAATTCTTCAGTTATATCTATTCTTTCTATTCATATGTAACAAGCAAATTCTTCAGTTATATCTATTCTTTCTATTCATATGTAACAAGCAAATTCTTCAGTTATATCTATTCTTTCTATTCATATGTAACAAGCAAGTTCTTCAGTTATATCTATTCTTTCTATTCATATGTAACAAGCAAATTCTTCAGTTATATCTATTCTTTCTATTCATATGTAACAAGCTCATCCAATCAACTCAAATTAATAATATTATTAATAAAATACAATAATCATTCTTTCAGTATACAAAAAGAGAAAATCTTTTACTCAAAGCCACAATTGATTATACAATATAAATAGATATTCATAGATAGTAACAGTAATAATTGATCAAACAATTAATAACTAATTGTGACAATCAAATTCTAATATTAATTTGTAAAATTGAAATTACGTCCAAATTTCAAATACATTATAATTAAATCTTAAACTCAAAATATATGATTTATTTATTTATTTATTTATATTTTTAGCTTGAATTAGCATACCCATATAAGTGCATAACGAACAAAATAAGTCAATAAAAATTGATCAAATAACAAATAATTAATTATGAAAACTACATTATAATGTTAATTTGTAAAACTAAAATCATTATCAAATTTATGAACAATTAAGAAGTAGCAACGAGCCGTTTAAAATTTGAATTAATATTAGATTACTGTGAGAAACAAAAATAATATAAAAAGTTGAAAGACATACTTACTATCATCAGAGCCCTTAATTTAAACTCCAAGTAAT
The DNA here is from genome assembly GCA_031770325.1 of Bolboschoenus planiculmis. Taxonomy (NCBI): domain Eukaryota; kingdom Viridiplantae; phylum Streptophyta; class Magnoliopsida; order Poales; family Cyperaceae; genus Bolboschoenus; species Bolboschoenus planiculmis. Next base: position 3,792,401 of record CM062780.1, read on the forward strand.
CTCAGCCGATTGATCAATCGGATATAGCCTTAACGCTCCAACCCTAGCACTGCCCCATCTCCATTCATCATCGAAGCAGACAGAGTAAGAAAAGAGAGAGAGGAGAGCGATCTCGCCGCCATCGCCTTCATCGCCGCCTCTCCCTCGCCTTGCCTCGCTGGTCGCCGCCTCTCCTTCGCCTCGCACCATCTGAGCCATCGCCTCGCACCTTGCATCGCCCTTTCCCTCGCCGCCCGGCCTTGCCTCGCCGTCAGTAACTTTTCGGGGTAAGCTTCCTTTTTTTTCTTTATTTTTCTATGCTTTATTCAAAATAGAAATTTTTCCATGTACAATTAGATTCAAAAAGAAAAAAAAAACTATATCAGAGATATGGAAAGGAGGAGATGACAAATTCTATGCTCAAGTTTATTTCGTTGACATTAACAGCGCGTCCAAACTTTATCAATTATATTTATATATATATATGCCGAGTCGGACACGTAACCACCAACAATGTGTCCGAGCTTATATCTATTACTCTCAAGATCGGGTTTGACATCTCATGATGCCCATGTTTTATTTGTTTTTTTCATGATTAGCTAGTAAAAAAAAATATATTTACACGAGATGAACAAAGTACTTCAAAGATATCGAATTTAGTCCAATAATTATCTAAATAATGAATTAAATCTCTTATTTTGAAAAAAATTCCGAACAAAGTAAGCCATCCCTTGTTGTAAAATGAAAGAACTTAAGGCTGAAGTTGATAGTCATGATGGTTTGTCTCTTTTTAGTTAAGTGGGGCAGTTTCTATCAATTAATAAAGAAAGAGAAAGCCACTTGGTTGTGGAACACTCTTTAAGTCTTTTGTAATTGTAAGCATCAAACTTGTTTTGATAGTAGAATGAGTCAAGAAAGAGCACGTCACCAAATCCATCTGCTGGCGCTGGCAGTCTGAAAATGATTCAATCTGGCACTGATCAACTGCAAATTTATCCAGCAATTAATAAACTAATTAAAGATTTAGCTTGGGTACAGGATAGCTCCTTCATGAATTCGTCTGCCATTAATTAATTTACTGTGGTGGCAGTGGTATATATCTTTCACAATAAATGTTTAGAATTATGTTTTACAAAAATTGAGTTGGGACTTCGCCGCTTTGGAGTGTTAGATTATTTTTTTTTTCCTTCCCCCTTTCTTTTCCTTCTTTTTTATTTTTTATTTTTTGAGGAGGGAAGATGTCAGATTTCAGAAATGTGTGGCCACGACATGCGGACTTGCACTAAACAAAGCAGACTAGTCAGCCGAGGAAGCAGCGTTTATTATTAGCCATATTTTAACTAATAAAATTAAGTTCCTAGTACACAGATTCATTTGTCTGTAACCATAAGAAAATGTGTAACACTGAATTTTAGTTGAAGTAATTACCCACAAGCTATATCAAAACATTTCATTTTTTTTCTGTACTCAATACTATTAGCTCAGTTATATAATTTTTACAATTTTAGTTGTGTCACAGAGATTATGATTAAGAAATCAAGATCATTTTTGCTTAAAACTTTTAACAAGCCTGCTTAATCCAATACAGCAATATATGGCCATGCCAATACACATAATGTTTTATAAGAAAATCGGATAATGTTCTATGGTTGTATAGCTGTTGTCAGATGTTACTATCTCATACCTTGACAGGTTTGGTTCTTATAATTTTTTTTCCCAAATCACAATTTACATAATCTGAAAATCGGATAATGTTCTATGGTTGTATAACTCCTTTAAGATGAACACTAAGGAAGTAATTAATTTTTATTTTTTCCTGTCATATTTGTCAGAGTTGGTTCAAGACCTCTTTGTTGTTTTCCAGCTTGCATGACATTCGATATTAAGGAAGAGAATCCTTCAAATCTCGATATACTGATGAAAGCACGACATAGAATCAATATTCAACCAGTGGGCTGTTAAAGTAACTGGTTGATATCTGACAACATACCTAATTCCAAAATGACATTTGACAATATATTAAATATACTGTGATGTGGCACCGGCACATCACATCCTCTGTAGCGGGTTTAGAAAGGCCTCCTTTTTAATAGGCCCGTCCCAGCTGAAACGACTTTAACCCACTCAAGAGTTGTCAAGCAACTTGAAGATAAAAATTCTTATTTTTCATCTAAATTGTCAGTTGCAGATTATATCTAAACATTCTAAAGTGAAATACTGCAACACTGTGGAAAAGGAAAAATGAAACTTAAGTTCCATAATCAATTCTAAAACAAAACAAATTTACGTCATTACAACCCCTTATCCTTCTCCCAGTATAATGAATAAAATATGTACAAACTTCTCCACGATTTCCCCCCTTGATCAAGCAGCCTTCTTGCTGGTATACCTCGATGCACAAACAACATAAACCAAGAGATTGACAAAGCTTAATCCTGCTAGGAGCCAGAAGAAATAATCAAGATGCCCCTGATTCAGATTATCAGGAATCCAACCAGGACTTCCACCTTTGGTAGTAAAGTATGTTACCATGGTTAGAATAAATGAACTCAAGTAGTTGCCGAGTGCATTGGTTAGGAGAGACAATGCACTGCAGAGGCTCCGCATGGCATCTGGCGATTGATCATAGAAAAATTCGAGCTTGCCAATGAAGGTGAATACCTCTGCAGCACCGATCAGGAAGTACTGGGGAATCTGTGTGAGAGTAGGTGCTTAGAGTCGCTTTTGTTTTCAAAAAGAAAAAGGTACTAAGTCGTGTTATATTAATATTAAATTACTATTTTGGTTGGTATTCTGAAGAGACTGCAATCTTAACTTTCTACGTATATATTATTGTGATATTGTCTGAAAATGTACAATTGCTATTTTTTGCATCAACATCTCAAAAATAATTTTTTTTTAGTTTTATCACTTGCCCATCACAAAATATGATTGTCTCAATAAATTCCAGAAATAGATGAGAGCTGTGATCATTTATTTTTTACTACTGTATTTACCAATTAGTAGTCTAGGCAAATAGAAAAAAAGAAATAGATGATTTGCTACGCGAGCCTCAAAATTTTAGGTCCTTTTTAAGAAAGGGGCATAAAAACTTTGTAATCGTTCAGTTAACTGATTATTACCGGTTCCAAATTACTCTAGGATTTGCATGAAATTTTCCATGTATCTATTATAAGAAATCAAGGAGTACTCATTACCTACCTGCCACAAAATACTGAGGGGCACGGCGACCGGCTTATCAATCAACCCATCTTGCTTAGCAATTGCTAGCCTCCAAATCTCAAGGCAAGCAGCGGCTGTCATGGCCAAGATCGAAATAAACAACCCAATCCCCATTCTCTGGAGCTCTGAAAAACCCCTCTCTTTCCCTGTAAACTTCCTCACAAGTGGTACCAGAATGCTGTCATAAATTGGGACCCACACAATCACAGTCACCACATCAAACGTGGAGAGGGAGGCAGGAGGTATCGTGAACGATCCCACAGTTGTGTCAAGAACTGTGCCTTGCTCAACAAACATTGTTGCCATCTGCGCGTGCACAGCAGAGAAGACTATTGTTGTGGCCCAGATCGGGAACATTCGAATGAGTATCTTTAGCTCTTCAACTTGGGTCACTGTTACAAGTTTCCATGGGTTATATGAGTTTACGCCTTTTTTTTCAGCTTCTGTTGTTGCAGCCGCTTTGTCGAGAAACCTGTTTAAGATTTAGGTTAGAGATGTTAAGTTTTTTGGAACTTAAATAAAAAGGATCAAAAGAGGATGGTTTTTATTTTTTTTTTGCATATGACAAAAAAAATTTCACATTTACAAATCAAACCAGACCTCTCTTAGTTATTCACCAAAAACTTCCTGACAGTAATATAGTATGAAAAAAATGCATTCCACTGAATGTTCACAATTTTGCCTCAACCTCTGAGATGTGTTTTTTACATAGAAGTTCCATAACTGAAGTTACAAAAATTTAGATAACCACTTACTGCTAATTGATTAAAACAAATTGGTTATGCTGACATTCAGAACTCCTGATATTTTAGTCATTTCGGCTTTGATATATAATACTTCTATTATCCAATGATGTTTGAAAGGTTTTCAATATGTTAGGCATTGCCAATTTCAGAAAAGGTTGCATTTGTGTAAATTTGACAAAATCTTGTGTCAGTTTGCAAAAGACGAAAACACAAGCCTTTACATCTAAAGTCATACCTAAGTTCATCAGTGTGCTCCAATTTCCGGCTCCCTTCAATGGCGGATCCCGTCTCCACCTCATACAACTGCAAACTATCACACGGTACTTCCACACTCCATTTTCGTATTGATGCCACTACCACCTGGCAAACTCTCATCAGTGGACTCCCTCCTGGTTTCTGAAACCGGTACAATGGCGTACCAGAGAAGAAACTCATAATTGCCAGACCCATGAAAACAGTTGGTATACCAAAACCTAAACCCCAATCCCAATTATCCTGTACCCAAACCAAGAAGCTACTGGAAATAAGAGCACCAATGTTAATGGAGAAGTAAAACCAGTTGAAGAAGGATCCTTTCTGGACCCGCTCAGCAGGATCTGTCTCATCAAATTGATCAGCACCAAAGGAGGAGACGCACGGTTTGATGCCACCCGTACCAAGTGCAATTAGGTATAGACCCAGGAAGAATACACCATATTGGGCTGGGCTCGCCTCTGGGCAGACAGATCCATCACATGGTGGAGGTTTGAATGTGGGTACTGATGCAGAGAGGGTTAGTGTGCCCATTCCCTGTAACAGAGATGAAAGAACAGTTAAACGTCAGGAAATTTACATTTCATACCATATAACTATGTAAAGAATATGAAGCGGAAGGAAAGCCAGTGCTACTTAGTCTTACAGGAGTACTATTATAGCAATGGCTATACATCACTTTGCTGATTTCTATGCAAGTTTTTTAACTAAGCAAATTCATTTAATATGAAAATATTTAAATACAGATGCAATGAGAGTTGAGCACTGGGGGCATATACCAAATTGCAAATCACAATTGTTGGCTAGTAGAACTCCTGGTAGTAATTTACCGGCATTAAGGAATAATTTGATATAGAGAACACAATTATGCATAATCTGAGAGATCAACGTTTCACAATGGACAAGACATGAAGCCCAAAATTATTAAAAAGTAATATTCATTATCAAGAAGGAGAATAACTTACAATAAAGTATATAGTAGAGAAAACAGCAATCGTCCAGTACCGACCCCAGTAAGCATCGGCAAATATTGCGCCTATAAGTGGTGTCACGTAGCAAGTCCCGGCCCAAGTGGTAACACTCCTTGCAGCAGCTGCATTTCCTTGATGCAGCTTTCTTGTAAGATAAGTTACGAGGTTTGTTGATATGCCATAGTAAGCCAGACGCTCACAGCACTCGTTTCCTGTTTTTATTAACCAGGATTATACTGTTATCAGTATTGTTGTATATTTATATTATGATATTATCTCTTGTCGGTGACATTCATGAGGTACATAAAAACATGGAAAGCATAGGATACATGATGCAACTGTTCTTAAATACCTAAAATAAAAGGGCAAGCTCTCCAGTTGCCGGTGCCTTGTTTCTTGATAGGGTTTCCCTTGATATCAACTGATCCATCCCCGGTGAACTCTCCATTGTTCACATCCTATGAAAAATAGAAAAATGAATAAACTGGAGATAGGGATACACAATTTATGTTGTATGTAGTACAATTGATCAACTGGTAGTTGGGACATCAAGTAGAAATAAACTTCTGATTTCTTGATATGAACAAATGAAACGACAAATTCAATACTCTTTGACAGATGATAGACCAATTTGGGAGGACTGCTAGAGTAAAATAAGCTAAAATCAGATTAAGTCTAAGAATGAACTAAATGTACAGAAAGACTGGACATCAACATGCAAGATCTCCTTCAAATGTCCCAGAAAAAGAGGGAGCGTCAAAGAATTCTCCTTTATTAACTTAAATTGAAAAGAGAATCAAGCTGGGGAACTTCATAAATGCTTTCTCAGGCAAAATAGTATCATCGACAAAAGAAAAATATAATATTTTTTGGGTGATATTACCCAAATAGCGGTGCTGATTCAGAGTCCTTCAGTACGATTAGACAGAAAATCGCTAACTCAGTTATTTCCGAAATGAATTGAATAACAATTATCATAGATCATCGAACCAAATTGCGCTAAAGAGGCTGATAGCCTTGGCGGAATATCTGTGAAGAGTAGACTAGTAGATTGAAACTAGAAAAAGAGGAACCTCGAGTAGCGGTTGGTGCTCTACGTCACCCATAATTCCGAACGAAGCACAGTATCGCACACGCACGCACACGAAGAAGACGGAGGAGCGATCAAGCGGGCGGAGAAGGAAGAGAGACGCAGCTAATTTTAATTCTAATTGTAAATTGCAAGTAGTAAGGATGCTTTGTTGGCAAATAAATTTTAAAACTGGGTACGGGATGAGGAGGATGATAGGATGTTTTGTATGGTCCTGGGGTAAGACCGTACGAATCGTACTGCACACGCTCACAGCGCTTACAAACTACCAAGATCATTATTTGCTGAGACGGAAGGATGCTTACGCGATACTCCAAGAGCATTTAGTACATCCAAGAAAAATCCTTGTCTAATATGATTTTTTAATTTGACATGTCGTAGTTCAACAGCGAAAAAAAATATGAATATTATTTTCTCTTTGTTTCATAAGCATTTTTGACGCTAAAAAGACAGAGAGCATGGTTAAAATGACTTTATATTTTTGGTTGTGTACATATACACACATATATATAAAGTCAATTCAACCAAAAAAAAGAAAAGAAAAGAAAAATACAAGAACGTCGAGTATGGTCCGATATGGATTGTTAGGCTGAGTACACAATTTTTTAATGGGCGAATTAGAGAAGAATAAACGGGCCATTGATTGGGCCGTCAAATCTTACAAATACCTTTATGCTTCTTTCAAAAAAAAAAAAGGAAAATATTACGAAATATTGTTATTAATACCGTCGTCGATAAAATTTTTATTATGTACATTATATTAGTTATTATATATTTTAACAATTTTATTTTGTATTATATCTCTATTATGTAATTTTAAATACTACTAATATATATAGTAATTCATTCAAGTTGAATAACGACAGTGATATATAATATAAGTTTACATAATAAAATTATTATTTTATATAATAATTTATTTAATATATAATAAAATTTATATGAATAATAATATTAGTAACTATGTCTATATATCTACTTCTTTCGAAAAAACAACCAAATAGCTGACCAATTAAGTTGGCAAATAGCTGACAAAGCATACAACTGATTTGATAACGCATACAACGCACATGTTCAAATGGGAAAACAACTTTTTTCAAACTGCTACAACATTCTCTTTTTTTTTTTTTTTTCCAAAATTGAAGGTTTTGGTAAAAATAAAAACATTGGACTATTCTAGATAATTAATTAGTCCAATGATCGATGCCAAAAATTCTTTCTTCGCAACAACGGTCAAATATGCATCTTTGGAAAAGTATTGCACATGGCCTTCTAGATATTTATGCAGGCGTTGCTGTATTTTATTTTGTTGTGCCCATTTCATGTTGCAAAAACTGTAGTTTGTTCTGAAGAGTAAAATAACTTGAGTGCTAAAATAGAGTAAATATTATTAATAGTACTGCGCTTTTATCATTTTAATCCTTAATATTTTTCAAACTTACCAATCTGCTCCGTATAATGTCCCTGCTAAATTTTGTAGCTTTACTGATTTCATAAATAGTCCTTAAAGTTGTAGAAGCATCCGGTTTTGGTCCAAAATGTGAAGGAAAATCCAATAAAAAGGTGGACTGTGTTATTCATTGCATGCCATAGTTTCACACGGGGCCCCTTGCATCATTGTCTCTTTCGCATCTTCCTCCGTTACTGAGGGGGGCGAACTCGGAAATTTCTCTTCACGTTTTCTTTTCTCCGTCTCTTTTTGTAAGAATTTTTGGGAGAGAGAGAGAGAGAGAGAGAGAGAGAGAGAGAGAGAGAGACCTAGCTAGTTAGACTTTTAGAACTCCTTCCCCGGATGAAGCGCTTGCGTTATTATAATGAGCTCTTTTAGTTCGCTTTCCCCAGCAGGCAGGCTACCAAATCCAAGTTGTTGTTTCGTTGTAAAACGTGTCGGTGTCTCTTTGGTCCTTAGAACGTGTCGGTGCCGTCGGGTCATTTTAGGAATTCATATTTTGTGCGTGCGCTTGCAACCGCACAACACGATTCACGTAAAATAAATTGCAAAAATATCTACAATCCATCCATTCAAGCGTGTAGTTTACGGAACGCATCAGTGCGTGGTAAAAAAATGGAGACCCCAATTTTAGTTTTATACTGAGGTAGAGAGAGCGAGATGAATGTGACAGTCATATGCCACTTCCAATTCCCAATTGCCGATAAAAGAACGGAAGCAACTCAATTCATTCATTTAGTAAAGGTCGTAGTTTACTTGAGAATTGAAATGCTAGCTCGGTCTCCCCTCCTTTTATTACTTGTTCTCAGCGCGTACGCCTTTAAACTTTCGTACAAGTATATATGATGAGGTGGTCTCTGGGCATCCCCCACCAACACCCAAGAGTTAATTAGCAACGTCATTCAGCATCTTCCTTCTCCACCTCTCCCGCTCCAATCCTCACTCGCTCACTTTAACAACGAACAATTAATTAAAGAGCAGCAATGGTGCTATCCAAGGCCGCTTCCGACACCGACGTCTCCATCCACTCCACCTTCGCCTCCCGCTACGTCCGCACCTCCCTTCCCAGGTACAATCAACACAGATTTATATTCAAATTCAAATTAAAGAAACCGAAAGCAATTCAACAAGGAATTATTTCTCGGCGTAGGTTCCACATGCCTGATAACTCCATACCGAAGGAGGCCGCGTATCAGATCATAAATGACGAGCTGATGCTTGACGGCAACCCCAGGCTCAATCTGGCGTCCTTTGTGACCACATGGATGGAGCCGGAGTGCGACAAGCTCATCATGGCAGCCATCAACAAGAACTACGTCGACATGGACGAGTACCCCGTCACCACCGAGTTACAGGTCTCATTTCATACCCTCTTCATTTATTTATTCATTCATTCATTCAATTTTATTTTTTTTCCCCTCAATCATCACTTCTCGATCTTTTTCTGCATTGACGAATTAATGTCTTGATTGTGCAATTTGTTCCTAACCTTTTTTAAAATTAAAATTTATTTGGCAGAGTGTTGAGATATAATTGAATTTGTAGTGCTTCACATACCACAGGCAAAAAAAGTAAAAAGAAAAATAAAATGTATAGGATGGAAATCAAGAACGCAGCACCAAAGCGAAAATATCTAAGCCAAGGTCAACTAATTTGTGTGAGGTGTTAACCCTCATGGGCACATGGCACATGCGCGTGCTCTGTCCTCCCCTGTTTTAGACTCCTTCTGAGGTTCTTTTCGATATTTTGTTAATGAGATTTGTAGAGAATTTGACACCTGTTTGCGCTGTCCCCACAGTTTCTATCAATCATAAGATCAAAAAAAGGCAAAGGAACATTATACTTTATACTGTCCCATCCACGATCCATCATAAGTGCGCTGCAGCATTGTTCTTCTTTTCCAAAGGTTAAAAAAAAGGCTTTTCTTGGATTTGTTTTCATGCTCGGAAGATATGCCTAGTCATCTTTTTGTGGGTGTTAAAATTAAAATGAAGGCTTACATATGTTCTGAGACGACAAATATGCGCTGAAAATTTCCAAATTAATTATGATATATGTAGGGGTACATAGCATCACCAGTCTGGCAAAACATGTATTCTATATTCCTTTCTTGCGCAGTTGTATTGCTTCTTAAACCACAATTCTTTTATCAAATAGTCAAAGCCTAGATTAGAATCAACATGGAAAAAAAATAAAAGACGCTACAATAGCATTAGCATGTGGAAGAGTTGCTTAGAAAAAAATAAGCATGTGGTGGGGGCGGTTGATTTCTTCAAAGAAGAGTTAATATCTTTATATATATATATACACTTTTCAACTCTTTTTTTTATTTCATATGTATGTCCTTTAAGTCTTCAATCATTTCATATTTATCCATCAATTCTTCTTAATATATCTTATATAGTATTTAACTCTTAATATATACTCATATTATCCATGGAATCTTTATTTATTTTATATGTTCTTCAACCTTTAAATTTCTCCCATATGTATTCATAAATTAAATTGATATATTAACTATATTATTCAATATATCTTTATGATGTTAAAAGAAATGGGCCCAAGAAATAATGAAGTCGTAGGTGTGAGTGGAGGTCCATTGATTGGAGAGCGTATTGATTCGATTTGGTTGTGTTATGGAACGAGCAAGGCCACTTGTTTTTGACAAGTCATTCATAGATTTCTTATCTGCCTCGCTAGCCGGACTCTTCTCTATTGGCGCTATATGCACGTACCCCATTCCCATTTCATGATCAAATTAAATCCTCTGTGGCAAGATCTCTGGAGAATCCATGTGATTGGTAGCTTCTAACATTGGAAAAAAAAACCTGGAGCCTGGAGGCACGGAGGGAGCATGTAGGCTCCATTGACCAATAACTTCTAACTTATTATTATTTTATCCCTTCAATCCATGGATGCAATATGACACGATGCATGCATCTATTATCAGCCTTTATTTAAAAAAAAGGCGAAGCTTATTTGAGCACGTCGAAGATTATGACCATGGAATATTTTCATATTCTTTAGCATGTTTGAATTCGTTCCTAGATGCTAGATATGTATATATTTGTACGAACATTAGGACATTTCACAAGAGATCTGGGATGAATCCACTTTAATTTTTATTCTTTATAAATCAAGTCTCAGAATTAAATAAAGGCCAGGGGAGTGTAGGCAGGTATTATTACAATTTTCCCTTTCATTATATTCCCATCCGAGAAAGAATAGTAATTGTGGGCCTTATGCGGCCTATTTAGGCTAAAAAATGTTGAACAATTTTGAGAGAGGTATAAAATTATTATTGACCCGTCCTTCCAAATATAGATGTAATAAATAAATTGGGCCCAAATATTGTCCTCTTTGGACTTTTTTGTACCCAATAGGCGCCTATACTATTCTATCTTACTTTTGTTTCGAGTTCTCTTCAGCATCTCAACCTCCTGTAGGTTTGAATTCACCAATTTACTTGAAACTGTACAGAACCGATGTGTGAACATGATTGCGCACCTGTTCAATGCTCCTCTTGGGGACTCAGAAGCTGCCATCGGAGTTGGCACAGTCGGTTCCTCTGAAGCAATAATGCTTGCTGGTTTGGCCTTCAAGAGGAAGTGGCAAAACAAGAGAAAGGCGCAAGGCCTGCCTTATGACAAGCCTAACATTGTTACTGGTGCCAATGTTCAAGTAAGTACATTTCTATCTTCCCCATAAACTTTCAAATTTTTACGGACCTCCAAGCAATTTTGCCTTTAGCTTTTTATCAACTTGTTTAGATCTGCATGTTCTTTTTCTGTGATTACCTTGGGATTGCCACATGGGTTGCTTGACGATACCAAAACTTAATGGTGAAATTGAAAATTTTCTGTTTATAACCCAAGCAAATTTTATATTTTAATTTGTATCCAGTAAAGATCTAAAAGATGAATACTTAAAATTATAGGTTTGTTGGGAGAAATTCGCGCGCTATTTTGAGGTCGAACTTAAGGAAGTGAAACTGAGTGAGGGTTACTATGTGATGGACCCTGCGAAGGCCGTGGAATTGGTTGATGAAAACACCATTTGTGTGGCAGCCATTCTTGGTTCAACTCTAAATGGCGAATTTGAGGATGTCAAGCTACTAAATGATCTTCTTACAGAGAATAATGCAAAAACAGGGTGAGTTACTCAGCCTTACTTTCAACTTCATGTTTATTACATGTTGATCGGAACAGACATATATTGACAAACATTTTTATCTGAGAATCATGAAAATCTAACAAATAGGTTATCAAAACAGAAAATAAAAATATTGATATGTTTTTTTGCAATGTGGATAAGTTATATGCTTGTATATCAAATATGATGCAATTGTGATACTGTTTGGTCATACTTAAGTGCTGAAATATTTTTTTTTTGCATATAACAAGTGCTGAAAAATTGAACTATTAATTTTTCAAAATGCTTAGTGGATAAATTTGTTATCAATATAATCTTTATCCCTATAACTGTTCACTTCTTAAGCACATGCTTATTTTCAACTAGAATAATTTTAACCAATTCAATACAATTCCTTGAAAGTTGCTTCGTACCACTTTGTGCTACTATCTGGCTCCATTATTTATTTATTTTTTTTGACAAATGCCCCGAATTTGTATGACCGTCACATTTGAGGCAGACTCGCTTAAACTCCCTATGTTTTTCTATACATGTTGTCAATTTCTGTTAACACGTGTGATCAAGCATTCGTGCTTTCACATTCATCTAATTTATGTTCTTTTTTAAATTAAAATTCAGCTGGGACACACCGATCCATGTTGACGCAGCCAGTGGTGGATTCATTGCACCGTTCTTATACCCAGAGCTGGAATGGGACTTCAGATTGCCCCTGGTAAAGAGCATCAATGTCAGTGGGCACAAATACGGTCTTGTCTATGCTGGTATTGGCTGGTCCATTTGGAGGAGCAAAGAGGATTTACCCGAGGAACTCATCTTCCACATCAACTACCTCGGAGCCGATCAACCCACATTCACTCTAAACTTCTCAAAAGGTAAAAGATAACAAAATGTCACTACTGAAATATGTCAGTAGTGCCAATTAAATCATATGCCCTGTCGTTCCCTTGATTTGCAAAGTTTACATGAAGCAATCATGTTATGAACAGACAAAATAAATAATTGCACCTTTTGTATGGTGTTTGGATTTTGAGGAACAGAGATCACAGTAAACAGCAGAAAACACCTGATAAAATTCTTTGCAATTCCCTTTACATATTTATGCTGTAGTTTGCACTTTTACTACAATTAATATATGTTGATAACTGCTAGTACTTATTGGCAGCTTTTTTATGTTCTGTTAAAACTTAAAATATTTTTTCTTATCCTTTATCAATTGCAAGACAAATTTTGCTAACATTACATTCTGATTTTTGTTAGGTTCTAGCCAAATTATTGCACAGTACTACCAGATGATCCGCTTGGGTTTTGAGGTAATTAATACTAAAACTTCATTAGAAAAATTTTATTAGATCTTTGTCAGTGGATGATATCTAGTACTGATCACCATCCTATGTATATTTTTATATTCTATTAATACCACAGGGTTATAGAAACATCATGGAGAATTGTCAGGAAAATGCTATGGTGCTAAAGGAAGGCCTCGAGAAAACCGGCCGTTTCAACATCATCTCCAAGGATAATGGGGTGCCACTTGTTGCCTTCTCCTTAAAGGACAACAGCCGCCACGATGAGTTTGAGATGTCAGAGTTCCTTCGCCGCTTCGGCTGGATCGTGCCAGCATACACAATGCCACCTGATGCACAGAATGTCACGGTCTTGAGGGTGGTGATTCGCGAAGATTTTAGCAGGACCCTGGCCGAGCGTTTGGTGCTCGATATTGAGAAGGTGCTTCACGAGCTAGATGCGATGCCATGTAAGAAGGACATGGACATCCAGAAAACAAAATATGCCGCTGCAACTTGGAGAAGGTATGTCGAGCTGAAGAAAACCAACAGGATTTGCTAAGATGCGGGTTTGTTTGTATGCACGAGTATTTGGTATTTTTCCTATTTTGTTTTTGTTTCTTGCTATTATCCCAACAAAATTATGTTTTCTTCTTTTTATTTTTTATGGGCAAGCAAGCTACTGTGCTGGTAGCCTGCATTTGAAGATTTGAGGTTTAGTTATGCAATGCTGTTGTCTGGAATTATTGAGGGGAATTCTTGCGATTGTGAATTGCCTTAATTTTATTCTTAAATATTTCATATATTTCTCAGTTAATTTTATGGAATATAAAAACATGGATTGGTCATAACTAATAACTGTGTTTTGCTGATGCGAGCAATTGTGCAACCAGTGCTTCAGACAAACGTATTACCTTGGTTTAGTTTTATATATATTCTTTTACATAACCTTAGCGAGCAAGCATTAATTAATCTCAAGTTCCTTTTGTACAGTTTAATGAGCCCTGTACATCGATCTACAATAAAATAAAATGGAACGAAGGAGAAAAAAGAAAACGTTTATTTTTAGTTGATGTCACGACTGACAGGAAGCTACTTAGTTATTAAATGTTTAATTTCCTGTATCAGCATTTTGCTTTATTGTTTAATAACTATCATGCTTAATTATCTTTCGGCTGATGGACAGAGACCCAGATGGCCATTGAGATATTTGTTGAGTTGAAATTAAGTAAACCATTAGATGTCTGAATTAGGCTTGGAAAATAAATTCATAAAACAGGTCGTGAAAAAGAAATTGGTGGAGAAAGTGCCGTCACGCGCCACTATGGTTTGTTGTTTATTGCTCTCATGAGTACATTTCAAGAATTTTCCCTCTCTTTGCTCTTAATGGCGCCAAGTAGTTATTTGGTTAATGGATGTGTTGCTTTCAATTAGATCATAACTAGTTCTCACTGATTAGTCATTACCTTTACTTGGATTCCACTAAGTTTAATTAATATATAATTTCACAGCTTCTGTTTTCATCAAGTCCACGTCTAGGAACAAGATCGATGTTCATCCCAATTTAATGTTTTAGTTCAGAACTGCCATCTTCCATTTTGATTTTGAGAGATCAGAAGGTTTTTGATATGGAATTGTTAGGGAATTATAACCAATAAGAGAGTTGAGTTCGACAATTCCTTGAACATGTTTTATATACTCAAGATCCCACTTGATTAATCAACGATTTTTAAACCAACCACAATAAGATACCCGTGATCAACAATCAATAACTATACACCGTATTAATCAAGAAATTAGAGATCAAAATAATCATGTATTAACTACCACCAAAGACTACAAGAAAGAGGGAAAATGTAAAAATATTACCGCAGGGTAATCAAGTCAAGAGAATGTACAAGAAAGCAAAAATATCAAATTTAAGTGATTCGGTCGGGACCTACTCCATTGGGAGGTCACGGACCGACAAACTTCACTATTTCAAGGAGAAAATACAAGATTTAATATATAATCGTTACGACCAAGCAATTACTCAATCTCTCAAGCTCACAAACAAGTTCTTTTTCTCTCTCACAAGACCTAAGCTCTCTTTCTCACAATATAAAACCTAGATACAAAAAATGAACTATCACACCATGTCCTTCTACTAAGAGAGAAGAAGAGATGAGATTAAATCAACCTAACCAATCACAAGGGTTGTCTCTTCTTGCGAGCTGGGCCAAGCCTCAATTTGGGCCTTGACCCCAATAATCTCCACCTCGAGGCTCAAATTGGTAGAACAAATCCATCGCTAGCCGTCATAGCCCAATAGCTGTTTGTTGATCACTCGTAGCCTCCCACTGAGTCTTCAAGTCCAAAGATTTATCATGTCAGACCCGAATCCACGACCCGAAGTCGTCCATGTCCAACGCCCCACATGACATCACAAGGCAAGTGTCTTTCTGATCCACGCCTGCCTCCACTAGCATCAAGGCGCCCACGAGGATCCTGACGGCCAAGCCTACCGCCTCCAGCATATGTACATCCAGGCCGCTCTCCGGTGACATGACCTGTCACACGACTCGTCTCAACCATCACAATCTCACTACTGCGATTCCACCTACCATGGCCTCACACAAGGCCACCGTACCACGACCATCACCAGCAAGCACAAACATAGTCCCGACGAAGATCGTACCACTCGCCTCACAAACTTGATCAAGATTTTCAGGTCACATGTTGCTCATAGAAGCACTGGCCGATACGATAGTGGAAGTGGTCTCCACCGTACCAACCAACTCATACAACCCACCGCGCTTGATGTCCCCAATGACAACCTTGCCATTACGAAGCACATTCATGGATCCACCACAAATTTGAAGATCACACCCACGTGAATCCAGCTCGTCAAGTGATACAAAACTCCGCCACACATTAGATACATAGCTCACACCCGTCACCGTGCGAACCACACCATCCCACATCCGGAACTATACATCTCCAACTTCGACAATAGATAAAAACATGCCATCCGCCAAAGTCATAGTACTATCGAAAACCTCACAAAGAGAATAGAACCAATCTCTTCGTGGACATACATGGAATGTACTACTCGAGTCTATCACCCAACTCTTACAAGCGCCATCGCTACATGTCCCATCTCCAACCGCCTCAACCATGTCATCCATACCAAAACAAACAAGGACATATATATCCTCATCCATAGCAATAGTCGCACTACTATTTTCGGGTGTAGAAGGACGACTCGGCTGTCTCTCAGGACAATCCCTTCGAAAGTGATTGGGCTTGCCGCACTTATGATGTACCTTGCGACTCGACTTATTCTGTCTTCGCACATCCAATTCCATCACCAAGGCACTAGAAGATCCCGATACAT
Source organism: Bolboschoenus planiculmis (assembly GCA_031770325.1). Taxonomy (NCBI): domain Eukaryota; kingdom Viridiplantae; phylum Streptophyta; class Magnoliopsida; order Poales; family Cyperaceae; genus Bolboschoenus; species Bolboschoenus planiculmis. The sequence goes on from CM062780.1 coordinate 3,808,922, forward strand.
CCTTCTCTTGCCTTTTCATGGATTCAGAATCCAAAAGCACAGTAGTCACTTTTGCCATGATAAGTTCACTCTTCTACCCCAACAAAGACATCATAATAAGATCATATGACCTTGGGAGGGAAGCCATGAGAAGACAAGCTTGATCTTCTTCCTCAATTTTTCCACCCGCATTTAACACATCCCGTACTAATGTGTTAAATATGTCAAGGTAAGCTCTCAAGTCCATAATCTCCTCCATCCTAAGCCAAGAAAATCATTTTTTCAAAGTCGTCCGACTTACCAAGGATTTAGAAAGATACATACCCTCCAATTTCTTTCATAACTCATTTGAAAATGTTTTAGTCATGAACGAAGCCTTCACCTTATCCGCCAAGCAACATTGAATTGCACTAAGGGCCTTATCACTTATCTTTTTTCATTTCTCCTCTTCCATCATATCCAGTTTGGTGTCATTCAAGGCTTCTTCCAACCCTTGAAGCACAAGAGCATCATGGACCGAGCCTTGCCATAATGCAAGATTTTTGTCTCCCGTCAAATTTCTCAATCCCAAATGAGGTGGCTATGTTGGTGTTTGTATTCTTATCCATATTGGAATTGTACCAAGTGACTAAGCTCTGATACTAATTTGTTAGGGAATTATAACCAACTAGATAGTTGAGTTCAGCAATTTTTAGAACACCTTTTTTACACCCAAGATCCCACTTAGTTAATCAACGGTTTCTAAATCAACCACAATAAGAGACCTGTAATCAATAATCAATAGTCATACACCATATTAATCAAAAAATTAGAGAACAAATAACCATGCATTAACTACCATCAAAGACCACAAGAAAGAGAGAAAACTATAAATATATTACCACAAGGTAAATCAAATCAAGAGAATGCACAAGAGAGCAACAACACCAAATTCAAGTGATTCGGTTGGGGCTTACTCCACCGGGAGGCCATGAACCGACAAAATTCATTATTTCAAGGAGGAGATACGAGATTTAATATACAATCGTTATAACCAAGCAATCACTCAATCTCTCAAGCTCACAAGCAAGCTCTCTCTCTCTCTCTCTCTCTACAATGGTGTCTCTTTCACTCTTTTTTTTTTAATCTTGGCAGTGGCTGCCAAGTATAATTTTCATTAATAAAACACAAATTACATCTATCAGTTTAAATCAACAATGATCTAAACTCACACTATCAATAATGCTAAGGATCAACAAATCGTGACCCACATCAACATCTAATACCTAAAAACCCCTAAATCTCACTTGTACTTCCTTTTGTCATGTCGAACTGTCGAGTCGAGTAAAACAACAATCCATCCATTGTGGACCTTGGCAGCGGATGCCAAGTATAGGGAAGACCGATGTAGACAACATTGATAGCTTCAATCTTCTCTCTACCCTTCTTTTGCAAGAGCACACGATAGCTGACCAAAAATAATAGGAGTAAGAAGAGATCTACGACTTTAGATTTCTTTTTTTCTGTGTGTCATGGTTTAGGTGGTGGTTAGGGGAGGCCGGTGTTGACCTACCCCGCCTAGAAATTTGGTGTAGTAGGTCGAGTAGGTCGAACTTAGTGGAAGAGAAAGGTTTAAGGTTTAGTGATAAAGGCCGAGGTTAAGGTGAGGTCTAAGGCTGAGGGGGGAGGAGATGGGCTGGAGGCAGAGGTGGGAGAGGGAGGCACAATTGAGGCGGAGATGGGAGAGGGAGGCGCGATTGAGGCGGAGGGAGAGAAAGACGAGGCGAGCTGAGATCAAATAGTGGTGGTGGAGAATATGGTGAGGCTGAGGCAGAGGAGAGGCCAAAGAGGAAACAAAATTGAGGAGGAGAGGCGACTGCTAGGAGAAATCCTAAATCGGGTTTCTCTCTCTTTCTGTCACGCTTTTCCTCTCTTTCTCTAGGCATCTCTTTCACTCTCTCATAAGATCTAAACTCTCTTTCTCACACTAAAAAATTTAGATACAGAGAAAGAACTATCACACCATATTTTTCTACTGAGAAAGAAGAAAATATATGATTAAATCAATCCAACAAGCCACAAGGACTGTCTCTTGTTGAGAGCTTGGCCAAGCCCCAATATGGGCCTTGACCTCAACATGAATTAATTAAGGTATTTAATTTATTAGCTAGATAGGGAAGTTTTCTTGTTCATATATATAGAGATAGTGAAATAGTAACACTAGAGGGAAATTAATGTTGAATTGCTTTGATTTAAGTACTTAATCATGATTTTAATCGCGATTTAATAAAGCTTTGAGGATACTATACATATATGATACTGAAGTAAAACTTACATCACAATTAATAATTAAATGGTTGATGTGGATCCAATACCACTGAAAATTGAGAGAGAAATGTAATAGCTAGCATCATCAACTTGTATATAATGAAAATGACCAGTAGATTAGGGATAAAGGAATGTAGAAAACAAACATTCATATATAATGCATCGGAGCACCGCATTAAGGTGTCAGATCCCATCAGTCTAGGTATAATATGGTTCTTTAAGCATGTATCTCTTTCACTTGAGGTGCGTGCGACCGGATACAGTTCTAACATCGTTATATATAATTTTATTAATATTCATTCTGAATATATTTTCACATGTAATTCGTTGTTTTTGCAGGTGTTTTCTTCTTTCCAAAGCAGAATAATAATTGATGTCAGATTAATCTGGTCATCTTGCACTTTTAACTAATTATAAGCTGCACTCGAAATCAAGATTATCTAATAGCTGTAGCAATAACAGATGGATTCCGTTGCTGAGTCGCTAACAGGGGACACTGTTCATAGCAAAAGCCAGAAGTGGACATATATAATGAGTTGTTATAGCTCCAACTTGTTTCCAACATAGACATTGACCCCAAATCTGTACCTTAAAAGCCACATATTACACACAATTAATATGGTTTTATTTGATTATTACCTCATCAAAAGCCAAGCAAAATATAATGTTTCCTGTTTTGATCTATGTTTAATTTTTTTTTCCTTTTTTCTTGCTCCCCATTGTGCATAACCCTCCTGCATTCATATTTTGTTGGATTAATTGATCATATATCAATCAATCATATATAAGTAGGATTTTCTCCTTCCTTCCTTTTTTTTTTTCCAAAGACTGATGCATGATATATATTTATTGTCTTTGTTGGATTAATTGATGATATTAATTAATTTATGACGCAGTAGTGATATCCTCATTGCTCACCAACAAAACAACTCATAATTCATAAAGATGGGGTCTTTAAACTGAAAAGGAGCGTGTCATTTTCCATTCAGTTGCAATTTATCAATCCATCCTTAGCCAGAAATGATGCGACTAGCATCACCCAATAACACAGTCAAGTTCCCATTTATTGGTAGGTCATCACAATTATTAATTTTCTTATCTATATTTGAACTTCAATCAGATAATTAATATCTAGCCTCACTTAGGGGTGTAAATGGAGGGGATTCCGAACGGATAGTGTTGTGATTATATTCTTATCCGTATCTTATGAAACGGATACAAATATTAAACGAGTATCAATATTCAAAAACAAATCCGTCTTAAACAGATACGAATACAAAATAAGTACAAATTCGGTTGTAGATATGAAACAAAAACTAATAAACATAAATATATTAGTATTTAGAATAATGAAATAAATATTTTAAATAAACAAAAATGAAAAAATGTATATATTTGTTAATGTTCATAATAAATATATAACCTTGTATATAAAATATGAGAATATTCAATATAAATGAAAAAAAAGAATTAAAAATTGAGATATATAAATAGAATTTTGACAATTTGATATTGTTCCACAAATAAAAACTTACAGCATATGTTTTTATTTCGAATTCTTGTGATCCAGATACCAGCATTATTTGATAATCCAAAATCAAATTCGTTTTTGTATCCACATCATTTTTACAGATATGGAATGAATACGAATATAGATAATTTATTTATTGATACAAATAATATTTGGATATTGGACACAGATGAAACGGATATTTCCTTTACATCCCTAGCGTACTTGTTTTGCTGTGAGCAACACGAGAACTATATATTGACGAAAGAAGTTAATAAAATAAATTTCTGTTATTACTCTTGTAGAAAAACCAAAAAAGATTAAACCAAGTTTATGTTGAACTTATTAACTGATCTAATATAGTTTGTTCCCTATTTTAATGAAAGAGAAGTACTGCCAAAAAGAGCTATTTTCTTTTTTAAAACAATCATCGGTTGAGGACTTGAGCCTGTTTGGGAGGGGAGATGCATAACTATAAAATAGAATTATCATCATTTCTCATAAAAAATAATTTCATCCTCTAATTATTTCCAACTGATTATTTCCTCTAATTATTTCCAATTGATCATCCTCACAAACATGACCTAGTAGACTATACGTAATTCTCATAAATATTTATGTCATCATTTATAATTACTTATATATATGTCATTCTAGTTGGAAACAATTGAAACAAAGAGCCGCAAATTGATTGGGAAAAGTCTCTAGCTTGCATACATATCTAAAAAGCATGTGAAAACGAATTAATTTCTTGGCTTATCAATGAATGCATATGGTGCCAATATAACAGATACGCAGCACACATCCGTTTCACCTGTAACTGTAACAGAAAGAAGGTCATTTTCTATTGAAAAACTAATACTTTCCATATTATAACAGTATTTTAAGAAACGGAGCTGCAATTAATTGCCTTGAATTGGTTTCAATTAATTAATTAAATGTGGTTAGGTAGGTTGGGTGTACTGTTTGCATGCTCTTAGAGGCCGCTTCGCTTTCATGATTTAATCTCAGTCTAAAATCTAAACCAAGACCTCAAATTTTTGAGCTTGTAATACCTTCCACTAAAAGCAAATCACACCTTTCCTTAATCCTTACCTATATTGAAAATACTCTTTCACTTTTAATCAACTTATTTCTCTAACTTAACTATCTAGAGCTAGAACATGCACGTGTGAACGCTTATAATTATATTAATCAGTATGCTAATTAATTTGTTAACTTTGTGTCTGTGGAGTATATCAGCGTAAGACCTCAGACTAAGTAGAAATGTATACCTTAGCTCCTTTCCAAATTGACTATATATACACCGTGACTAGGTCAAGACATGCATTATTTCAAGACAACCATCTTCATTTGATTCATTGTAGAGTTACCTAAACTTGAACGCTTCCCTTTCTGGTTTAGAAAACCCAGATTTGCTTTTAGGGAGCTGATATACCGATACCATAATCGATACCAATTTTGTTATTCAAATTAAATGAGTTATTATTCATATTAATGATTTTATTATGTAACATATTTTAACAGTATTTTTGTTAATAATAACTTAAGTGAGTTATTATTCATATTAGTGGTATTTGAATTGAATAATAAAAATACTGTTAAAAATAAGTTATATAATAAAGTCATTAATATAAATAATAACTCAATTTATATGAATAATAAAATTAGTATTGATTACAATATCAATGATGGTATCTCCCAAATATTTTCCTTAGTTTTTTCCAAATCGGGAAGGTTGGCTTGAAATGTCGGTTCTCTTAACTGACCGAAATTTGACAATTAATAATTTGGTCATCTATATTTGAACTTGCTAAATGCATAGCATTATATATGGATACATAACATATTTACTGAAAAAGAAATAACACAAGAAAACAAACAACATAGGGAAGCCAACAATTGTGGCTATCTTTAATTATGCAGAGCTATTTAAATAGAAAAAAGTTTGAATAGTTTTATTTGAATAGAAAAGGTAGAATGATGAGTGATGATCAGAGTTATTTAAATGAGGAGGGATCACTGAACAATTAATTAATAGTTAATTTCACAATCTTGACAATGGCATTTTAGATAATTTTGAAAAAAAATAAAATGAAAAAAGTTTATAGACATATTCTTAAGCTTATAGATTGATTTTGTTTTAAATTTCATGAAATTTAAATGCCATATGTTTACCCAAAAAAAAAGTATCATTTAGAAGTTTGTCAAAAATCATGAAATTGGGGCCATTACAAATTGTATAAAATTTTAATGATATTTGATGAAATACCAAATAATTCTTAAATTATAAGAAATTTAAAAAATAATCAATCTATAAGTTCAAAAGAAAATATATATCTACAAAGTTTTTTTATTTTTTTAAGATTTTTGTTTCAAATTTGTTTAAAAATTCATTGGCAAGATTGTCAAAATAACCGTTATCAAGTGATATGTCTGCTTTAAATAATGTAATACGGAAAATCAGAGTTAAACTTTTTGAGATAAAGATGAGATTAAGCTATTAAATTTTAAATGTTTATAGTACATCTACAGATTTTGAATTAAACTTTTTACACGAACATTATAATTGTCATCAAACCAAAAATATTATTATACTACATGAAACAACAAAATATTATTTGATAAAATATTAGTTGAAATAGTAAAATATATGATGATGGTAGCTATCTCGTACATCGTAATAATAGACTAGTCTATTTTAATACCATTTCAAGCTTTCAAATATGTATTTTTATAACGGTTTTTATAATATTTTGAGAGTATGATCCTCATCTTTTTATCAAAAAAAAAAATCTTTTTGAGTTTAAATAGGATGTTATTATATATCTTCTGAGGCTGCCAACTAAACGTACGGGTCCTGCATATAGTGGTGGTGCACTTATTGATGGTTAACGGTTTGGTCAGTTGCAAATTTTGTTGATTTTGAAGATTGAACACATGGAAGATAAGAAAGCAAAATCCACATTTGTTGCTTTGTTAGAAAGCATTAATTGATTCTTTTTTAAACAAACCAACTCGGAGGGAGTTAGGCCAACGGTCTAAGTAGACCTCCTCTCACCAACAACAGCTGCTCATATTCTGCCTTAATTAATTTGCTTATTAATTGTGGCAGCAATCAATTATAATCACCTTCATCCATCGAGTGCAAAGTACCTTAATTTTACTTCAGCGATGGTGTGGGGTCCCAGCTGGGTCCCACCCGCCATATAACTGTGCTGTGAAGAGAGCGTGGTAGACAAGTTCAAACTCCTCACCAACACCCTAATACAAATACAAAAAATACAATAGGTTATATATATATATAGGTGCAAACAAGTTTAAAATAACAACTTCAAGTAAATTAATGAATATTACAAAACAACATGCATCTCCATTTTTAATTTCTTAATAACTCAATTTTAAAACTAAAATGCAAAATAAAATTATTAGATGTGATCTTTATCACCTTCTCTATGTATGGTTAACATATTATGATATTTCAATGTTATTTTGTTTAACAACAAGAACTCATAAAAAAAATGCACCAATGTGGATAATTTTTGCTATTAGAAAAATAAAAAAGTGTAGGTATAATGAAAATACAAAAAATGAAAGAATTTTAAACCCTCCTCTTAATTCAATTAGCCTTCAACTTAGTTTATAATTTATCCAGAAGCACAAAGAATTCTACGTTTTCCTTTTTAATTAGTGGGCACATCGGATGGTCCAAAATTTAATGTTCCATATTCCGGAATACTAACTTCGAAATTAAAAATTTAATTAAGAAATTTGTATCGGGTTCATCTTTGTGTAGTGCTTGATAGTTTGATCTGCAATATTCAAGGAAAATTAATACATGCTTGCGGGTGCATTTGGATGGGGCGAGGAATTAAATAATATCGCTAACTCGGATTCGGATTTGCTATATTTCGTGTTTGGATGGGTAGATAGTTATGCGGCATCTCTGAGTTAGCAAACTAATCCTTGCTATTTCACTAAAATGGCTATTCCGAATTGCTTATCATTAATTAGCCACTAATCTAGGAATATGCATGTTTGGATGGATGAAGAATATGTATGTATATATATATATATATATCGCTACCTATCCAGCTATATATCCTATTTTGCTAACCCTTACTTTTTCACAACTAACTTTAACTATATAATCTCGATCGCTCCCAACCCAAAATTAATGTTATTTCCGTAGATGTGTGTGTATTAGGTTGTTGTGTTATGTATATATTCTCCCACGAAATCATTTTTTTCGATTTATCTCCGGCCACAAATTAAAGAATATTAGGGTAACTGTTGGTTTCAGTTAGGTCTAGGCGCCCAACTGAAGTACGTACAGCCTTAATTATCTGTTCATGATCCCCACACAAGCCCCCCTCCCCTCCGCCAGAAAAAAATATTAGATTGTAATTATTGATCATAAAATCCCTATTTTTCATGCATCTATTAACCAAAGTGCAAGCTATATATTAGGGAATAATATATAATTAAAGCATTAATTAGCCATTGCCTAATAAAAATGAATGTAGTTAAACTAGGTGTCCAATCCAAGAATTCATGAGACCTTTATCTTCACCCACATATCTAACAAATCCAAAGTAGAAGCTTTGTTTCAACAATTCTGGTTGTAGAGAAGACTTATTTCCTTCCAGTTTTGCAACAGTCCGGCTGCTTATATTATACATGTAGCATGGATTGGGAGATGCTTATCATTTCTTTCCAAAGTCCAAACTATATAAAGTTGATAAATAAATAAATTAGGTCGGATGTAAGAATTAATGTGTAGAGAGGAGACTCAGGAGAGGGATGGGTTGGTTTTAAGTAGAGGTTCTAGGTTTGAAACATGAGAGATGTTGAGTTCCGAACGGATTTAATTAATTTCACCCCACCAAGCAACTATATATTTCTCTCTCTCTTTCTAAACATATATAATATAACATAAAATATACCATTTGTTAGCCAACACGTAGTATTCAAACAGTGGTGCAACTATCCTGAGACTCTCTCTCTCTCTATGATCCATCCATCCATCCATCTCTATCTTCTATCTCACTGGTAACGAGAAAGTAATTCCCATATCTCCATCACTTTCATCTTTGAGGCTTCTCCTTTACACCTTCCTCTCCACAATCTCTTTTTGTTAGCTTTCTTCGGGCCAATATATATGACCGCACCTTTACGATGTATCATCCAGCTTTCTCCCTTTCCTCTCTCTCTCTCTCTTCTCTAGTCTTCCGTCGGCTCATAGCACAGAAGCACTAATTAAGAGAGAGGATTAGGGTTTCAATTTTTCTCAGGTATTAATTCCTCTCCTCTCCTGTCTTTGGGTCCCTTTCATCAGCTTGCTTGACGGTCAGGGAAGATCAAGGATGCAATTATATGGAAACAAAAGATAGCAACTACTAGCTACCAATATTTACAATTAGTTTGATAACATCAAATAAGGGAACGAAATTAAAGCTTAGAGATCGATCAGCAATTTAATTAGCTAGCTAGATGTGCACAAGAGGACATTGGAGGCCATCAGAAGATGAGAAACTGAAGGAATTGGTCTCGCGCTATGGCCCGCATAATTGGAATGCTATTGCTGAGAAGCTTCAAGGGCGATCAGGTGCACTGATTACTAATTATTCATGTATATATTTTTTTTTTGTTTATCCTTCTGGTCTTCTTAATTAAGGTTTATGTATCTTTACTTTTTTCCATTTTCTTTCTTTATCTTATTTTGATATTATTTTGCTCCTTTACAAGAGGGAAATATTAAGGAATTTTTACACATGCGACTTTTAAAATAATATTAAAATCATGCTATTTCAAATCATTATACAGTTTCTGAAAACAGCACCCAAAAAAATAGAATTGCAAATGTATAATCTAAAGCCCTTTTAGAGAACAGAAAAAAATTGATAGTTCAATAAAATAATAATAATTAATAAGTAAGTAAACTGCAAGCTTGAGAGAGAACGAGAGGCCATATAAGGAACTGTCTTTTTCCATTTGTTTTCCTCCTCTTTTGCTCTTCTTCTTGCACATGTTACATCATTAGTTAGTTTGGTATTCTTTTCTTTCTTTATAATACTAAAGAAGGTTTAAACACCTCCACTACAGTAAATCTTACTGAAGAAATAAGAGTACTAATTTAGTCCAAAAAAATTTACAACCGCACTTGTAATCACGGGTCAAAATTATGATATGATTGTATATATCTTAAACACAAATCAATTCACTAAGAATGCAAAAAAAAAAAATCAATGTGTTGCTTTCAGGAAAAAGTTGTAGGCTGAGATGGTTCAATCAATTAGACCCACGAATTAACCGAAGTCCTTTCACCGAAGAGGAAGAAGAGAGACTACTTGCTTCACACCGAATCCATGGCAACCGTTGGGCTGTAATTGCAAGACTGTTTCCTGGTCGTACTGATAATGCGGTAAAAAACCATTGGCATGTGATCATGGCACGGAGATCACGCGAGAAGTCAAAGATTTCATCGAGTAAGAGAAGCTATCATAGCGGTAATCTTAAGGATGTCAGAAGTAAAGAAGGGGATTCAAGTATCAGCAGTTGGAGTGAGAAATACCGGGCAGAACTTGTTGTCCCGTTTGCAAACTGCTTCAACCAAAGTAAAAAGGGATATCTGACGCTTCACCACGACTTCCCTTCAAACTCCAACCAAGGTAAGCTAGCTCATTCCTTGTCAGGCTTTGAGTTTTGACAATGAATACATCCCCTAGCTAGGTGACTAATTAATCATATGATCACCAATACAATAAAAACTTCATTGCGAATTTGATTTTTTTTTAAACGGGAAATATGGAAAAGAAAGATAAATTGTTGCTCCTTGAACTTGAGCTGCACATTTTGTGAGGATGCATTACCAAAATTAATTTTCTTTTTCTATGCATGCAGACAATAATCATACAGAATTCTATGATTTTCTACAAGTTAATTCAAGCTCGAATGAAACAAATTGTTGCTCTAGCGTAGATCAGCAAGACGAGAATGAAGCCAATCCAACTGATGGTACAAGGTTCATAGATTTCATGGAGGTTGGGAGTTCTTCATGACACCTACCTCAAAATATGCAGATACTGTTATCTTCCATCAATGGATCATCATCTTATACATTATTAATGGCTAACAGTTAGCAATACAGTTAGATGGAAAGTTGCACATATATACCTATATATATATATATGCTGAACGAACTTATTGTGAACCGGCATAAGTTGTAAGAGAATTTTAGAATTTTTATAGTTAAGAGCTGTAATTGTATAGTCTCTTGTGTAACTAGGACCTAAATTAACCAACAGAGACTAATTGATGGTACACGTATATGAATTGTTAATTAATAATTAAGATACACTGTGTTATTTTGAGCAAAGAAAAAAGATTACTTCTTTCCAGACACTTTTCCTATTCAGTTAATCTGAGTACCTTGATCAAGCATTTTCTGTTGATGGTGCACTTTGGATTTAATCAAACACTTAGATTTGAAATGCGCAAGCAATGATGCTATAACCAAATGATATGCATTATTTCTGTTATTAATTAGAAAAAAGATTTTAGACAACTATGACAACAAATCACATCAACTCTTTCTTAATTTATTCCCTCTTTGTCGTAATGCGCCTGAAAATATCGATACGAATGCCAGGATCTACCGAAGCATGTCTCGTCAATGTGGTTTTTGATAAAATGTCACGTTCAATTGATCAATTAATTTAAATTAATGCTCTCCGTTTCTTCTGAGTTACGCGGTATTGGACGAAATTCTTTGATGACTAACTTAAATTGAGTAATGATGAAGGTTCTAAGTTGATGATATGAGACTTAACAACAACATATTCTTGGCAATTTTCTCCATGTTAGTGATGTAATACTCCTTGAAATTTTATTAGATTTGAACTTCGGAATAATTTGTTGATCAATCACTATCATTGCAGTAAATATTGCTTTTCAGTTAAGAAAACAATTACACCATAAGCGTAATTTAATTTTTTTTATGTCTACATCGTAATTAAATAACTGAATTGGAAATTGCTTGTAACTGGAACATTCTTAGATCATCAATTATATCAGACAATAACACGTATATTTTATTAGCCTAAATTGTGAACTCCGGAACCAGAATTCCATATATAGTCAAAGCTTTGTCCAAATTTTGATTAGTCAGATAAAACTGTCTTTCAGAGTCATTGGAATTGGTGATGGCAAGGATAGATGTAGTAAAGAAACCAAATGAGCTGAGGCAACATATCAGCTTTCACAACCGTATATTGACTTACAAGTGGAAGGTTTTTTTTTTTTTTTTTTTTTTTTGTTCTTCTTGGCCTTGTTAATTAGGTTCTAGTAGGCATGAGATTTACACTATTAATATTATATAAGAACAAAAAAGGGGCTACTTTCATATCCTGAATTCCTGATCTCAGACGAGTACTTGTTCTTTAGCTGCAATGCCAATGGTACATATTCATAACCACTAGGCCCATTCACTCCTCTTAATTATTTATATATTAGGCTCAGAATCTCCAATCCATTCGGGTTTCTCGAATTCACCAAGCCTTAATTAGGCGTCGGCGGAGACGCTCTTTCAATTTTGCAATTCAACTCGAATTGCATGCTTCTTTCGGCCCACGCATTATTTTGTATTATTATCGGCCCCATTGTTCCTCATCACAGGCATTTCTAACGGTGGTTTTACAAATAAAACACAACTATTAAATAAAAAATACCTCAAATTTCTGCCTCCAAAGAGGCATGAAAATGGCAGGGGAAAAGACGGTTTCAAGTTGTGCCCCCGTGTTTCATTATTTTTCACACTATATCATACATTTTTGAAGCAAACCAAATCTAGCCCTTTTCAAAATTACAAAATAACAAGCATAAGAGATCCATATATGATAAATAACTACGGATTATTCCCATGTGGCGGGAATAAGCTGCCTGATGCCTGGTGAAAGGTCAAAGTACTAGGGGAATCGATTCTCACGATAACTTCTTCTCCAGCTGACTCATCATCACTTGAGTTGTCCTCCAGTTTCTCTCTTCTATCTCTCGTAACAGGCAATGGTGGAATGGAGCTTGGACCTGAACCAACTCGGGGCAAAACCCCAGATGCCGAAGCCCCTGTTCTCATACTTTCCCCTTCAGACTGGGCCGAGACTAACGGCCGCACATTGGCACTGCTAGGAGAAGGAACCCTAGGATATGACTTGCTATGTGTTGGGTTCGGTTGAATGGTCGAAGATGAACCAGGCCTAGGCAGGTTTTGTTGTTGTTGGTGGTGGTGCCGGTGGCGGGCCCCTCCATGCATGTCTCCAATCTATGATTTCAAGATGCAAATCAATTAAATTTGCTAAAGAAAATAATGCATTGCATTTATGCTTAATAGTTTCATGTAGTTTCGAAGGAACACCCAACATTTCTCCTTTTTTTGTCTGGGTCCGTAACTCCTTACCACTAAACTGTGTTTAAATCAAACAACAAATTGCCAAATCTCCCCTAGAAATTCAGAAATTTTATAATTCAGAAATTTTATAAATAACGAATTTCAATGCATTCTACTTGATTTTAGTTCAACTTTGTGAAAACATGAAAATTAACAAAGCAGGGAACAATTGTCAATCTTCAACAAAGTATTCCCCATTAACGTAAATGTATGGTGCTATTTGCAAAAAAAAAAAAAAACAAAAAAAACCAAAAAGAAAAAGACTCAGGAGCAGTGTTAAAAGGTAGAAAAGTTGTACAAATATGCTGAAAGAGTAGCTTGAGCTAGCTATACAAGTGCACATACCATGCTACCATACATGCTCAACTGGAGAGCGCGGGCAGAGAAGGTGGAGCCTGTAGCCGGGCTCTCTATCTCATTCTGACTATCCTGCTTGTGAGGCCCATGTGGTGACTTGTAAAAGCTTTCAGGCCAACTCAGCAGGCCTGCATGCTCTTTTGAGTGGCTACGTAGCATCTCACCTCCTGCTTGGGACAGCACTGACTTAGTCCTATGCAAAGCACGATCTACCTCGAGATTTGCAATGTCAAAGCATATAATTTGGGCTCTGGCCTCCACCTGATAGTTCGATCCAGTGTGGAAGGATTTCCCGTTGCTCAGATCTGTGTTCAAACACAAAATCAGCATCTAGGAATCAGGACTGCAAATTTGAGTACATCCAGGTAACAAATTGGCCACAGTAGCATGCAGTTGTAGCAGATTTCCAATCAAGGAATATCAAATTAATGCAGTTTATTTCTTCTTTTCATAACAAAAATGTATTGTATTAATATAAACAACATACTGTTAATGTAATTTGATGTACAAGCTGTATTTACAGGCACGAGATGCGAATTTGACATGAAATTGCAGGAAATTAGAAAAAAAATCTCACCACAAGATTCTAGACCAAAAAAACTGAGGTCAATGTCAGGACGAAACAACACAGCAGGAGGGGTTATGAGGCTCTTAGCCTCTTCTTGTGCCAAAAAACCTTCCAGCAAAATGCCAACATAATTAGGTGGTATTTCAATCACCTCTCCTTTTATGTGTATATTCAACACGGACCTCTCAGCAACAAGTGCTCTCAATTCATGCAATGCCAATTTTTCAAATAGTTGTGGAAGCAATAACCTCATTATGACAATAGAACTTTCCTGTATCATTGTTTCAAAATAAAGTATATTAAAAGTTCATGTTTGTCCCTACAAACCTCAAAGACACCACATATTCTCCTTTAAAAATGATTAATATCATCCATATCCCCAATAAAACATAGAAACTGTCATGTACATGCTCCTCTGTTAGTTACTCCCCTCTTCTCACATCCAGCCCTATGGATAAAAACGAGAGGGAAGAAAAACTCAGCATGTTTCTTGAAATGAGGAAAGGAGGATTGACACTGATACTATTTTTTTGTGAAGCTCAGACAACGGACAGGTCTCATATTTGAGGGGCTATGCTTGATATATTCAGAGCAATATGGTTCTCAAAAAATATCGCATACAACAAAAAGAGAATTTATAAAATAAGATTATAATGAACCTGCCAGAGAAACCCCTCGATTTCAGGATCAGATTTTTGCAAAGTTTGTATCTTTTCGGCTTCGATGAAGAAACAATGTACCACAGAGTCTGTTATCATGTCACATATGTAAGGCTTCCCACTTAGAACTTCATATAAACCTAATGTGCTGGAGTGTGAGAAAACTGGGTGCAATGCGTGCTTGCTACTCAGACTCCTGCTTTTCCACTACAAAGATGGGACAATAAAAGTAAAAATGTGAAAGGTTTACAATTATAACCAAGAATAGGTTTTCAATAGCTCTCTTGTCGCAAATCCCATAACCATTTTTGAGATATTTTCAACTGAAATTCATCACAGTAAGGTGAAAAGACATTATTGAGAAATTTGCACCAACTATAGAAGATCATTCGCTTCAATTCACCAAACTAATAATTAAACCTATAATATTTACATTATGACTTCCAACATTTTAAAATTAGTTTGAGATTTCATCAGTGAAGCTCTATGTACTGTGGAGTCAATTTTTCTCGACTTGAAACTTTACATCAGTTTATTGCTTGTTTGCAAATAACAAAAAGAATCAAGGGTGTCAATAATGACTACAAGTACAAGATCATTAGTGGTTATTTGCAAATGATGTTGATCCGCACACAAGAGAGCTCTTCAAGCCCTCGAAATCAGCATATTTGGAAAAAAAAAATACCTTTACAACGCCAACTGAAATAAGCCAAATACCGTTAGGCTTGAAACCCTCTTTATACAAGGTGGCACCACGTAATTTCATGGTCTCTTTAGTGGAACTCTCTAGAGGCAACCTAGCCTGAGCAGGAAGTGCACCCAGCAGAGGATGTGCATGCAAAAGCTCACTAATTTTCGGCATTTTTACAAGCGGAGGATTCCTCTGGAGCTTTTTCAGGTCAGTCTGCTCAATATTTCATGAATAGCAAAATAAATAAAACCAAAAAATGTGATAAAGAAAATCTTATAAGGGTATATAAGCAATAGTTTCTTAAAAAATGTGCAGATTTGAAGTACCTGAAGAGCATCATCGAGATGGAACATCTCTTTTTCTTCAAGCAACCCAGTCTTTTGCAGATTTTGTACGTAGTCACTCAAGTGCTGTAGTACTGAGTATGTTACTTGTCTAGTTTTCACAACACGAAGGACCTGATATAATTTTTGACAAAAGAGAATAGTCAAAGTAGAACAAAAACACACCACAAATAATACTATAACCAACTGCAAACACACAAGATAAAAAAACAGACCTGAGGGAATGTAACTCGAACATCTTCCAGGAATTTCTCAGCTCCCTCTCCCTCCTCAATACTCTCATTTATTACTCTCCTCGCAATGTCACTCTCACCTAATAACAAGGATTTTGAGAAAATAAGCAACAAATCATGAAATGAAGCTACAGGTGGACTTCATTCTGTTTGCTATAGGTGGTGTACTTGCAAACATGACAACAAAGTAATTAGAAAACATTTTACCAATAAAATCATGCAGCTGTCTCCTGGCAATGCGGTGGGCCCGCAAAAAAGCTGCGCAAATGCAGCAACCGCTCTCAAGCCTTTCAACAGTAAAGAAGGTGACGAGCTTTCGTGGCAGCCGGGTCATCTGGAGGAATCTGTAATGGGTTGGAAATTGCACACTAGACTGTAACCCTTTCCAGTCACACAGAGGTTCAGTTGAAACTCGATCCATTGCCTCATCTACCGACCTCATCAGAATATTCGCAGTGGTTCGTGATATCCTCCCTTCCTCTAGCATTACCCAGTAAGCTGATTGCACACCTAAACAGAGGCAGAAAGAAGTTCTTGATTACCAATTATAATTCTAAAAAAAAAAAACACTATTATCTTAAGGCAATATGCAAAAATAAAATATAAGAAAAAGTCTTATTATTAAAGATATCTTCACTGTTACTTTTTTCTCTCTAAGAATGTTACGCACTAACATCTAACATCGGAAAGAGTGCCCATGCGTGATTCTGGTGTACATCTAGTTTTATGGTAATCTCAAATCTGAACCATTCATTCAAGTTTGGAAAGAAGTAGGGCAATACAGTTTAGCAATGAATAGATATGCAAACATCAAAACTGAGGTAAACTTTTCATTGCAGTACCATTCAAAAGCCTAACACGGATGTCCCGCAGGCTGATATTATGCAAATTATGGTCACCCTCGGGTACATCATGGGGATGTGAATGCTCTTCCTCTAGATTGCTTAAACATGTGATGTATCTCTTTACAGTGGGCCAGTCCGCAGGCCCAAGCTCCTCATCATCCCTCAAATCTCCAAATGCTTCCAATGCCTTATTCATCATCTCATACCTAGTATAAGTCAGAATCCTAATCTGCAACAGAGTAATCTAGCTAGTTAAAAATTTCCCCTTCCCTCTCTTCCCTAAAAAAATTAATTTCCATTCTAAAGAGTTCATTTGTTGGTGTTTTTTCTGACTGAAAGGAACTAGACATGCAATCTATTGGCTTTAATTGATAAACATGACCACTGCAGTGCAAGGAATCTAGTAAAAATACTACTGTTATATAGTGTGATATCTGAGAGATATGAAAAGAGATGCATACCTTAGCAGCTGAAAGCCGATCCATCCCCAAAAGGTGCAAGACCATTTGAGTTGTTGACCCGTTTACAATCAGTGTCAGGAACACAATCCCCCCAGTGAAAAATACAAACTGAAGCAAAGAAGCAGAAAGAAAAAAAAAATTAAATTCTTTAACAAAGAAGGTAACAAAATAGTTCAGCAGTTAGAAACATATACCAGTGTCCCCACTTCTGGTCGGAGATAACTCTGGCCAGGATTGTCACTTTCTCGCTATTAAAAGAAAAAAAAATTAAACACCAGTTAAAATTTAGAATCTAAAAACATGAAAATATTATATCTTTTTTCTTTCTTTTGATTTTGAGAACAACCTTGTCCCACTAAAACACCCATGTTAAGTAACATCCTATTACAATAAAATAACAGTACTTGCAAAACCAAAGAGCAAATCACTAGACAAAGATAAAAGCAAACAAAGTGCTCTAATGGGTATATTATATCCACAATTCAGTATGAGGTCAATGTGCAATAAGAACCCACCTTAACGGATAATGATAGAGAGAGTGCAACAGCACCTCGTAACCCAGACCAAATCAAAATAATGGACTCCTTCCATTCCAACCCGTACCCAAATTGTCTAAGCAATGGATACAAAGAAGCCACAACTATTATGCGTGAAATTTGGACAAATACATATAACAAGAGTAGATAACCCCATGAAGTGCCTGTAGAATAAACAGAGGGTAAAAACATATATAAACTAAATTTACAAAAGAAAGTCCGGTCGTGTAGAATTATTTATCCCGTGACCATTTCAACATAACAAAAAGATAAAGTTACTAGAAAACATCATCATGTTACATGTACTTCTGCAAAAGCTTCAAAATATAATGCATACTGCATAAAACTGCAAAAGACATTGAATATACTACTTGTTTTTTTTTCATGTACACAAGATATCCAAACAATCCTCCTTTTGAAGTAGCAAGCAGTGGCCATTTGCACATTCTTTTGATGCAATGGATATGATTACACTGATTTCTTTTATGTTCTATTAGGGTTTATCTAAAAGAATGGTTAATCAACTTCAATTTACTAAAATGTCATTTCCACAAATTCCTCTGCATGAATACTTCTCATTTATAAACAAAAAAGTAATCTTCTGCTTATGTATTTATGATGTCCAAAATATTATACTAAACATGAATTTTGAAACTTCAGCTCATGGTTTACTATCTTAGTTGGTCAAAAAGGTAATATTCCTCATGGAAACCTTATTCGATCGCTTCTTTTCAATTCGTCTAAATTCTTCAATCTCTTTTATCTTTGCATTTCCCCAACTGACTTCAATTTAAATGCTCCGTCTTACGGTGTAAGGGCACAGTATTTATGAATTTTGAAGAGAGCATCAAATGACAAATACAACATATAGTTGGTAAAAGCAGTACCATGTCTCTCGAAATGACTATCATTGTGCAGTACACCATCTGCAATAACCACCCCACTGACAAGTGGGACAATGAAACAAGCAATATTACTGCTCAATAGTTCTTGTTAAATATTACCTTATATTTTGAAGGGGTAAATCAAATTAGTTAGTACCTCAGAATAAAAATTAATGTATTGGCAATGTAAGCCACCATTTCCCTGAAAGTTAAATTAGAAAAAATATATTAATAAACAAATGAAATTGAGCTGTCTAAACTAGGCATTTTCAATTATCAATGTAATAACATATCTACAAAAAGTTATACATACAAGACAACATTGTCTAATAACTACTGTCGCACTACCAGTATAAAATAATGTGCTTTGTTAGTGACAAGAAGTATTGCCTAGTTATGCATGACAAGGAATAGCAACAGATCTAGGTAGGCCTCACAAGAAATATCCTACATGACTAACATTCAAGTATAGTTAGTATTAATGAACTCTTGGGGAGCAAAATCGAAAAATTTAATCATAAAAGCACTTGCCAGAAGTGATGCAAACTTTGTTGGCCATCACCCTTGAAAGCTGTTCTTGCAAAAGCTGCATAGAACCTAGCAAAAAATTGTAAATAAATGAAGAATAAAAATTATATATGAACAACATATTTAGCAAAATTTTGAGCAGAAACAAGATGCATAGTTATAGAAAAAAATCTAAAATATTTTACGGTGACAGTAAATTAATGCAAGAAATAGCACTAACATTCCTAAAGTCATAACAGTCAATACACCGGAAACATCAGCTGCATCTTGTGCCTGCAACATTAATAGGACAGTGAAACAATTAAACAAGAGCTTTTTAGCTTTATAATCGTATAAAGTCCAAGAAAAACCGATTTTAAGGTATCCATAGTTCATAACATATACCAAAATGAGACTCAGGATCCAAAAATCATAAAGAAAATAGCGAAGTAAAAGTTGAAGGAAGAAGAGTAGACTTACGGTAAAAAAGGCAATATAACTGACAGCAAGTGTAAGTGAAATTTCTATTACTGTGTCATTGAAAATGAAGCCTAGCCATAACACAGATGCAATGCCAAAAGCTAGACCCATAGCCACTCTGATAGACATAAAACAAAAATTTTAGGAAAAAAAATGTTTTTACCAGTAACATGGAAAAATAGTCCCAGTACGGGAACATGCATTTGTTACTATATTTACAAGCAACCCTTTTCAGTTTTCACATTCTTTGTTGTTGTGCTTGGGGTCCATATACATATCGAAAATTATCATCTATAGGAAAGTAAGAGAACATCGTCTGGTACACCCCCTATTGTACAGCCTTCACCAGATAGATAGATAGATAGAGAGAGAGAGAGAGGGGGGGGGGGGGGCGGGGGGCATACGCGCCAAGGGAGACTTGAGAAAGAAACTTTATTACATCACCGACACTGAAGCTTTGGCCTAACACCATCCGATAGAATAATTGATAAACAACAATAGCAGTCCTACAGATGAAAAATTAATAAGTGAAATGCCTTTGAGTTTAGAGTTGAATCAACAAGTAAAATGAAAAAAAAAATATTGTTAGACAGGAGATTATATTACCTGCTATAATTTAATATACTCAAAATATCACATATACCCCTAGAAACACATTAACTGTCCTATAGATGGTGCCTATCAACTTTTTTGTAATAGTTCCAAAGCTACCCATCCTCAAATAAAAATTTTGCGAGATAGAGCAGGTTGGATAGGGGTGGTGTGAGATTAGCATATTCAATAAAAAGTTAAGAAAGGGGGTGTTGATGAGAAACATCATATTATTAAACCATACCCATCATTCATCAAGGATTCTCCCTCGATAATTGTGCTGAGCTTTTTACTTGCACCCAGCTCCTTTAGCAGTGCCACAACAGCCACAGGATCGGTCGCACTAAGGAGTCCACCGAGCAATAGTGAGGTTTTCCAATCCCAGTTATATGGAAATGCTATCTAAAGTCACAAAAAAATATATGGAACTTTCAGGCAAAATACAAATTTTCTGTGTCTGTTTCTTGGAGTTGATTACAGTCTGACAGTACCTGTCAGATTAACCATGCCTAATCTGATATAGAGCATAATAAGCATTACTAAACACAAAAGAAGCAGACTGAGTGGTATGATTTGAGTGAAGTAGTGCTGGTAGGTCCTGTACTGGTCAGATTTAAGAAAGTATTTTGTGTGCACCTTAAGTGCAGTTCCAAGAGCAAAGGTCGATATAAGCACACCAGGTCCTGCCAATAGCAACATTTGCACCGCACATTTCTACATCCAACAAGGAAGGGTTGTTAAACAAAATATAATTACCTCAATTAGAAACAAGAAGATGGTAGAGAAGTATTAGAAAAAAAAAGGGGTTAAACCTTTATTTGGTGAACTTCCATGGAGAAAGAGCTCTCAAAAAGAAGAGCAGGTAGAAATACGGACAAGAGAAGATCAGGGTTTATATTAGCCCCTGCATAACAGTATATTTATATTTGAGCTAAGAAAATTATAGAGAAGTAACAAAGGAAAAACTAATAAAGAAGACTAACAAAGACGGATGCCAGCCCCCAGTTTGCCTAATCCAGTTGATGTACCATATTCTGCAAAAATAGCAATTTCTTTGAGCAATCTGAGAAATCTGGATTGGGATGAAGGTGAAATGGAGTAATGAGGTATTACCGAGTGATCCCATGGCGACACCGAGAATGAGAAGAGCGACCGTGTAAGGGACGCGCGTGCCCCGGAGGAAGTGGCGGGAGGCGATGCCGAGCACCAAGGAGACCCCCACGAAGACCACCGCGTCATCCGGCGACGCCTCCGCCATCTGCTCGTAGATCTGAGCTCCGGCGATCCGAGCGAGCTAGCTAGCCGGGTTTTACTTCCTCTCCTCTCCTCTCCTCTCCTCTCCTCTCCTCGTGCAGAAATGAGAATCCTTGTGAGATTGTGGCGAATGGCGACAGAGACAAACACAAACACTCATATCATTATCATTATCATTATCATACGGCGCTACTATATAATATAGACTATAGAGGAAAGGAAAATAAATATTATCGTGAAATGCTAACACTATTATCGCGAAATTATCCTGAATGACTGTTAGTAGCACTTAATTTTACTCTGTAAGTTACTTATAATTGCTAATCTCACGTAATTAAGAATGAAATTTAGCGAGAAATGATCCGAGCCATCTGGTTTTCTTATAAACTTCTAATTCACATGATTTTTCTGTGACCAAAGTCGGTAGAGCCGTCCGTCTAGTTAGCATATATAAAAAAAATTACAAGGAATTGCGGGTCCTTATTTGATAACTTGGAAGGGTATATTCTTTCTTTTTTTACTTATTTTTATTTTTGTTTCTTTCCACTTGGCAGGCTGGCTGGCTTGACTTGTGCATGTGGGGCTCTTATATTTTATATATATATATAAAGTGCGATTATGAAGGGCATCCAATCAGTCGTGATGACGCACCTATTGTATTTGGGTAGGCAACTCACACTTGATAAATTCCACTGCTTCCGCTCTTGCCTCTTGGGAATATGCTGTATGGATGAAAATTTCTATGCAAAAATAAGGTATTTTTGTACTCTTGCATAAAAATGACGTTGTTTTTGTAGGCCAAAGGCTTACTTTGGAATTAGTGAGCCTAATTAGAAGATGATGTGGATGTGGGGCCGGGTATTCACATTAATTAAAAGATGTTTAGTTTCTTAATTGCTGGGGTTTGTCTTATGCTTTGTTTTTGCAATGTAATTAGCGAGACGAAGAGGATTGGAGTAAAGAAAATAGAGAAATTGGACCCTTCTTTGCTTGCTTTATGGTTGGGATGATGCCACGTGTATCATTACATTTTTCCTGATCGTATTAGGAAAAGAAACGGCACTGAGACTGAGAGTGATAGGGAGAAGGAGAAATTAAACTACAAGTCTTGAACCATTAATTAATTAATTAATTAATACATATGATGCGTAGCTGCTAGCTATCACCACGTGCACGTTGTAATTAATCTGACGAGAGCTCAACTCTTATTGCCCAATGAGTACATATTGCCTCAATCCTACAAAATAGAACTAATTAATTTCTGTGTAGTATGCACTATATATAGACATTCATTCATTTTTGCTAATTTAATTGCTCGGTTCTTAAATTCAATTTCCCATTAGAGCAACAACCACGTAATAATAGATCCTCAGGTCCATGCTGAAGCAAATATGAGCATATATATTATATCACTCTCTGCGATCTTTACCTAATATATACCTATCAAGAGATATATTTCATTTAATTTCAAAAGTCGACGTCAACAAATAGATTAATTAATATGCCAATTAATAATGCAAAAAGTAATAGATCCATTAGTAGGGGCAGGGGCAGGGCTTTTGCTCCTCCCCTCACATATAAAATACCCATCGGCCATTACTCAGATGGAAGAATTATAAAAGTGTGTAAAAAGAGCAAATTGACCTAGATGCAATGAATATATATAGCATTGTTAATGTTAGGTAAGTGGAGATTTAAATTTCAAGATCCCACTTATCCTAGCTAGCATATGCAAAAGCAAAAAAAATAGTTACTAAAAAACATGAGCATGCCGAATCCTTGTCTCCCCTTTCTGGTCGCCGGTCAGACATTTCAACTCTGCATCTGCATGGTGACAGAATCAAGATCTCTTA
This sequence comes from Bolboschoenus planiculmis, assembly GCA_031770325.1. Lineage (NCBI taxonomy): Eukaryota > Viridiplantae > Streptophyta > Magnoliopsida > Poales > Cyperaceae > Bolboschoenus > Bolboschoenus planiculmis. The sequence continues at coordinate 3,832,426 of CM062780.1, forward strand.
TCAGTTTTTATCTGAATTGAATTTAGAACTGCGTGAATGTACTCAGCCAGGCCCACTGGGCTATAATAATAGAGAGATTCACTCATCCATTCATCCATTCATCCATTCATCCTTTCTTGGTGGCCCAAGGCCAGAGGCCAGAGGCCAGAGGCCAGAGGGAGGAGCACCATTTCAAATATCATAATTTGGAGGGTTCTTGCTGGAAAGTAGTACTGAAATATAAATAAATAAATTCGATTCCTTTCTCAAGGACAAGCTCCCTTTTCTTATCTTGGATTCCTTCAAAGTTCAAATTTTTTTTCTGATTCTGGGCCCACCAGGCAGCAACCTTGCCGAGCCCACCAATCAGTGACAGGCACTCCTTCAAGCTCCTGCTCCTGGATCACCCGATCTCTCTCTCTCTCTCTCTCTCTCTCTCTCTCCTACTCGTGAGATGAGATATTGGGGAAGCTGTTTCCTGTCCGGAGAAGAGAGAAGCTTAGCGCCGGCGTAGAAAATCTCCGTACTGCCCCCCTCTCTCTCTGAATGCCTCCTTTGCTCCAGCACAGAATCCGCCATTAATCTCTCTCTCCGATCCGCATCCGTACCCGTATCTCTTTCTCCTTCTGCCTTGATTTCTCTCTCTAGGGTTTCTCATTCCAATCCTAGCGACCGCATCAAGCATTTATCCGTAAGGTTCTTTCGATCTCTCTTGCTTTCTCAAACTTATAATAAGCCCAGACTCACACAGAATTCGTTCGACTTACTATTTTGCCTTACATGTGCTTCTGGTTTGATCTTTGCAGGTACTCGTATCTCTCATTTTTGCTTTGCGTAATTGGAGAGCTTTGCTTACGTTTCGAGCTGATTCAACTAGTTCTGCACGGTTTACTTTTTCAATGTGAGCCAAGGTCAGGGTCTTCATATGGTATCTCCGAAAAATCGGTTGAGTTGATCCAGTATTAATGCTAAGCTCTCTCTGATTTTTCTGTCACGGGATAGAGTCCTAGTTACAAATGGCAGAATCAATTGACCTTGTGCTTGAATTTCTTCGCAAAAATCGCTTCGCAAAAGCCGAAGCTGCTTTACGAGGTGAGCTCACTGGTCGCAATGGTAACCCCAACCTTTGTTTGAATCCTAACCCTAGTTCAGATCCTAAGAAACATGAAACAACTGTCACGCCAGATGAAGATGATGGATTGATTGCTACTAGCAATAGTTCAAAAGACCTCTCCAAGGAGTACATTGTAAAAGAAATTGAAGTCTCAAACAATGGGTCAGAATTTAAACATGCCATGCCTTTTGTAAATCAAGGGGATCTCTACCCATACAACTATAACATTTCCAACAACACTATGGAGAAATTTGCTGATCTCTTAATCTCTGAAGAGCGCAGAATAGTCAGAGGGAAGACCAAATTAGAGGATAAGTGCTCGAACACAAATTCAAACTCCAACTCTCTTTGTGAGAGAGATGAGCTCTTGAATGGGTGTGCGGTCAAGACTGTTTTGCCCTTCTCAGGAGATAATGTTAATACTGCATCTTCCAGTGTTTTTTCTGATGGAAGGAGAGAAGGGAAGAAGAAGGGGGATGCTAATGAGGGGAATAGTACTGTGGATAGCTTTGAGCTGCCTCTGATTGGTGTGACCCAAAAGGAGGACTTTCCAAGATTGCCCCCTGTTAGGCTCAAGTCTGAAGATAAATTGGTTAGCATGAACTGGGAGGAGGAAAAGACGGTTAAACCAGGATTGAAGAAGACTGAGGATAATGCTTTTATGATTGGTTCTTTTCTTGATGTACCAATTGGCCAGGAGATAAGTTCTTCAGGTATTGTCATGTCATTTAAATTTTTTTTGCAATTACTTTTACCCAACTTTTATAGTTTTTGAAATGATTTAGTTTGGTTTGGTATACCGAATAACAGATATTTCTGCCCTTTTATTTAACTATACTTAATTACCAAAGTTCAAGAGCTGTTTAAAATTTACAATGGAAAACACAAAGAGTTACTGGTTTATACCCATACCATACCATATCTGTGAATAGATATAGCTGTTACTGGTGAGGTAGTTATTGTCACAATATTCCAAATAAGTACACTGGGAACAACCATTAGAAAAAAAGAGACCAACCAACCTCTAATGTAACTTAACACTACCAGGAGGAAAGCGCATGATGGGAGCCAGCTGGCTCTCTGTCAGTCAGGGGATAGCCGAGGATGCATCTGATCTTGTTTCTGGATTTGCGACTATTGGGGATGATTCCCTTGACTACCCAAATGATTACTGGGACTCCGATGAATACGATGATGATGAAGATGTTGGTTACATGCGCCAACCAATTGAAGATGAGCCCTGGTTTCTAGCCCACGAGATTGACTACCCCAGCGACACTGAAAAGCCCTCTCCTGATCCCACCACCCGAAATGACCAAAATACCGCCACCAAGGATACTGATGAGAATTCATTTGCTGATGAGGATTCATACCACTCTGAGGGGCCCATGTTTGCTGGGCCTGGTGAAAATGAACTGATTGCTCAGTATGACGGTCAGCTGATGGACACCGAGGAGTTGAATTTAATGCATGCGGAGCCCGTTTGGCAGGGATTCGTATCACAGAGCAATGAACTGGTACTTCTGGGTAATGGGCCTCAACCTGACGAGCATGATCCATTTGGGGTGGAGGATGAACATCATGGATCAGTGCGGTCAATTGGCGTGGGCCCGAGCAGCGACACAGCTGATGTGGGCAGTGAGGTGCGCGAGAGTTTGATTGGAGGAAGCAGTGAAGCGGATAGTGTGAGCATAAGTAGTAGGCGTGACCCACTGCCCAGTAAGCTTAAGATGAACCGGTCTAAGAAAGGGATGTTACCACCATTAGCTCCTGGTTTTGCTGAGAGTGGCTTTTCTTTCCCTTCTCCTTCGAGCAAGGATAATAACAGCACTGCACTTATTGGAGGTGCTGATAATACTCTAGATGAGTGCGGAAATAATGGCATGATAGCCTCATCAGAGGATATGCTTGCCAGATGGCGCAAGAAGGAGAGTGAGGGTTCGTCACCGGCACAGGTTTTGTCAGGTACCCAGTCTGGTTCATCAGACTCAAATGATGGGTTTGATGAGGCTGAGGATATGAAGAAGATACAAGAGGAGGAAGAAGAGGCAGGGGCTGCAGCTATGGAAGATGAAGAAGTAGCCGCACTTCAGGAACAAGTTAGGCAGATTAAGGCACAAGAGGAAGAGTTTGAGACATTCAATCTTAAAATTGTGCACCGGAAAAATAGGTAGTGCCTTCTCTTTTGCCATTTTATTTGTCAAAAATCAGGGGGATTGGTCTTCTCTACTATGTATAACTGATCATTATTTCACGATAAATGAAGAGGTGTTGGAAGAGGTTAAGATAAAATTTTATTTGCATATAGGAGTTTGCGAGTTCTTTCTTCTTTCACCAAGGATATACATGATACTTTTGTGTTTGATGGAAACACAAATGAAATTCATTCCAAAATCAGAAGTCGCATCTTCTTTACTAGTAGAAACTTTATATGCTTTTTATTTTCACTATCCTAAGAATTTGACACATTTGATGGCGGTTTGTAGCCATAATCATGCAATTTCAATCTTCAGAACATTTTAGTAACTTTCACCTATTTCTCTAACTGTAAATTCACAGAACTGGGTTTGAAGAAGACAAGAACTTCCATGTGGTCCTGAACTCAGTCATAGCAGGCCGCTACCATGTGACTGAATATCTGGGCTCAGCTGCATTCAGCAAGGCCATACAAGCACATGACCTACATACTGGCATGGATGTCTGTGTCAAAATCATCAAAAATAACAAAGATTTTTTCGACCAAAGCTTGGATGAGATCAAGCTCTTGAAGTATGTGAATAAGCATGACCCGGCTGACAAGTACCATCTCTTACGCCTTTATGACTATTTTTACTATCGGGTATGTAAAAATATTCTATTCTCAATTTTAGTTTTACCTATTCCAGAACCAAGATCTAGTCCACTATCATTAACAGTTTAAGAAAATCTACGTGAATTTCTATGTTATGTTCCTTCTCTGATTCTCTATTTTGAACAGGAATTTTGCCAGTGCCTTTATTAAGTATAAAACTTCATATTGGTTATTACAAAATATGTTTGAATATCAGCATCTTATATAAGTTAAATCTATTACATAGGAGCACTAGTTTGTATTGATTATTTATTTCTCAATTCTTATTTTTCATTTTTCTTATTGTTCGTGAAAAAACTGTTATAGGAACACTTGCTCATAGTCTGTGAGCTTCTTAAAGCCAACCTATATGAGTTTCAAAAGTTTAACCGAGAATCCGGTGGCGAAGTCTACTTTACTATGCCAAGGCTCCAGGTCAGTAACCCCCGCCCCCCCAACCCCAAAATAAAATAAAATAAATAATAAATAAATAAGAAAAAAAACACCCATGTGGAAAATATGTATATATATATATATATATATACACACACACATACCTACATGTGCGCACAGACAGACAGATTTTCACCTCATATGGCTGCCCATCAGAAAAGGGTGATAATAATTTGATGTATAACCCCTGGGAAGCAGAAATCTGTTGTATAACCCTACCAAATGCATTTTACTTGTCTTGTATACCTTTAAAATATCTGATGAACCTTGCTGTTTCCCATGAAATGATGCCCTACAACCTGCCATTTGATACTGTTTACTTGTATATAATATGGCATTTGAAGAACTTATGGAGGTGGATATTGGATAGTTTCCATTTCTTAGATGGGTATGAAATAGTTCCATTTCTCATATAAAATTAATTGAAAGGAGAACTGAGTTGAAAATACCATACACAACACATCTTCATGTTGTGTTTTATTCAATGTGCAGTCTATAGCAATCCAGTGCTTGGAAGCTCTCCAGTTCTTGCACAGCCTTGGACTAATCCATTGTGACTTAAAGCCAGAGAACATACTAGTGAAGAGCTATAGTCGTTGTGAGGTCAAGGTCATCGACCTTGGGAGCAGTTGCTTTGAGACTGACCATCTCTGCTCCTATGTGCAGTCTCGCTCCTACAGGGCCCCAGAGGTCATACTCGGCCTACCTTATGATAAGAAAATAGACATTTGGTCACTTGGTTGCATTCTTGCTGAACTATGCACTGGAAATGTGAGCAGATTTTTCATTACATGTTTTTGGGTTTCCATCTTTTAAATATCTGTGCTTACTTGGTTACTGATGTCAAAGTTACAACCAACTCCAATGGCTAATTGCCCTTAAAAGTTTCCCATTTAGCTCACTCAGAAGATAAGAAGGATCCACTAAACTTGTTTTCTGTGTTAAAATTGGGAAACAACAGATTTTCATTTTTACTGGAATAGCTAGTAGTCTTAAGTAAATGTGAAGCAAATCCAATTGAAATAGACCAAACAACCAGTTACAAAGACCCAAAATTAATAAAATCAAACAGTAAGAATAAACACAAAATGGGTACTTAATCGGATAGTTTCGAAACATGTGGACTGCTCTAACTTGTTGCTGAATTATGTAAGAGGTGATGCAAGTTACTCTATCATTATTTAATATTGAGTAGTTTGTCCTACCATTATGCTTGCCTAATGTGATTAAATTTTATTTCTGTCAGGTACTGTTTCAAAATGATTCACCCGCGACATTACTAGCACGTGTAATAGGCATAATAGGCCAGATAGATCAAGGCATGCTAGCTAAGGGACGGGATACCTACAAATATTTCACCAAGAACCACATGCTCTATGAAAGAAATCAGGTTTGGCTCCTTAAATATATTATATATACATACATTTTATATATAGTTACATTTTTTCCATTTTTATTATTATTATTATCGTGTGTTGCATATATATATATATTTTTGGGGATCAAAATGTTATGTGGATATAGAAGTATTTTCGTGAGTGTTTTGGTGCTAGAGTTTCTGCAAACATGTGCACTAGTGTTTTAAATCTGAGTCAGATTGAGATATTTAAACTGTTCATCCTGATGCACCTGAGAATATGCATCGACATTTTTACTTCTACACCAAATATTAGATACCATGCTCTGTTGATGTTTACTTTTACACCAATCCCACAAAATAGATGTAAAATTTGTTGTAAAAAATTAACAAGAACAAAACATAGGGCACTGCTAGTTTGCAAGCGCCTTGACTTTTGGGGCTGCAATATGTTTCACTATTTCTATATTACTAACTGAAAGTTTACTGGCACGCGCTCATCCAATGCAATGAAAGTTGATTTCACTCTCATGCAGACTGTAAGTGGGCAAAAGGTACCGAAATGGGTTTTATATCATTTTAATATTAGTGATGTCATATGGGTTCTACTATTGGTGTTGTACCAGCTTTACCTGCCAACTCCCCCACCATCCCCCCCCCCCCCGGGACCCCCCAAACACCCTGACACGCACACACTCACACAAAAAGATACACACCCCGACACACACGCACGCACATGAAAAGATAGTTAATAATGATTAATGACGTCTATTATTAATATGTCTCTGGGACCAGGCTTCTGGTTTGGTGGTTCCAATGCACCTCAATACATGATACCTTTTGTTCAACAAATATGGATATGAACCATGCAAAATGACATTCTTCAATTTTCCTTTTTTTCCCAGGATACGAATCGGCTAGAGTACTTAATTCCAAAAAAGTCATCCCTAATCCACCGTCTAGCCATGGCTGACAAAGGGTTTATAGAATTTGTTGGGTACCTTCTTGAGATAAACCCTAAAAAGCGCCCTAGTGCATCAGAGGCATTGAAACACCCCTGGCTTTCCTTTCCTTATGAACCCATTTCCTCATGAAATGAAACTTGAATCCCCCTGCCCCCTAATATTATCTGTTTGATCAGTTATTCCTGCAAGTGAACTTACATGGAACCCAGTTGCATTGAATTTCCTTCCAAGGAAGGTCAGAATGAAGGCGGTTATTGGCAACCAACCGTGTTCTCTTTTTTGTTGTACTATAGCCACTCAGGGTTTTATTTTGTTGTTGCTGTTTTGAGTAAAACAATGTAGCAGGTAGGTTATTATTTTAACTTGGTGGTCTGCAACTGGTGTGATCTTATGTTGTACATGGTAATGTGATTATTTGTTTTGACGGCATTTGCAGCATTGTCACGATGCATGTATGCACTATGGTTCTAACATTTTTGGTGCTGTTTTATTAAGCCTCTGATGGTTTATCCTGATTTTGAGCTAAAGTTTCAGGTAGTTGTGGGACTAATCTTTTATTAATTTTACCATTTTGTAAAACAAAGTGTAATTCTATGGATTCAAAATGAGCCTTATCTGAGATGCTTACCTTCATGATGATTAATTTCATGAACTATTAATATCGGTTTTAATAGTTTTTGGTTGGCACTGCAACCGTAAACCAAGTGAAATTGTAATTAGATGTTTATTTAGCTTGCATTTGAATCATAATTAATACAGCGAGAGTTGGTCAGTTATTAGGGTTGATGCCAATGTATTTTCACGAATAATTATATTATATGATATGAAGGCGGAGCCCTCATTACAAAACAATGATGGCATGGATGCACTTGGCATTGCATGTCAAGGCAAAGACTTTGGTTATCAGCTCCGCTCCATCTATAGAGTATAGTAGACCCGACAATGCAGTACTATAAGAAAGTGCGAGAAGGTGATTGGTAAAGAGAATAAGAGATACGAGGGCTGGTGGTTGAATTTGAGGAGGATATGTAATCTCAGTTAAGAAGCACTAGCGGAAATGCATTTTATTTTAGAGTTAATTGAACTAATAATATGTAATCTCAGTTGATTAAATAAAGAAGGGAGGAAGCTTGACTTGGAAACACCGCCTCAACATAATTTTGGGAGTAAATATGTTGGAATGCGCTTGCTGTTAGGTATGTCAAGTATTAAATCATTTGATGAATGGTAAACTTTGCGTCAAGTTCTATCATTTTTCATGTGTATCAATTAAATATAGTACAGATTATATTTTGAAAGTCAGATTTTACAATCACAAATTATATTTTATCATCATTAAGATTATTAAGGTAAATATTCAATAAGTCTCCCTCCATATTATTAATGGCTTGCAACAAGTCCATGCCTTTGCCACTAATAGTACGAAACTATGTTAGAACAAGTCCACGTCTGCCCCTCCTTTTCAACATGGTTAGTAATTGCATCACTTATTCTTTAAATTTCAGAAAATTTTGATACAAAATGTTAAATTTGTCTTGAACATCTGACAAGTAAATATAGCGAAGAGCAAGGGAACGGGCTCCCCGTATAGTCAATTATAAAATGAAATACAAATAAATTTTTTCAATAATCTAAACAACAGCACAAGTGTGCACAAAGAAGAAACTACAATTAGCATATTGCATATAGTTTTAATTTGGTTAGCTTTGCAACTTGTGCAGTCTTGTTGTTGACGCTGTTGAAAAAAACATTCAAGTAAAATATTCTCTAATTCAATCATATAACAGTCAACGTCTGTTCCAACACCGCCAAGGAAAAAAAAAAAAAAGAGGAAAGGAACAAGAACAGCAGCTCTAACTGATTCTCTAACAGCAATTTACAGCGCTACTACAAAATTCATGGTGCAAGAATTGACTAGCCATATCTTTGCTTCATATTCATAACCTCAGCATAAGCCAATTGTAAATGCTGTTGTGCCAAATTAAAAACCTCATCTGATGTAGACCCCTCCTTTGCAAATCTGACTGCATCTCTGTAGAGATTGTTAAACCTCAAAATCTCATCTAACACAAGCCCACTTTTGGCATCTTTTGTCCACCTTTTCAACACATAAAATTCCGGTAATGACCTCACATTAACCATTAAAAATACTCGTAGAATATGCCTACACAAGATCCCACACTCCTCAAATTTACCACAACTACAACTCACCCTTTTATCCGAAAAATCATAACTCACCATGCGTGCTGTACTGGTACAGGTATTGGCAGCAGGATCATCTTTCATCACCTTAAATTTGCTAACCAAGCCATCCTCATTCTTTTCAACATGATAACCTAATGAATCAATAAACTCCCTTTCAAATGCATTAAACACAGACCGAGTGTATACCTCAGATACTTGTTTTAGTAAATTAGAGGGGAAATTTATTATTGGCTTTGTGAAAGAGACGGCCAAATCTTCCAGTGATTCTCTTTCTGACCAACCAACCATTGCTTGGTCCAGTAGTGTGATAAAAACTGGTAAAGGAGTCTTTATATTAAAATACTTGTTGAAAAGTACTTCTCTAAGGCTCTCAGGTTTTAAACCTGGTAAAACTTCAGCTGTGAAAGTACCTCTCAGACATGCCGGGACCCACTTCCCTCGAATGTTATACAAATATTGAATCCAATTGTTATTTCCCAGATCATACTTGCCAAGCAGTGAATTCCAATTGAATTCAAACTCTTCGACTGATTCAGGTCCATTAATTGCATTCTTAAATTCTTCCTCAAATGATGGATAAAGAGAGTATATGTTGGCTAGCCTCTCAGCACACTTGTTGAACATGTCATTTAGGCAAAATCTATGACGAGTCTCAGGAAATACTCTAGAAACTGCTGCACCGATTGCTTCATCATGCACAGTTTTCAAAGAGGCTGGGTGGTGAGCACCCATGGTGGTTACCCAATTCTCCAAAAGCCAAACAAATGATTCCTCTGATTGGTCGACAAGCAAAGCACATCCAAATAAGATGAACTGCAAATGGTGGTTTACACCCGTTAACATCACAAAAGGCAACATGTCCGAATCTGCTTTAAAATCCGTGTCAAGTGTAACAGCATCACCAAAATAGTAGTATGAACCCCGAGCCCTTGCATCAGCCCAAAATGCATGTGTGAGGCAATTGTTGTTGTCTACTCGGTATGCATAAGAAAAGGTATTGTTCTCCACATTCATGCGCTTGAAATAAGCCAAAAGCTCTTGGGTATCATCCACGTTGAAAGAGAAATTTTGCGGCAGCTTTGTTTCGTTCCAAATTGGAATACTATTATCATAAGCACCAGGCTTGGCACCGTTGCTGAGCATCCCCAGTTGTTCACTGGAAGTCTTCGAGAGAACAACAACTTCACTTTGTGATTGTATATAATGCACCTTACTTGGCATGACTGCCAACTCATGTGTGTGATCTAAAACAAGTTTTGACACAATCCACTTGTCAAAGTCCTTTTTTATTACCTCAAACATGGCTTTGCAACCTTCCCGAGCTGGGGTCCTGCTTCTCTTCTTCTTTCCTGGGGCCACATCGTCTCCAGTCTCCTCTGAAGGTGTAAACCCCTCTTTGGTACACACAAATCGTCTCATGACAAAGGACTCATCCTTAGTTGATCTCCTTGAAAGCCTTATTCGTACATCAAACCCAACCCTACTGGCATATGCATAGTAAAAGGTTTGGGCCGCCTCATGGGAAGAGAACTCCATGCCCAAAAATGGGTCGACATGGGCATACTCCTCGGGAGCAACAAATCGGACCCGACTTGGTGGCTCAACTATGTGGTTATGCTCTTTAACTAACTTACTGACAACCCATCTGCCATAGTATTTTTGTATAACCTCTATCATGGCATTGCAACCTTCTCTTATGGTGGCACGTTTCCTCTTCTTTTTACCTTCATCTAAATCAGCAGACTTCTTCAGGTGAAATCCTTCTTTTGAACACACGAATCTGCGCATAATGATAGACTCGTCATTCCGGGAACGGCGAGACTTGCTAATTCGAACTGAAAATCCGAGTCGGCTGGCATAAGACATGTAGAAGAGCTTTGCATGTTCCTCGGACTGAAATTCCATGCCAAGAAAGGGTTCGATGGGGCCTGAGTTAGTGGGTTTGGGTTGGTCAGAGGTTGAAAAAGGATCAGCGGAAGAGGTGGTGGGGTCGGCTAGTTGGGCAGTGACTTCTAGCTCGAGTTGGTGTGGGTCAACCAAAGTTGCATCATTGAGGTCTACGTTGGTGTCTCTTAGGGAGCCTTCGTCTTCACTGGAGGCATTTTCCATGTCAAGACAACAGAAAGGCTAAGACCAGACCTGGGAGAAACAATAAAACAAGTTAACTGCTAGGAGACTTTACAGTTTGCGCTGGTACCAGCATCAAACGATCTGAATAACATTGGGCGATTGTCCGATAACCCTCGGATGGAACTGGGAACTGGGAACTGGGAACTGGGAAGAGACTCACCGGTTCTTTCTTCCTTGTAATCTGTCTTCCTTGTAATCTGTCTGTGACTGACGGAGTCCTCGGATTTGATCCTCTTAGCGATTGATTCTTTCTTCAAAGCCGAAGGTGTATGCGACTGATGATCGGAAGAGAGAAACTCGAACAGTGCTTCGTTAATCGAAGAGAAAGAGGAAGAAGATGGGCTGTTGCCGAGAAGGAAGATGCGATACGGATGGTATTACGATGGTTAGGCAGGCTGCTGCCGAGAAAGAAGATGGCCCATTTTGTTGGACCACATCTCTTGTTACTTGTTAGGCCCAACACATCTCCAACCATTTTACAAATCAATGCTTTTACTTACACTAAGTAGACCCATAACATGTTGTATAGTGGATCAACAATACTTCTTTTGTGATATTTGCAACAACCAATTAAATAATTAGATATCTGACATGTTACATTAGTCTAATTTGGAAGCCTGCTGATCATTTAGCAAGTGTAATTTAATTTCAAGGATGCCAATCCATGATCGAACGATTTCCAAATTGCATATCCACAATGTTATTTCTTTTAAAAAATATTTCAGTTATTGCAGCTATAGAAATGGTTGTCAATATGTCTTTCCCACAAGCGCATTCATCATAAACCAGTATATGGCGTATCAATTAGTAAAAAAAATTATATATATATATATATATAAGCAAAGTAGTAAATCAGGTAACAAATAAATTCAAAGTTAAAACAAAAGATCCTATATTACTTATCAAATGTTTCATTTAGATTGGTACAACAGCTAAGCCCCAGCCAGAACATGTTAATACATCAAAGAAATAAAAACCAACTTCACATTTAACCCACGACCTCTCCTTGTTAATACCACATTAATTTAACCATAAAAGGGTCATCTTACAACGACAAGAAGGGTAATTAAAAATAGTACAAAAAGAAGCTGCTCCTAAAGGGTTCATTTCATTAAACAGATGACAAATGCGCAAATTATGCAAATTACCATGTTATCCTGACTTCACCGGATAGTAACAAACTTATTAGTCCCATGCTTCGCCCAAAAGTTCCTCAGATCAATTGGCTGTGACAAATCGATCCCTTCTCCAGCAATCCTCTCTAGAACCTTCCTGAATGCCCCCAGACTCATCTTTCGCCCAGCAATGCGGGCCCCACGCCTCTTGTCACTCAACGGCAGTGGGTACATTGATATGGTGTTGGTGCAGCATGCGGACTGCCACCCACCTACCCCCCACCTATAGCACTGTTGTGCAGAACCAGTACAGGAGCAAACTGGAGTTGGTAGCTTAGCTAGGTCAATCTCCATTCCATTTATAAGGATCCTTTCCATTTCACCATCCTTGTTCCTCTCCTTCTTGCCCGGCCCGTCAGAGCTGGATGCCTCCTTCTTCGGCTTCTTCAGCTTGGGTTGCTTCTCCACCAGCTCACCTTGGGGCTTCTTCTTCTTCTTCTTTTTCTTTGGGTTATCATTCAGACCATCCAACGGGTTGGTCTCTGGTAGCGGGGCCCCATCAGGGTTCAGAATTTGCAATGTTTGTGCCATGGAAGTGTCAACCATGGGGGGATCATAATATTGAGGGATTCTGTTGACATGGTTAGTGTGGTGCGTGCCAGGGCTAGGGTTAGTGGAGGGGGGATCTCTGTAAGGATTATTGAGAAACAAGTCACGCATGAAACCCACTGTCGGTACGGCAGGCTCAGAATTGAATGCCGTGCCACCACTAGAGAAGAAAAGATGTGGTTTGGTTTCTCTGTCGTTGACAGATGGCATCAGTTGAAGGCCATGCCCCAAATTGCTACTCTTGATAGAATGATCAAAGAAACTGCCCCAACTGCGCATACTGCCATCATCGTCCATTTTGTAATTTGAAATTCGAACACCTCAATTTGGACAGATTTATTCTTAGCCAAAAGTTTGAAAGGATTTGTTATATATGCTTTTTTGTTTTCCTTCACCAAGCTAAAATGCTGTCTTATAGCTGTTCCAGGAAAGAAAGAAAGAAGAAAACAAATGTGATTAGTCAACTGCATTATCTTAGTCAGAGAGAACATTTGGTCGGCTACTTGTAAAAAACAAAAAAAATAAAAATAAAAATGATCCCTGACAAAAAATGAAAATAAAAAAGGAAACCTATGAGCCTAGGATTGATTTTTCTTAGGTCAATCAGCCTTTTTTTGGTCATTCACCTTAATACATAGCCAGCATGAAGTTTAAATCCTCCCAGGTACCAGAGAGGTCATGCAATGAAATCAATTAATTGTTGATCTGCATTGACACAAATCAGGTAGGAGATATCAATGGGCCAATGCCTGACCTTCTTCAGAAACTAGATTAACTAGTTACCAGACCTAGATAGAATTTGCTTATTCTCTTTCCAAACAAACCAAGAGCTAAACTGAGTCAAAAGCATCAAAATTGATGGAGAAGGCAAAAAAAAAACTAGAAGGTCGTCAGTGCATTTTGGAGGAAACCCTAATTTAAAAAAGCGAAAAGTGAATGTTACGAAAGCTACAGATCGGATCAGAAGAGTTAAGAAAGATGTATCATTTTCACAATAAAGAGGTCAATGTCAGGTGAATTTTGGATGATCTAAGAAAAGAAATTGAATAGAAAAGAGCAAAGACAAGAATCTATCTGGATAAATGTATTGAGATGAATAATTGTGACTTGCAATAATCAGATCTGAGGTTGCGAGAGTGCGGCCAGCGGGGGCTCAGGAGTCAGCCCCCCTCCTATTCTATTCTATTCTATCGTGTGTATTGTGTTGTTCGTGGAGCACGGAGCACCGAGCACCTTACCTTCAAAATTGAAATTAGGACCTTGTACCGTAGCAAGCAAGAGGCCATTGTTGCGTTGCTACGATGGTTTGGAAAATCTATCTATGTACCTAGAGAGCCAGAGCCCCCGATCCGATCCGATAATTGGGCGATTTGTTTAGGCTCAAAAACGCTTCGAATTGAATCGGAAGAGACTCACCGTCGGAGTTGCGCCGTGCTTGCTTCTGGTTTGTTTGCGGCGGAGTGATTCTTCGATCGAGAGGGAGAGAGAGAGCGAGAGCGAGAGCGAGAGAGAGATTTGATTGGATTTGATTTGGTTTGGTTTGGGGGGCAGCATCGAGCGTCGAGCGTGGAGTTTGTGTTTTGGTTAATTAAGAGGAGAAAGGAGCTGGTCTGGGTCTGGGTCCGGGTCTGGGTCTGGGTCTGCGTCTGCGTCGGCGATCTTGATCTTATCATCGTCTCCTGCGCAGTCAAATTCCAGCGCAGGAGATCCGGACGCTTCAACCCATCTCATCTCATCTCATCTCATGCTCTTTTTTTTATTTTCATTTCATCTCTCACAGCACACTATCCCTCTATCCATCTATTATCAATTCATCATGTGGTTCATCGGGCTCAAACGAGACTTCGATTTCTAATCGCAATGAATCTTTCAATCCAAACAACAACATGAATAGACTTCTCTTTGTGAAATCACGCCAAATGGAATTTGAGGAGAATTGAATCTCACAAAGTGAAATTCATACAACTATATATGTGATTTTGACGGTTCATTGTGAATTATACATACTGTTTACATATTGTTTTACATGCATTCCATTCAAATAATTGTATATCATAAAATTCATGCCCCCCCCCCCCCCCAATTGTAATAGTAGATATACATCCCTTCCTACTCCATATATGTGATCATCTACAACAATGTTACAATTATCTTCTCCTTTTTTTCCGTAATATCATAAACCTTTTATCGTAATGCATTATTAAATACAACTAATTTTATATATCTGTAACGGAAAATCAAACAAATTCAATAAATTTGTGTATAATATTGGTTTACTTTGATTAGTATCTAATTGTTTTAATTAAATCTAATAATATATTTTCATAGTCTAATCTAGATTCGAACAAGAAAAAGAAAAAGATGGTGAAATGGAGAGTATACAATGTGGACAGAATATTTTTCGATAATGAACAAACTAGGAAACTCAAATTGAATATTTGAATTAAAAAATTTTAATATATCATAATTACAAAACTTCTGCTCTCCAAGGTTTTATCTAAAATTCAATAAAATATAACAGATGAAGTCAAAATGGAAAGCATGACGAAGATATTGATAAATACCATTTTTCAAAGAGTCTTAATTGCACAAAAAATGAAGAAATGATAATCGTGAATTCATAACGTTTTCCTTAACATTCAATTAAGATTTCTTTGCTTTAAATTGAGCATTCGGTACAAAAATCCATAAAGAGCCGCATTTAGCTCTTTTGGTTTTTCTTTTTTAAAAGTTTGTCAAATCAAAATTTACACAAACCAAAATAAAGTGAAGAACAAAAAAAATGACATAGATAAAGCTCCCATTTAAAGCAACTATAATTAAAAGAAAAAATTCAAAGCTTAAAAGACGGAGTATCTTATTTTACAATTTTAATTCAAATATTTATGGAGGCTGAGGTATAACGCATTTCTAATTGAAAATGGATAGAGAAGACAGAGAGATTTGAACAAAAAAAAAGGAGAATTTTGAAGGGGATGTTTTACATTAATCATTTCTTCACAAAGAAAGAGTGAAAAAAAAAGAGGGGAGAGAGTAAGCGAGAGGCGAGAAGAGAGAGGAGAGAGAAAAATAAAAGATGAGAGAGATGGAGAAATACCTTAGACAGTTTGTCTGCATTGCCGGAGAGAGAAAGAGAGAGAGAAGAGAGAGAGAGACAGAGAGAGAGATATAAGAGATAGGAAAATGAAAACAAACTTTTTCAATAAATATATATTTGGATAAATATAGGCTAAACAATGCTTCGTCAACCGCATAAAGCTACACGGAAAATAATTGGTGACGTGGCATATTTATAAGTTACACGTTAGTATTGTTTTCTTGATACATTCGAAAATTTACTTTTTTGTTTAAATTTGTAAAACAACAAGAGAAGCTTATAATATATTCATAATAAAATCAATTTAAACTCTATTGTTCAATTTATTTACTAAATTGAACAACTGAACACGCATAGTATTTTTCGCTTTTGAATAATATGACTTGAGAAAAACTGAACACGCACTCGTCGGCTGTGGGTATGTAGGATGGACCTGCAACATAACTTACATAATTAAGATGACTTTATTTGAACGAAATAAATTCAATTAACATATATGCATTATTCGATATATATGCCTGAGCATCAGGCTTGTCTCATTTTTCTTTTTTTTTTTTTTGAAAAGAAGCTCGGTCCATTCGTACGATGTTTCTTTTTTGCATAGCACTGGATGCAACATTTTTTTTTATTTGGTAATTTAAAATAAAAGAGATAGGTGTCGGTAACTCAAAATCATGAATTTATTGAAGTAGGAAGATTGATCTAGATACGAACCTATAGCATCGCATACAATGTATGCGAATTGCTCGTGAAAATTGATCTAGTCAGGATCGCTTCTAATATATGTGAACGATAACTTTTTTACCGTACGGTCTCCCTCTTTCTTTTACCAAACATAGTCTCTCTCCTCCCACCTCTCCTCTCCTCTTTGTAAAATCGGAAAAATCAAAACCCTTAAAACACCCTCCCTATTTCTGTAAAATCCGAAAAAACAAAATCCTTAAACCCCCACTCCTCTCCTCTCCCCTGGCTCTTTGGTCGTCCGCCCGTTGTAAAGGTGTCGCTCCTGTAACCACTCCTCCCACATTCCTCCTCCAAGTCACACTCCTCCCCGTGGATCTACAAGGTGTCGCCCCTCTCCAAGGTACATTAAAAGTTTCAAATTTTCGTAATAAAATTTGTGAACTAGTTTGATCATTATGACATAGTTATTGAGAATTGTATAATTTCTTTGATTATATAGTACAATTCTTTGGATTATAGTGAAATTTTGGTAGATGATACTTTAGGATTTATTCCTTTTTACAATCAATTTTGATGTAGTGAAATTATTGGAAATTATTACACGTTAAAATGTATGCATTGTTTAAATATATAATGCAAATTGTGTTGATTATAGTTTAGGGTTTAGGGTTGATTATTTTGATTATTTAGGTCTATTATATTTTAAAATTAACTAGAATTTTATTAATTTTCGTAAATTATTTTAATTTAACATGTGCAACATTATACATGAGAAAGTAACATGTTGAATTAAATTAAAATTACTTAAAATTTGAATAGGAAGAAATGGTTACTACTCGAAGGGGTAGGAAAGGAAAGCAACCTGCTGAACCGTTAGAACATGCCGGGCAATCAGAACCTGATGCTGAGCCGGTTCTGTTGTTGCATCTACCTTTCGAAGCTCATAGATCGTCAGTAGCTCGATTGTGTGTAAATTTTTATGTGTAATTTGTATTTTATATTTCAAATTATTTTTAGAATTTGGTAACAAATAAATTCTCATATTTGTATTAATCTTTTAAATTCAGCCACAAGAGGTCCTAATTCATCGAGTTATGAGATCGGTTATCCCACTACATGCAAATATAACTATAAGGCTATAGGAGTTAGGATTATATCAAGTAGCATGTCTGGGAAATATTAATGTTGATAGAAATTTGGTAGCAGAACTTATGGAAAGATGGTGGTCGAAGACGCACTCTTTACACTTATAAAATGTAGCATCAACAAGAGCTGCCACGGGAAGGCGATGGGCAGCTCTAGACACACTATGTAGGGTTTCAGAAGCGTTGCTTGTCATTATCCCCCAACGGTACCCGCCATCTGCCCATAAAGTGCACTTCTCCCATTTCTCAGTTTCCTCTGTGTTCTTTGGTAATCTTTTTCCAACTTTCCTTAAATACTTTGTCGCTTCGGGACGCATATTGTCTATTGATTTCCAACATGCCTCAAATTGATGAATTGTGGTTTTTTTAGCCATTCCCCTAAATATGTTGGTTGGACTCCAGGATATGTAGCTAATAACACAGATCTGATATCCTTGAGCTTGATTTCTAAATTCTTATGCACCACATCTCATATTACGTCGACCATAAATCGAGCCGAGATCTGACGATGATCTATTCGGTTATGTTCGGCATAACATGTATGTTGATTCAGACGAGTTACGATAATTCAGGTAGAACCACACCCGGTGTCTTTTGCATACAATCTCCATCTACACAGCTCATTCTCACATTCTATCACATTTTGATTTACTATTATTGAAGACTTTGATTTGAATGTTTTCCCCAATGTGAAAGTCACTAATGGCTTTCTTAAGTTCTTGTTTAGAGGCAAATGTTTTATTAGGTGCTAGAGGATGATCAAATTCACTATTAGACCGGTTAATAATAATCAATAGTTGTGAACATTGAGACATCATATAATTCCTCGGCTGGATGCCTTGCTGACACATCGACAAATGGAACGTTATATGATTTTCTATGACAATTGTGATCTTCCTCATCCGAGCCATTTTGATTAATATCATCTCTGTCCCATTCAGTATTTCACTCAGACTCAATCAATTCTTCATCCTCTCCCTCCGCTATCTCCTTTTCTCTTTCTAACATGGGTTCATTTAAATCCATATCTTCATGTACCGAACTTTGATTTGAATTATGATGCTCAATTCTTGAATTTGAAGTACAACCGGTGGGTATGTTGCTGGTATTAGGCAAATAATACCGATTGGTTTGATCATCTAATTCTGTTGGGTTGGGGATTACTTCAATAAATAATTCAATTTTCCTTAAATTATATCCATTGGCTGCATTCTGC
Organism: Bolboschoenus planiculmis; assembly: GCA_031770325.1. Lineage (NCBI taxonomy): Eukaryota > Viridiplantae > Streptophyta > Magnoliopsida > Poales > Cyperaceae > Bolboschoenus > Bolboschoenus planiculmis. Next base: position 3,851,325 of record CM062780.1, read on the forward strand.
ACTACCATCAACCATGTAACATCGTCTTCTATTGGGAGAAGGTTAAAATATAATAAACCACTTGGAGCTACATTATAACAAGATTTAATTTTCAATGATACTTGCCTCTCAGTTCTTTCGAGCTGTCTGTACACTCTTCTTTTAACCTCATCGAGGGCAATATCATCTCCAACGGAAAAATGAAAAGCTGCCGAAATACTATAGTTTGCTCCTGTTGCACCAAAATTAATTTCACCTCCCACAAAAATATTTATTGAAAACATTTGACTCGAGAGACCTGTTTAAAAATATATATTCAATACTTAGTACATTTTTTTATAATTATGCTCTGAACCCTACATTATCAAAATCATAAAATATCTATTCAAAATCAGCATTATTACTAATTTTTAAATAAAAGTGCTTTAATAATAAATAAACAACAGTATTACACTAAAGTAATATAAATAATTTTTAATAATTTATAAATAAATTATTCAAGCTGTCTATTATTTATAAAAAATTAAAAAGATTTTCATAATGTACATTTTATAGATAATATTTCTACTATATAAAAGTAATTTTTAAAAAAAATAAAACTAAATTATTTGCCTGAGTTATCGGATAGGAAGAGTTGGATTTGTGAGCGGTGGAGCAAGTTAGGAGAAGTGAAATACGGAGAGAGAGAAATGTGAGAGAGTGTAGTAGGGTTTAGTTGAAAGAAAGTACAGATCGCATACATAGTATACGAACTGAGACTTACGAAGTTCACGAGCAGTTCACATACATTATATGCGATGCTATCAGTTCGCATACATTATATGCAATGCTATCAGTTCGCATCCAAAGAATGCAATCTTCCTCCTTCAGTAAATTCACTATTTCGGAGTCCTGACATCTATCTTTTTTATTTTAAATTATCAAATAAAAAAAAAGTATAGATGCGAAGCCTCAACAGCGCATGGAATCTGACAGAAGATTTCAAAAATTAATTCGGACGAAATTCGGAGAAAATCCGAAGGAAAAAAAAACATATTGGAGAATTGAGAGGGGGTTGATTAATAAAAAAAATAATATAACTTTTGTCGGACTGTTTTTGATAAAAAAAATTATCTATTAAAGAAAAAAATAATTTTAAAAATGAAACAATTTTTATAGAGCATAATTTATCTTCAGAAAATCGTAGATATATATAAATATCTTTCTAAAATTTCAAATCATGTATAATGATAAATAGTTAAATACTATGATTAGTGGCGCAATAATTTATGGAAAACGACATTAAAGAGATAAGTTATATTACTATTTAGGTACATGAAGCACAAAAGCGTAATTTAAAAATGAGAAAGTGAATAGATATAAAGAGAGAAATATTTAAAACAAGTAGAATTGAAGATTCACATTGAATCAGGAATCAGGAACCAATGCCAGTAATCCAATATGCAATGCATTCTCCTTCCGCTACCTTAAAATTGATTAATTAAATTAACACGGAGACGTTTGTCTTGACATCACTGTACTGTGGGACCCCGCTTTCAGTGATCCGGTCTATGGAGAATGAAAGAGACCAGAACTCCCTCTCCAAGGTCTAAGGTCTAACCCCCTTCTTCTCCTCTCTCTCTCTCTCTCTCTCTCTCTGAGCCCGAACCCCCCCCCCCCCCGCCATGTCTGTCAGATCCAACGCCCGCAACCTCTCCTTCGAGGTCCTCTCCGGCTATCTCCCATCCTCCGGGGACCCCTCTTCCGGCCCCGCCGAGCTTATGCCGCGCCGCAAGCGCAAGCGCAAGCCCAGGAAGAAAAAACACGCCACCGACACCACCATCAGTTCCGAGACCATCCCCGATTCAGACGACGACTCGCTCTTGTCGCATGCGCACGAGATTCGCTTCAAGGACCTCGAGAGCCGCAGATCAGTCCGCGCCACCACCACTACAGTGCTGAACCAGGTTCCCGACAGCCCTGGCGTCACTTTCAGCTTTGAGTTGAGGCAGAGGAATGTCAATGGAGGCGTCGGGGAAGCTGACGTGGCTGATGAAGACGTTAATGCTGGATTCAAGAGGGAAGCTCAAGATGTTAATGTTGGATTTAAGGGATTGCAAAAGGACAAGTCCCTCGATTGGAACCAGGTCATCAGAGAGAATACTGCTTATCTGCATGGTAAATTTTTAATTTTGTTATCTATTCTCTTAGTTGGGTTGATATTATCTATAACAAGGTACGGATTCTGATTGTAGGCTACTTCATTTCAGATTCATCATTTTTGGAGAAATCACCGTTGAAGTACTTCATGGGAGAGGTTTATAGTGGCAACTCATTGAGGAGCACCATCTCCGTGGGAAATGAGAAGAAACGACAGAGAGTATATAATACTATGTTTCATGTACCATGGAGATGTGAAAGAGTAAGTTCCATGTGTTAACTGTCAACTCGATTCCTTTTTTTTTTTATGTTATTTTGGATGGATTACATCTAAATGACATGCAATCGCTGAAATCAAGATTAGGCTAATAATAAAAGGGTGACTATATTATGCATGACTTTCTGTTCTAATTTAATTGTTTCATAGCTGCTTAGGACCCGACATTAAATCATATTGGTTTTATTTTGATATGATGTCAATACAGACTTAGGAAAAATGGATTATTGGGAGTTGGGGAGAAACTTGTCAACTTTTATGTCAAATATGGTCAGTGCTACTGCTAATATCTCAAGAGAAATTTCATATTAAATAAGTATGGCATTTTGGGATTTAGTTGTAAATAGACAGGATATTGAGCTTATTACTTTTTTTTTTTCAATAGTGACCTTAAAATTTTTAGCATAATCTCATTCTTATCAAGGTGCAATTATAAAAATTGTGTAGCTCATAGTGGCAGGATTCTTTGTGTGCTTGGACTCATTTCTCTCTCTCCTAACAATCATGCCGGCTAGAATTTTAATGACCATTTGGAAATTGCTTAAGACCCGGTAAGTTAAAGGTTTAACTTCTTCACCTAAGTTTTTACATATCTTTTTGTTTGGCTTAAATTTAACAATTTCCGTTAATAAGTCAGTCTTGTGGCAGGCAGTTACTAAGGCCCAACGCCGCTGAATTAGCTGATTATGGCTGTTTCATTGTATTAGGCTTAGGTGTTGCTTCTCTACAAATGATAGGTAAGCTCGTTTTGTTTTACAGATTTTTCAACTATACTTGTGATGCATCTTCTTGTTCTGAGAACTAATTTTTTTTTGTCAGATATTAGCTTGATTTATCATGTCATTCGTGGTCAGGGAACAATCAAACTCTATGTAGTTTACAATGTACTAGAGGTGAGTGGCATTAGCAAAATGACTGATTTTTTATTTGGGCAAGTTTTCAAAAAGCCTTCCATTGGCTATGAAAATTGCAATGCTTTAAACATTATTGACCACCAACTGTAATAATTCAGGAGGCATAAGTTTTTTTTGTTAGTGAGGAAAAGCTATGGGGAAGAGCTCAAAAGTGTGTATTGCTTGTTTGTTTGTTTGCCACTGATATTAACAAAATATCAGAATAATAATTTTCCTTACTAACCAAAAATATAAAATAAATGTTTTTTGAAATTAAGGTTATAAAGGATTATCTACAGAACTGAAAATTTGACTCGTACTTGTGTTAATAAAAGAAGCTTTGATAGGTATGTATAACAATCGTTGAAGTTTTGGTGGGTAAAATGAAAGTATCCAATGAGAGAAAAATTAGTTAGTACAAAATTATGCACCCAATCTTGCCTTTATGATTGTTGATATTTTTGGTTTTTGTGAAATTTGACAGATTTTTGATAAGTTATGCCAGTCATTTGGCGAGGATGTGCTTCAAGTTTTATTTAACTCTGCTGAGGGACTTTCAAGTTGCTCGAAAGATAACCTCACTGCTGAACTGATGCAGTTTGTTTTGGATGAAGCTATAGCTGTCATAGCATTTGATATCCTTTCTATTGGATTCAACTTCTCAATTTTTGTTTCAGTATTTGCTTTTGGGTTGGGTGAATTCCATGTCCATTCCTCATTGTTGACGTATCTGCAAGCAAATCCTTGAATTCACTGACCGTGTCTTCATCTTATAATTCATACAAGAAGGGATGTGATTATGTGAGAAACTGAAACACCAAAAAAGTGAACATAATAGATAAAACCTTTAGTTACAGAGAACTTTAAATGTGAATATTTTTTGTGCATCCTTGCAAAATAACAAGATTTCTCACTTTTCGGAATATGCTCAATGAGCCCCTAAGTTTTCATTTTTTCCCCCATAGAGAGAAATAGTGAGGAGGCAGGTTTAGCTTTTCTAAGGGTACAGGATAAGGGATGTGTGGATATGTTTTCAGGGATTAGTACATGGGTTGTTGAACATTTTATAAACGGATAGTGTACGCACCTGTCTTGCCATAGTACTATATGTAAAACTTCAGTATATGCAGACAACTTGGAGTTCCTTAACCACTAAGAACTTGTGCATTCTTTTGTGTTATTAGCTCAGGCTATTACGTTATCTACATGCATTATAGCCCACAACAATGCCTTGCTCGCGCTTTTGGTGTCAAACAATTTTGCCGAGATAAAAAGTAACGTGTTTAAGCGCGTTAGCAAGGAGAACCTGCACAATTTAGTGTACTATGGTTGGTGACTCTGAACATTCTTTTTTTGTTTCACTTTTAAGTGTGCAATTGTGTCTTACACTAGGACAAAGTGAGAGGGGTGTGCTCCAAAGGGGATTAGAGGAGGTGAATGGGGAGGAGGGGAAGGAAAAGGGGAATTTAACCTTGCTCTCAAGTTTTAATTGAAGGAGGTGAAGGGAGGTGAGACAGGATGAACCCTCTATTCCTTTTTTGAAAATTGGTTAAGCTCCAATTTTGGGGGTCAAAAAATTAACCCCCACCTCCATCCCCATCCCTTTCCCTCCCTTTTCCGACAAACTTTGGAGCACAACCTTAGATACAATGGCTACATCATACTTATGTCCTAATACGTTATTTATATGTTGGAGCAGATATAATCGAGAGGTTCCATATAACGGCATTTTTATTATTTGTGCTTGCTCAAAATTTATTGGAGGCTGAGGGTCCCTGGTTCAGCAGTTTTCTTTGGGTAAGTTTCCAGTGGCTATCATGTATTATTGCACCTGTCATTTCATGTCAGTACTTACGGTACACGACAGAAGTGTTGACTATAACAGGCCAATTAGGAAGCATCTATTGCCTGCCAGTTGCTACCAAGCAATTAGAAGTTGTGCCTCACTGGTACCAAACTGGAGGCAGGCACCTCTTGGAAATAATAACAACAAATATTCTTTATCAGAATTTTATGTTACTTGTATATTTATCTTAACAATTTGTGCTTAACATATGTGTGTGTTTTCATTATTTTTGCAGAATGCACTGGAAGTATATGTTTGTGAAATAATAATAGATGCAATAAAGCATTCATTCCTTGCGAAATTTAATGAGATTAAACCTGTTGCGTACTCTGAATTCTTGGAAGACCTTTGCAAACAGGTCATTTTCTTTCCTTGCTATTATGATATGTCGATATAATAGCCTCATATATTATCTTATGTACTGTAAAAGACTAAAACCAAAAGAAAAGCTAAACGACACTATTGGAGCAGATATTGAATGACAAGCCTGACGAACGCCAAAAGGACCTTACCTTCATCCCTGTTGCACCTGCATGTGTGGTAAGATCTATATAACCAACCATCTATTTAAAAGCAAAAGGATGACAAGGACAGCTTCCCTGAATATAAAATGTCCAACTTACTCTCTAAACGATAAAAGATGCTGCAGTAACCTTCCAAAAGTAGCATCTTTTGAAATATGCCCTCAGTTGACCAAATTGCCCTTGAATTAATACTTCATTTCTTATACCATATAGGTGATAAGAGTTCTAACCCCAGTCTATGCTACACTGCTTCCATGTGGCCCCTTCTATTGGCGGTTTTTGTGGATTATAGTGTGGTCTAGTTTGACCTATATTATGCTTGCGGTTTTTAAGACGCTTGTTATTTTGCTTCTTCGCTTTCTTGCCACATGGTATGTAAATCTCCGTCTCAAGACTAAGCAACATGTGGACTGAATCTCAGGACCGAGCAGCATATGGATACAAATTTCTCGTGCACTATACCAATTTTTTCTTTTGCAATATACCAATTTTGCCAAAAGGATTTACTGAGAAGCTACTTGGACATACATGTGAATGTGATTGTCATGCAAATTTGAGTTAAAATTTTGAATAAAATTGTTAAATGTATATAAGAAGAAGTTTTACAAATTGTGATTTTTTTGTTCTACTGTTATATACTAGTACTGTGGGATTGACTCTACTCACTGATAAACTGCTCGAAGCTTTGAAAAAGAAGTGTTTTGACATATCTCACATAAAACAGGGTAGGGAATTGTATATTTCAATTAGAAATGGGGTCATTGATTATATATATATATATATATATATATATATGTTCGAAAGTGTTTTAAATGCGTTCCGGTGTAATTTTAGGCAAAATATAGGTTGTATTTTTTTAGTCTATCCACCAAACAATCATATCTAATAATTTATGTGTAAGTTTATATGATATTTTAAGGTCAAATTAAATAAAAAATGTGTATAATATGATTAAAAATATTTTAAATGCGTTTTGATCTAATTTTAGGTAAAATATAAATTATATTTCTTTAGTTTAGCTTTTAAAATAGATATAAATACAAGCTTATGTGTAAATTTTGATTATTTCAATAAAAAATGAGTCCAAATTAATTAAAAAACATGTATAATATATTCAAAAGTGTTTTAAATGTGATTTAATACAACTTTAGATAAATTATAGGTCGTATCTTTTTAGTTTCGCTCTAAAAATAAATATAAATATTAAATGGATACATCTAATAGTTTATGTGTGAATTTTGATAATATTTTAATAAAAAATGAGATTAAATTGATTAAAAATTTGTATAAAAATGAGCAAAAGTATTTTAAATGCATTATAATATAATTTTAGGCAAAATATATATCATATCTCTTTAGTTTAGCTCCAAAAATAAATATAAACGTTAAAAAAACATATCTAATAACTTATATATGAATTTTGACGATATTTCAATCAGAAATGATGACAATTTAATTAAAAGTGTGTATAGATATGATCAAAACGTTTTAAATGCATTATATTGTAATTTGCAGAAAAATATAGATCGTACCTCTTTAGTTTAATTCTAAAAATATATATAGCCATTAAAAAATATATTTAACAGTTTATGTACAAATTTTGATGATATTTCAATCAGAAATGAAACGAAATTGATTAAAAGTGCATAGAGACACGTTAAAAAACGTTTTAAATGCGTTCTAATATAATTTTAGATAAAATATATATTGTATCTCCTTAGTTTAGTTCCAAAAATGCGTTTTAAAAATGTTGCCTTTGTGGATCAACTAAATCCATTGAACGATTCATCTTATTTTGCACTGCTTAAATTTTTCAGATGTTTTGGAAATACCTTGCTGATTTAATTGAGTGCTGTTCTCGTTTCAATAAAATAATAGAGGCCTGATGATCGTATATATTGAAAGGAACATACAATAAGTACTGTGAAATTGTTCTATGCTGTTCTCTGATGCTTTTGGATAAAAATAATTAAATTATGCTGAAAATCATATACCAAGTTCAGCCAGATCTTCAAGAAACTCTAAATTTTTTTTTTTGTATTCTAAAAGATTTTGTTATAAAGAATTTATTGAACAACTTGGATTTGAAAATTTAAGTCGATTTGATAGGTTTTTGACTTAAACTCACTAAGAGTGTGATGAGCTTAAGCTCACGTTAGCTTTACAAAATGAATATATATATATATATATATATATGTTCATTTTGTTCCTTAGTTCATTATTTATTGATCTTTTAAATTGAGAACCTCAAAAGTGAAACTCTATAATTGAACATAAATATTACTCTAATATATCTTTAACTTTGATAATTATAGAGAAATACTAATTGATCATTAAAAACTAGTGTATGAATTAATGTGATAGTTATATTTCACAAATTATATAATAATTATTATCAGCTTAATTATAACACCAAAATAAAACATCATAAAATTTGTGTTAGTGTCATTGATGTTTCTTAAGTATCTGTTCTTGATAGAGTAAATTAGGACAGATTTTTGTGAAAAACTCAAATTGCTTTTTCCCATTTTCGCTTCTTCTTTTCTCCCTTTCTTCATTTCTTTCATGGATTCTCTTACTCTCATGACATAGTAGAGGCTCTTTTCTGGGGTTTAGATATGTAAACATTGATAGTTTGGTTGTTATGAAATTAATTTATTTAGTATTTTTATGATTGTGGAGTTTTGATTTATTCTTGTACTTTTTTTATACTTAGATTTTGTGATGGTATATGGTAAATGAACTTAGGCATAGACCGTGTTTAGATTTGTTTCGAAGTGTACCGAACCTCATTTTTGAGTAGAAATCATAAGATTGAGCGAAGTACCAACCTAGTGAAGTTAGATCCCGACCCAAGTAAGACTTAAGGACAAGATTCCGACACATCGAAATGGGCATTGTTTGCCTTGGGGGAATCCCGATTGAAACCATACTTGTTAGCGACCTGATGGCTTAGGGATTTAGATATCGAAATTGCTTTAAAATACTTTCAGAACACATTTAAACACGTTTGTGCGGCCCTTTTTCGCGGCCCACGCGCGAGGCATCGACGTCCTCGCTCACGGGGGAAGAAGGTGCAGGTACATCCCTTCGCGTGTTTGGGCGCTCAAGGACTTATTATTTAGGAGATTGTGGGAACTTTTATTTTCTGACGGGCGCAAGCCCCCGCCGTTAATTACCCCGGCTCTCGCCTCGGGAACCTCTGATTAATGGGCTAATCTAATTAAAATATATGGATCAGATTTGTGGCTTTATTTCTTCCTTCCAACTCATTATAATACCTGCTTGAAATAACCAAAAGATATAAATTTGGATAATAAGACTAAAGATGTATGATCTAAAGTCAGAGAAACATATAATTTCTCATAAATCAGAGGTCGAGGACGTATAATCCTATTGATCTCACGGAGTTCGAATATGAAGCACACTGCCAACTCGAGACTCAAAGAACCAGATATGTTTAACCCCTACATAGGTTCATGTCAAAGACAAGGGCGTATAGTCCTAAACAGTCTATTGACCTTCCAGATCCCGAATCTGAAGCGCTATGCCAATTCGAAACCTGGGAAAATTGGAGAATCGGAAACGTATAATTTTTTATCGATTTCTAAAATGAGGTACATTAAACCTGAAGCGCACTGCCAGTTTAACGTTCTCAAAACATGATTTGATATGTTGGTATGTTTTACCAAGCTTTGGACTTATTTGCATATTTGGCATATTTGGCCAGAGATTTGGACATATTTGCATATTTGACAGACAGAGAAATGAGCAAGAAATGGGAGAGCTCAGGAAACAAAATCAAGAAGCCTTAAGTCTGATCAAATCCTTAAGAGACTTTTTGACTAAGAAAGGGATCACAAATGAGAAGATGGAAGATGAAGGACCCTCCAAACATACGGGACCCCAACCATCGCAACATCCAAACTTTAGAGACCCCGACGGTCATAAAGAAGACCTCCCATGTGGAGGAGAGAGCTCTCGAGTCAATATTGCTCGGGGCTCCAACACTCGTACATATACTAACGAGAATCAAGGATTGACTAAAAAGGAGATCCAGGAGATAATTAGTCAACAACTTCAAATAGCAGGCGCGGGATTTACCGTCTCACCCTTGAAACGAACGGGGAGGCCGTATCCAGCCGATTACGACGCTATACCTTACCCAAAGGGGTATATAGTCCCGAAGTTTAAATCCTTTTCGGGAGAGGGTGTAAAAGACACCAACCTAGATCAACACTTGGCCCATTTCATGGCCTCGTGTGGGAATACAGGGAGCAATGACGCCTTGTTGCTGCGTCAATTCCCGCAAAGTCTAACGGGTCCCGCCTTTGAATGGTACTACTCATTAGAAAATGGGAGTATTAAAACGTGGGATGACATGACTGATGCCTTCAGGACAAAGTTCGCGGTCATGACTGACAAAATGAGCATTGCGGACTTGGCCAATACCAGGCCCCAGAAGAATGAAAAAGTTCTGGAATACATTAGTCGCTGGCGAAACCTCAGCATCAGGTGTGATCGCCCGATAACCCAAAGGGAGGCGGTCGAACTAATACTCAGGAACGTTGACAACTGGATGACACCGTTCTTAGGGATAGCCAAGATTACGACATATCAGGATTTGATAAACTGTGTGTCCAGGCTTGAAAATGCACCTCCAAATTCATGGCCCAACTACTCGAGTCAGAGATTTCAAAGAGGAGGGAAGGCTGAAGCCAAGGTAGCCAGTACAAGCAAGTCCGGCGGCAAAAACACGACCGCTAATGTCAATACTGTGAACAATGGTGGCTCGTCAAATAAAAATGACGGCGGCAACAGTGCAAAACCCGTATATGGAAGCGGGCAACCTCTTAAAAGTCTGGAGGAATTGAAGGGCAAGCCTTATTCATTTAAAAGGGATAAGGTCGCGCGACTTTTCAAAGATGCTTTGAAGGACGGGCTCCAATTACCCAAATGTAAACGGCCCGCTGATATGGAGAAATCCAGTGACCCGAACTACTGTCCATATCACAGAGTGCTTGGGCACCCTATAGAAGATTGTTGGGTGTTCAAGGACTGGATAGAAAGGAGGTACAAGAATGGCGAGATAACTTTGGCCGATAGTATCCTCCAAACACCAGCCCCGCATGAGCAGGTGAATGCGGTCTCTCATATAGAGATCAATATTGAGGATTCTTCGACAGAACCTTGGAGTATCCATCTGTCCCGGAAAGCAAAGAAACTCCTCAAATCCATCCAGAAAGAACCAGGTATTTTGTGGAAGAATGATGTAACTCCCATTATCCCTGAACCACCAAGAAAACCGGTGGCTTTCTACAAAAAGGCGAACAAAAATGGCAGCCGCAAGCGGGACAAGAAGCCAGTAAAGCCAAAGGAGTATCCGGAAAAGTCAGAACTCCAGAAATATATTGATGCGCTCGAAGAATATGAGCAAGGTCAATCGATACTGGCCGTACTGCGGAACTTCATCCCTAAACGAATCTTCAACAAATTGCTGGGTGTAGTTGATGAAGACGAAACCACAGACGAAGGAAATGAGTTCTGGGATGAAGAATGCTGTGTCATCACCCACGTAGAAACTCATGAGGTGAGCGAGTCAGAAGACTCTGATACTCTCCCTTGTCGGGAGGAGTTTTATCTCAACGAGCTTTTCGGGCAAGTTCATCATTTCATGGATGGTCACAAAAGGACAACCAGCCTAGACTCAAAGTCGACAATTCGAAAATTCAAACCTGAAGGCATAAAAGGGCTAGTGGAAGACATGCCCTGTCGAATGAGAAAAGAATGCGAGAAGGGACCTGAAATGAATGGGTTCCTTAGGGTTGGATTTACCCGAGACGGGGAAAATTCATCCTCAGGACGCCCGAAAAAGGACATGGTAATCATAATTTCTCACGGGCATCAATCCAGAAGCGAGGCATTTCGGTCGGGTCAAGCCCGAAGGAAACCTCCCAGTGTCTTTTTAGTAAACATAGAAGACAAAGAGATGCTAGAAAGCATAGCATGGCAAGATTGCGGCCACGAAGAAAGGCTGACGATTGAAACCACAAGTGAAGAAAGGGGTGGCGAATCCCAGGCCATTTCTACTCAAGTCGGGAACTTCTCCGCACTAAACCCAAAGAGAGGGTCAATAAACCCTGAGTCAAGGAAAGGGGGTGGGCCCGCCGACGGCCGAAAGCGCTCTTTTAAAATAGAGAATGGGGAGGAAGGGCAATCAAATCCTCACAAATACACCCGTTCCGCACCTAACCAAAAAGAATGGTGCCATGCAATTCATCATAATAGCGATTCTGGAGAAGACGCACACTTTTCCGGGTGTCTATTCTATCCCGAAGAAGGTAATGAGGCCACTACCTCTGAAAAGGAAAAGACGGAATGTCAGGTTGTTCTGCGTTCGGGCACCTATATCCCTGAACGTCAACATCTAAAAGAGTCTGACCGAAATGTCGCGAAGACCAAAAGTACAGGCAAAGAGCCAGAAAATGGCCTACCCACCCGTGAAAAGTCAAAACTCACGGTAGGAGATTACAATGTGATGGCGCATCTCCGTAAGATCCCATCCTTGCTTAGTGTCTTTGACGCATTGATGATGTCGAAGGATATGCGCGATGTACTAATATACGCGCTCCAAAATCCTGAGCAATTTCAGGCCTACCTTGCCGAAAAACAATCACATGAGACGGCATACGTCAACAGCCGTTCAACGGGTATCCACTTCACTGATGAAGACCTGTTAACTGACACCGCCGATCACAACCGACCGCTATATGTAACTGGCGACTGTGAAGGACAAAGATTGAATCGCATTCTGGTTGATTCAGGGTCATCGATAAACATTATGCGCTTGAGGATCCTGAAAACTTTAATGCTGGATACCAAGCCATTGTCGAATGAGAAAGTGACCATTCATGGGTTCAATCAACATTCCCAGAAAGCCATGGGCGCGGTGACCTTAACACTTCAATTCGAGGGCCTGATAACCTCGACCAAATTTTATGTCATTGACGCCGATACGTCATATAAGGCCTTACTCGGTCGCCCTTGGCTGCATGAAAACCGGGTAGTACCATCAACCCTTCACCAATGCATGAAGTACATGAAAGACGGAAGGCAAAAAAGGATAAATGGGGACATCAAGCCATTTGGGGTCCATGAAATTGGCCTTAGCGACGCCCGTTATTTCTTAACGCAGGAGGAGAGGGACCAGCATAAAACGCTGATGGAATCTCTAAGCTCTGTCTTGCAAGGAAGTGGCTTGGAGGTGCAGACGAGTTTGGCCAAACCTACACCCGATCTGGTGTCGTCTCATGATAAAAAGGCACCAACTTTGAGCAATAAACCCATTTATGGGTTGTCCTCTAATGAAGAGGAAAATAAGAAGGAACGAGTGTATGGTATCACTCCTTTATTTGGCGCCTCTTCTGATGAAGAAGATGAGAAGATCTCGACGCGCCGGGTTATCCCTCTATACGGGGCCTCAACAGACGATGAGTCAGAAGAGGAAGCTCCTATAGATGGAGAGGCATATGAATCGGGAAGTGGATCAGAAGAAGAAATTCTGTTTCACGTCAAACCGACATACAACTTCGGAACTGACGAGAGCCATGAATCGTCTTTAAGGGTTGAAAAAGTACCAGAAAAACATTACAAGGACCTTTCTCCCAAAGAAGTAAACCAAATCCAGAAGTTGCAGATGTTCATCGTTCCTTCAAAGGTCGAACGCTTGTCAGGAAAAACGGTCACTCATAGACCAATCAGATTCTATAAAACTGATGCGATTAATCCTGGTGACAATGCCTTAATCCATGAGTGGAGTGGCTTACTGTCAGAAGACTCTGATGAGGGAGAAGTCGACATCGAGGCATCCCGATACTTCGGGAAGAATCAGGGTCAACTGATGGAAAAGGCCCGGTGTCCTCAAACCATATCAAAATCCAAGATGTATTACTTTGAAAGACTATGGAATGGCTCGACTAATACGGTCAGGGGCCTTGATGACAAGATCAAATACCCTCGCGGTTTGGGATACAACTCTGAGTCAGAAGAAGACGAGGATCCCGACGAACGGTGTCGAAGTTTCTTCAAGAATCGAAGAGTTACTTGTCATATGGTATCTGAGGAGCCGGAAGAAGAAGACTTCATCCTGGTGGCTAAAAATGCACCGAAGGAGTTGGAGGACGGCGCGCCAAACACCATTGACGAGTTGATGGAAGTTAACCTCGGGGCGGATGAAGACCCCAGGCCAACCTTCATAAGCGCATCCCTTCCCCAAGAGAAGCGGGAACCCTTGAGGGCCTTGCTCCAAGAATACGTTGATTGCTTCGCATGGAGCTATGAAGAAATGCCAGGTTTGGACCCCAAAGTCGCGGTCCACAAACTCAAAATTGACCCAAGTATAAAGCCGATCAAACAAGCACCACGACGAATGAGAATAGAACTCGAGGAAAAAGTCGTGGTCGAAACCAAGAAGCTTATCGATGCAGGCTTCGTACGGGAAGAAGAAACTCCCGATTGGGTGGCTAGCATTGTCCCCGTGAAGAAGAAGAACGGGCAAATACGCATATGCGTCGACTTTCGGGACCTAAATAAAGTTTGTCCCAAAGATGACTTTCCTTTACCCGTGACCGAAATCATCATCGACCATACCTCGTCCTATGAGGTATTCTCTTTTATGGATGGGTATGCGGGGTATAACCAAATCAAAATGGATGAAGAAGACCAAAAGCACACGGCCTTCCGCACTCCGATGGGCATTTATTGTTATAAGGTTATGCCTTTTGGCCTCAAAAATGCCGGGGCCACATACCAGCGAGCCATGACGAAAATATTTGACGATCTAATTCATAAGATTGTCGAATGCTACGTGGACGATTTGGTCGTAAAGGCGACATCCTACGACGAACATCTTAGAAATCTCAAAGTCGTGTTCGACCGTCTGAGGCAACACGCGCTGAAGCTAAACCCGTTAAAGTGCGCCTTTATGGTTTCGTCGGGAAAATTTCTTGGGTTTGTCATTCGACACCGGGGGATAGAAATAGACCCGAGTAAAATCAAGACAATATGAGAATTGCCGCCACCTAGGAACCTTAAAGAGCTTCGCTCGCTTCAAGGCCGCTTGGCATACATCAGGCGATTCATAGCCAATCTATCGGGTAGGATACAACCTTTCACCCGATTGACCAAGAAGGATGTCCCGTTTAAATGGGACGAAGCCTGCCAACAAGCCCTGAACGACATCAAGGGCTATCTCCTCAAACCGCCAGTACTAGCTGCTCCAATACCAGGAAAAGAGCTGATACTGTACACAACGGCCCTGGATGGATCTCTCGGGGCCTTATTAGCGCAAGAGAATGAACAAGGGAAAGAAAATGCCCTCTATTACTTGAGCCACATGCTGGTAGGGGCGGAATACGCCTATACACCGATTGAAAAGCATTGCCTGGCATTGGTGTTCGCCGTAAAGAAGCTGCGACACTACATGATAGCCCACAAGGTCATCCTCATCTCAAAGATTGATCCTTTAAAATATCTCATGACGAGACCCATGCTTACAGGCAGGTTGGCAAGATGGGCCATAATCCTGACCGAGTTTGATATAACTTTCGCGCCACAAAAGGCCATAAAGGGGCAAGCGATGGCTGATTTCCTAGTGGCCCATCCAATACCCGACGACTCTCCTTTGGCATGTGAGTTCCCAGACGAAGAAGTCTTTCACATCAAAGATGAAACCCCGAGTTGGGAAATGTATTTTGATGGGGCATCATCAATACGGCCCACCGCGAGCCCAAACATCCCGCAAATACGGGCCGGGATAGGCCTAGTCTTTGTAACACCAGAAGGAGGAATCATGCGTCATGCCTTGGCATTGACCGAGCCTTGTACAAATAATGAGGCTGAATATGAAGCGCTCATAGCCGGGTTAGAGCTTGCGCTGAATATGGAGATTAGAAAACTCCATGTGTTTGGTGACTCCCAATTGATAATAAATCAAATCACCGGAGCATACAAGGTACTAAAACCAGAATTGGTAAAGTATCATGCTAAGGTTTTGGAATTAATAGATGAAATTCCTGAAATCCTATTCAAGAAAATCTCGAGAGCCACAAATGGCAAAGCTGACGACGAAAATGTGCAAATTGTTGTCAAAAACCGACGACCCCTGTCCTCATGCTTCACGAGGACCAAAGATAAAATCCAGGTGGCTATGGCCGAAGAAATGGAGAGTGACCTACAGAATGTCATGGTGACTCAGCCAAATGATGATTGGCGCCAACCTTTCATTGAATACTTCAAATACGGGGTTCTCCCGAATGAGAAATCAGCGCGAGAGCAACTCAAAAAGAGAACGCTTCGCTACGCTTATGTCAATGACACCTTATACAGGCGATCATACGACCAAATGTGGCTTCGCTGTGTGTCAAACCCAGAAGTTCACCAAATCATGAAGGAAGTTCATTCGGGTTTATGCGGAGCACATCAGCCGGGACCCAAAATGCGACTTAAGATAAAGCGCATGGGCTATTATTGGCCCACCATGGCACACGATTGTATTGAGCATGCCAAGAAATGTCATATGTGCCAAATACATGGCACGTTCATACATCAACACCCAAGTCTGCTACACCCGACTGTATCATCCTGGCCGTTTGATGCATGGGGTACCGATGTAGTCGGGCCCATTGACCCACCTTCCTCCAAAGGTCATAAGTTTATTTTAGCTGCGACCGACTACTTCACCAAATGGGCCGAGGCAGTCCCGCTTAGGGAAGTGAAGGCAATTGATGTCGTAAATTTCTTCAAAACCCATATCCTATACCGATTTGGGACCCCGAGGAGGATCATTTCTGATAACGGGGTCGCGTTCAAAAGTGCCAGAGTATACGCACTCGCGGAAAAGTTCAAGATTGATTGGAAATATTCTTCCATATATAATCCTAGAGCAAATGGTTTAGCAGAGGCCTTTAATAAGACCTTGATAAAAATCATGAAAAGGACGTTGAAAGGAAATCAGCGTGACTGGCACGAAAGGCTACAAGAAGCGCTTTGGGCATATCGAACCACATGTCGAACCCCCACTTAAGCGACGCCATATTCCCTGGTGTTTGGTGTCGAAGCTATTTTGCCACTCGAGGTGGAGCTCCCGTCCTTAAGGGTGGCACTCCAAAATGAAATGTCGTTGGATGAGCAGAAACGCCTCAGGCTCGACGAACTCGACGCTATGGACGAAAGGCGAATCATAGCCCAACAAAACTTGGAAATATACCAAGCAAAAATGGCACGAGCCTACGACAAAATGGCCCGCCCAAGAACTTTTCGCCAAGGAGAATTGGTGCTTGTTCTCCGAAGGCCCATAATTGGCCGGCATGTCGGCCCAAAGTTTTCACCTAATTGGGAAGGCCCATATGTGATTGAGAAGGTATTTGACGGAGGAGCATACCAACTCATAGATCATAAAGGCGAAAGACCATTACTTCCTATAAACGGGCGGTATCTCAAGAAATACCATGTATAAACCCATACACCAAAAAGAAAGGTGGCTAAACCCATACACCAAGAAGAAAGGTGGCTAAACCCATACACCAAGAAGAAAGGTGGCTAAACCCAAACACCAAAAAGAAAGGTGGCTAAACCCATACACCCAAAAGAAAGGTGGCTTAAGTCCCGGGTTAAAAGGTATTTATCCATGTCCCGTCGGGTGTAAATCGGCCTTGTCGCCTTGAGCCGTTAATCAAGGGACGTGGATGGTGTCCACTGAAGAAATACCACAAACAAAGCTGTCCCATCGGGCATAAATCGGCCTTGTCGCCTTGAGCCGTTAATCAAGGGACGTGGATGGTGTCCACTGAAGAAATACCACAAACAAAGCTGTCCCATCGGGCATAAATCGGCCTTGTCGCCTTGAGCCGTTAATCAAGGGACGTGGATGGTGTCCACTGAAGAAATACCATAAACCAAAATGTTCCTCTCGGGCACAAATCAGCCTTGTTGCCTTGAGCCGTTAATCAAGGAACACATGTGATGGCTGATATAAAAGCCACCAAAATCTCTGGCAAGCCAAAACGAAAGGCTTTGTCCACATCGCCGGATGAAGTCGGCGCCCAGACTTTGGGACCACTAAAGCGGGGAAAATGGTTTTGGTATTTGTACCTCCAATACAATTACCATTGTGTTTGCCCGTTTGATACAGAATAAATACGAAAATGGGCAGCGTTATGATTTGTCGCTATAAACAAATCATTGCTGAATAAAACATTGCCTTATTAATTAATAGTAAGGCAGAATATTGAAGGCATAAATAAAAAGCCCTATAATGAATGAAACCTTCTTATCCTTATGATAAGGTTGGATAATTTATCAGGACGAAATTCCACTCCAAATACGTAAATATACGTGGAGAATGAGTGAAATGTGAGGATTCTACACTTAATAATGAGTGGAGAGAATGGAGAGGATCCACATTTAAAATGGTTTTGCCAATTTGTACCATAAACAATTGACACTGGTATGTTCATCTGACCAGTCATAAAGAGATGAACAGGCTTTTTATTTTGTGCCTAACAAAATAACAAAATACCAAAATATTGATAATAATATAAACTTTCCCAAAACGCATCTCCAATCCATGCATCATACAAAATACAATAACAAACATAAAACTCCTCAAAATAAAATGACTAAAGCCATGTACAAAACAAACAAAAAGCCAAAATACAAACAAACCCCGCCCTAAAGGCTAGAATAGCGGCTACGCAGTTGGGCCAAGAACCCGTCAATCCGGGTAAACAAAGAACATGCGGCAGTAAAATGATGCTCCTCGTCAGCCACTAAGTCATCCACGCTAGCTCGTGCGGCCTCATAATCATATGAGTAGCTGCGAAGGGAAGAAAAGACAGTGTCTACCAAACTCTCCATGCCCTTGATTTCACTCCTCAGTGACTGGGTTTGATCAGCCAGGTGCTTAGAAGCCCTGTAATCAGCTCCAGAAGCCAGCATGCCTGCACTGAAAGCCAGGTGACATGTAAGCTGATCTTGGAGACCCCTAAGGCGGTGACGAAGTGAGATTAACTCCGACTCGGCACGAGACACTGATGTCGCGAGAGTCGAAAGAGTCTCTCGTCTCTCGCCAAAAGCCCAGGCCAAACGCTCGCGAGATATGCAAGACAAATGCTCCTGGCAAGGGACGATCAAGTCATCTATCACTCCCTGGAAGTCAGGAGGGTTCCCGGAAATAGGAACCAAATCCAATGCACGAAGATCCAACGAACGGCGGGCTCGAGTAGAGTTGCTAAGGGAACATAGCTTCTCCAACAGATGCCGCATCTCCGATACAAAAGGACCTACCAACCAAACCAATGTCATCACATGTGATGCAAATATGGAATATAAAACAAGGGGATATAAGAACGCGTACCATCGAGAGAAATGTCACCCAGGAGCCTCTCTTCCTTAGGATCCATCTCAAAGTCTTCCTCAGGAATGACGTTGAATCCAGCATTGAGCTCAACCTCTGGCTCCGCCTCAATCTCTTCGTCAGGCTCCTCTTCAATATTGTCGTCATACCCGACACTGGACCTATCACCGAACTCTGCGCCGGTCACCTCGGCAATAACAAAATCTTCAGGGTCTGAATTAAAAGCAAGAATAAGATCCCCGGAGGGAGAGATGAAAGGAGTAAGGTATTGAGAGATGATGAAACGACAATGGAATCATACCTGAGTCACTAATCATGATAGGCTCCTGAAGGACAATCAAATCTTCCGCTTCCCTTAATGGAGGAACTCTCACGGGCGAAGCAAACTCTCCGCCGAGAGCTGGTACTAATGGACTCTCAGCGTTTCCTTCTGTTTTCGAGAATAGTGAAATAAGCAAGGGAAATTATGTGAAGAAGATTTAATAAAAGATTCTAAAGCAGAATCATACCTATGACCGCCTCGTCCTCAGGGGCGGTAGGTGAGTTTTCCTTGGCCTCCGTTGTAGGAGGGTCGGTGCTCTCAAAGCCTGAAAACAGATCAAGGAGAATATAAGGAAAGAATGGTCATTTCTCTAAATACAGAGGACCTTGCGAATATAAGTACCTGGCAAACCCGCTTGAAAGATGAAGAGCTCCTCCAAGATGGGGTCAGGTGCCTCTCTGTCGGTCGACCCTCCTGCGATTTCTCCGACATCAGTATATCATAAAGAAGTCAAATAAAAACTTCAGGGATATGAATACAGTAAATAAAAGAGGCCATAAACAACATCACCTGTCTGGGAAGCGATAGGAGAATCTGATGGCACCTTGCTGTC
Organism: Bolboschoenus planiculmis; assembly: GCA_031770325.1. Lineage (NCBI taxonomy): Eukaryota > Viridiplantae > Streptophyta > Magnoliopsida > Poales > Cyperaceae > Bolboschoenus > Bolboschoenus planiculmis. The sequence goes on from CM062780.1 coordinate 3,871,272, forward strand.
GAAGCCCTGAAAATCAAGTAAGGCGCGAGAAGAGGAAGAGGAAGGAGATCTCCGCCGCTTCTTTTCATTTTTCTTCTTGTCCGGCAGTGGACAAGTCACACGTGCCATATCGGCAGGGAGTATTGCCTGATATGCAGATATGTTGTGAGTATACCACCTATGATACATGGCGGTAAAAATCACCTCTGAGTGTGAAACCCGAGGCATGGTAAACTGGGAACCCGTACCCACGCGAAGTATGGAAGACCAGCATCTACTCAAACTCTCCAAGTCCGCGGAAAGCGACTCGGGGCAGGAAAGCAACTCGGGAATGCCCTGATCATATCCAAACTGATGGGCACAACGGTGAGGAGAGTATGGCTCCAAGATAATGTGCTCACCGATGCGTAAAGGCAAAAAGCCGCACCGAATGCTGATAAGGTACTCAGTGGCTGCCGAATCCTCTAGAATCCCCTGAACCAACCTAGACCGTGGAATGTCCACGACAAGTCTATCTGAGCCTCTGGGCATCCTACGCAAAAAAGCGCGTACCTCAGATCTCTAGAGTGCCCCTCGCGAACGGAAGAAACGATAGCGAGCATCCTTGGGAGAAAGGGATGATGCCGAAGCACAAGCTATATCGTACAAATTGGGTAGTATAACCCGTATCTCCTGAGAAAGGACAGGGGTATAAAGACCCATCCAGTGTGCATGAAGCCAACCACTGATGAAATGAAAGGGGATGACCTCCCCACTGAAAGAAGGATCGTGAGAGGAAACAAACCCGCGAAGAGATCGATAAATGTTGGCCAACGCCGGGATAGCCAGGGAAACCCTATGTCCCCGAGCCAAGATGTTAGCCACAACAAATGAAGAAGGCCTAGTCCTGCCAACTGGAGAACTGGGCAAGACGAAATAACACAGCTACCATGATAGAAAGGTAGTCAATAGTGTTTCCTCGTCAACAATCCTGGTAGTAATGGACCCTAAACCTGGTTTGGACCCCCTATGCACAATACCAGTCGATAGTCCTACTCCCAAAGGATCACAAGGATCGGCAAAAGAAGTACGGGGATGTGTCGGAGCATCGGCAAAGTAAGAAACCCACTGGCCCAATGATACACCCTCTCGGTCCCCTAAAATCTCATGATAAATCTTATATACCTGACGAAGAGACGCCGGGTACATCGGAGTCCCGTCTGGCCTCAGACTGAGCAGATCCACTCCACTGAGGCAATGGTCATCATACGGAAGGCCATAAATTGGCAACCCTGATAACTGGGAGAGGTCCCATAGACTCAAAGTCATCTCACGATCCTCCGTGAATAAGGTGTTCGTGACATAGCTCCAGCGCTCAGCAAATGCCCGAAACAAGGATATGTCCTGGGTATATCCAAAAAGCGAGAGGTACACCGCCTCGTAAATCCCCGCTTGTTTAAGCATGCTTTCCTCTGTAAGCAAGGTGAACTGAACCCACTCCACTTGTCGGGGGCGCCTTTCCAAAACCCCGCGGAGCACGCGCTTGTCGTCCCAAGGACACGCCCGATATGATGTCATCTCTGCGCCCAGAAGGTGCAAAGGAGGCGGGCTGGTCATCCCGACACTTGGGCTCAACACCCTCACTATACACGGAGTATACTCCCTCATGACAAGGTTGTTCCCTATCATGTTGTATGTGCCAGTGTGGTCAGGACCTTGGGGTGTCCAATCGGCTGGGTCTTTCATGAGAGGTGGAAAAAGACCCGGCGAATATAAAGGCATAGGACCCTGAAAGGAAGCCATGATATCCTGCGAAGAACACAAAATAAAGGATGATAAGCCCATGAAGTAATATAAATCTTTGTAAAAGGAAAAGAGAAAAATCCGGCAGCATCTCCCCTGTACCGGGGACAATCCTGATTTTTCAAAGGAGCAACGAGGCATGTGCCCAGTGCTTTAATAAGAGAAAGAACATGTGCCCAATCTCATTTCTTCAAAAAAAAAGCAAAATAACAAGCCAATAAAACGAGAGACAGGGAGGCACATGTGCACCAATCCCTAACTTGGAGAACAGGGACACACCCTTGTTTCTTCAAGGCTCTTAAAAGAAAAAGGAAAAAAGAGAAGAAAAGAAAACATTGGCACCAGAACAGGCCTCTCGGCCAGCAAAGCCTCATGACCAGTTCTGGTGGGTGGCTCTTTGTTTGCTGTTTAAAAGTTGCTAGAAAAATACACAAATTAAATTGCATGAAATTAATGATATAATTTCATGTGATTTTCATACCAAAGATTTGAAACTATGAAATTATGCCCAATTTCATAATTTACTATATGTGAAAATTATTTCTTGAAATTAAAGAAACAATTTCATGAAATAGCCATGTCAAATATTAAATCATGAAATTATGTTCAATCTCATGATTTATTAAATCCCAAAATTATTTCTTGAAATTAAAAAAATAATTTCATGAAATAATTATGCCAAACACCCCCTTCAAAAAAAAATATATATATACATGTGTGCAAAAAAAAAAAATCTATGCACAAAACCCTAATTATATGAAATCAAGAAACAATTTCATATAATTAAACATGCCAAATTCAAAAAAAAAAAAATCATCATGAATTTCATTCATGAAAAATGCCCCAAATATTATCCCTTGGAATTAAAAAATGATTCTTTGGAATAATCATGCCAAAATATTAATTGTATAAGATTAATATGCCTAATCATATATAATTAATGATTTAAGTGAAATTAATGCCTAATTTCACACCCAAAAATACCAAAAATATTACCTAAAATAACAGAATCATGGAATATATTTTCTGTGATTTTTCAATAATTTTTCATGGATTTTTGCATGAGAAATAAAATAAAATGGAGAAAAGAATAAAGAAAATACCAAAATCAGAACTGGAGATAGTTCTGGGTGCAATTTGGGGGATGTGGAACACTCTGGGTACAATATGGGGAGCCCAAACACGACCTCTGCCCTTGGGACTCGCCTGTCATATACACAAAGTGTTAAGGGTGATTTGAATGGACCCAGTACACATGCACCAAACCACTGACAATACGTTTTGGTGTACAAAGACCGAGCCCACAGCCCAGCCCCCAGTTTTTCGCTGGGGCTGTGTCTCATTAAACCTGACGACTGGGCCCCTCTCCTTTGGCTCACTGCCAATGGGTCCCAGCGCCCAGGCGACGCTTCAGCCAGCGAAAGAAAAGAAGGAAAAGAGAGATGAGCGCGGTGCAATCGCTCTCTCCCTCTGATAGGCCTGGAACCAAAGCACGGTTCACGTGCACCCAACCCAAGCGAGGGAAACCCTTTGAATTTCTCTCTCTCTCCCTCCCTTCTTCCTCCTCGAGCTCCAGAGCTCACTGAAACTTCGAAAATGGAGTTTGGGTGTACAGTACGAGTTGGCTTAAACCATTTTAGGGACTTAATCTACACCCTAAGGGGAGTTCAATGCCACAAACAGCATTGAAAATAGTAAAGTAAACAAGGAGAAAATCGAAGGAGAAAGTACGTCGACCTTGAAGGTGACTGGGCAATTGGGAGCTCGAGAGGCCAAGCCAACACCTGGGGAAGCTCCGAGACACCTTCACGACGCCGCATGAAGTGCCAATTTGGGGTGAAAAGCGCCCAATTGATAGGTGCACCACTTGGCACCTGGGTCTGATCTGGGTGTGGTCAATTGGCACAACTCAGCACTCAAGCGACCAAATTGACACGTTGGGCACACTCAGTGGCACCTTGGTGACATGTCAAATGCCAACAAGGCTAAAGAATATTCGGGATATGCTCACACCCGAAAGGCATGACACACTGGCCCAAAGAAGAAGACAAAGCCAACGGCTTCCTTCTCTCTCCCCAGGCCTGCGTCAGGGACATGTGTAGGCACCTCAATGGAGAGCTCTGAGCGCCAGTTAGCTGGAGGAATCTTCCAAGGACAAGCCACAGGCCAGCACAGGCCTGGCTGGCTCAAATCTGGCCATTTGATCAAACCAAGGGCTGGGATGATGCCAGCTCAGCCCTCAAGCTCAAACCACGCCCTCTGGGCTATAAATAGACCCCCAGTGAAGAAGAAAGAGGAGGAGAGAGCAACATAGCTGAAACTCTGCCAAAATCAAAACTCCACCCAATTTCCACAAAAGAAAACCCAGCTGAGAAGAAACCAAGTCTTGAATAGCTAGGTAAGGGACATAGGAGTCAAGCGTTGAGTTTGGCTTAGTCCCAATTGAACTCAAGGAGCCAGTCTCACCTTGCTGGGTGAGATGGCTAGCCCCATGGCTGGGGAGGTGCACATGTGCCTCCCTCCTTCCAGAGCTCAATTGCTGACTGAGCATGAGTCTCAGGAGCTCAAATGGTGTATTCCCTCTGGAATTTGACAGTATACTCCAACCAATTGGCACATGCCAATCTGGTTTCATGGGGATGGGCACATGTTCATTCCCTTTCTCTCTCAAGCCCTGTGCACATGTGCAGTGGCTATACAAAGCTCATTAATGGCTTTATACAAGCTGCTATGCTGTCAAAATTCCATGGAAAAACCAAGACTTCATGTTTTCTGTGTAATTGTATTTTAATTTGTTATAATATATGATATTTTGATTTAAATTGGCTTTGTTTCTTCCTTTAGTTTCTTCTTTCATGTTCTCTGATGTGCTTGATAGCTCAATATCACAATTGAGTAATGAAAAGGCAATATACATCAATGCTGGTTTAAGTCCAGTATATGCCAGCTTCTGTCCAGCTGAGAGATCAATCCATATCTCTCAGTATGGTTGTTAATTTTTCATGAAATTTTACAGACAAGTATAATGGGTTTGTATCAATTTACAACCCAAATTTTAAAATTTTTGGAATTTTCTGTGAATTGTTATGAATTTTACAATCTCATCTGTCAAAAACTCCAAAAAAGTCAACTTTGGGTCAAACTAAGAAGTTCATTCTTTTTTTGAGTCCAAAATCCAAATTTTCTTGATAAATTCACCCTTATAACACCCCATGTGATGTTTTAAAGGGTTTAGAACAATTAAACCAGGCTTTAACACATAGGTTAAGCCAAATTTGATTTTTAACAGATCTGAAAGGGCATTTCTGTCCAGTCTGGTAAATATTCAAAGAACATGCTTTCTGTTCACTCAATTAGCTTGAAATTTCATGGACATTTAGGATAAGTCTTAATGCACTCACTCACCAAATTTTACCATTTTTGGGATTTTCTGTGATTTTCTGTGAATTTTTGAAATTGGGTCTGTCAAAATTGAAATTGAGTTGACTCTGGGTCAATACCAGAAAAGTGCAAAAATGAAATTAACTTGTGTACAAGTGAAATTCATATGTAAAATTGATATAAAACCCTTTTAAAACATGTAATTGACCCAAATAAACATACTTCAACATGCAATTTGAGGAAAATGTAACAAAATCAAAAGAAAATCAAATTGAAAACAAAATCAGAAATGACCCAATGTGCATAAAGGACAATGCACATCTAAATTGATGAAATTGATCATCCAAACATGTTCAAACATACTAAACGACACTGTTTGAAAGGTTAATTGGAAGAAAATTGCAAAAAAAAGCCATGAAATACCATTTGGTACCAAGGCCCCGAAACCAGTTTGGTACCAAATGGCCAAAGTTGTAAAATTGATGGATTAAACCCAAATTAAACCTCAAAAACTTGTTAAACATGTTCTGGCGATGCCATACGACAAAGGAGTCGAGTTAATTTGTCAAAAATCAGCTCAAATTCCTCAAAATTTCATCTCAGCCAACTTCCCAACCGAAACCAAGTGGCTACCCCCCATCTCCGGCGATCCAGGCCGCCGCCGCCGCCGAGACCACCACTGATGGACTCCCCACGCTCCGGCGACGCCAACCATGCCCTCCGATCGAAGATCCGACGCCGGCAGGGCCTCGATCAGTGTCGGAGAGGATGAGCACGAATATTGATGCATCTCAAAGTGCGAATCTTGATGAAATTCAAACAGCCCAGTGGAGGCTTGATGCGCGCCAGAGATCCAACGGCCCAGTTTAAAAGATGCTTTAAAAACTGAACTAAAGTTCAAATCTTGATGCATGGGCCCAAATCCAACGGCCCATATTAATCTGTCTTGAAAAATAAACTTTAAACACTAAATAAAAATGATTTCTCAAGCCCAAAAATTACGAAAAATACACCAAAAATCATGATTTCATTCATGAATATTTTCAAGGTTATAAAATGTCAGTTTTGATTTTTTTGATTTTTTTGATTTTTTTTCTTTTTATTATAAATAAAAGAAAATTCAAAATATATGATATGTATAAAACAAATGAAAGAAAAATATTAAATAGAATATTTAAAGTAAATGGAAATCATGTCATACTCAAAATAATTGAACTCTCTTTTGATAAAACAAATCAAAATATTCAAAATAATCAAATTATATTATATTTTGATAAAATAAATAAAAATATTCAAATAATCAAATTATATTATATTTTGATAAAATAAATAAAAATATTCAAAATAATCAAATTATATTATATTTTGATAAAATAAATAAAAATATTCAAAATAATCAAATTATATTATATTTTGATAAAATAAATAGAAAATATTCAAAATAATCAAATTATATTATATTTTGATAAAATAAATAAAAATATTCAAAATAATCAAATTATATTATATTTTGATAAAATAAATAAAAATATTCAAAATAATCAAATGATATTATATTTTGATAAAATAAATAAAAATATTCAAAATAATCAAATTATATTATATTTTGATAAAATAAATAAAAATATTCGAAATAATCAAATGATATTATATTTTGATAAAATAAATAAAAATATTCAAAATAATCAAATGATATTATATTTTGATAAAATTAATAAAAATATTCAAAATAATCAAATTATGTTATCTTTTGATAAAACAAATCAAAATATTCAAAGATAACCAAATTATGTTATATTTTGGTAAAACATATCAAAATATTCAAAAATAATTAAATTATGTTATATTTTGATAAAACAAATCAAAATATTCAAAAAAAATGATCAGAACATGTTATATGTTAATAAAACAAATCAAAATTTGCAAAATAATCAAATCATGTTATATTTTGATAAAACAAATCAACATATTCAAAGATAATCAAATTATGTTATATTTTGATAAAACAAATCAAGATATTCAAAATGACCAAATTATGTTATGTTTTGATAAAACAAAATAAAAAATGTTCAAAATAATCAAATTATGTTATATTTTGATAAAACAAGTCAAAATATTCAAAATAATTAAATTATGTTATATTTTGATAAAACAAATCAAAATGTTCAAAAATAATTGAATTATGTTATATTTTGATAAAACAAATCAAAATATTCAAAAATGATTAAAATATGTTATATGTTGATAAAACAAGTCAAAATATTAAAAATAACTAAATAAATATTATATTTTGATAAAACAAATTAAAATATTCAAAGATAATCAAATTATGTTATAAAACAAATCAAAATTTTTAAATATGTTAATATGTCCCAATTTTTGACCAAATATGTCAAATATGCAAATATACCCAAATATTTGACCAAATATGTCAAAAATACAAATATGTCCAAGTATTTGACCAAACATGTCAAATATGCAAATATACCCAAATACTTGACCAAATATGTCAAAAATACAAATATGTCCCAATCTTTGACCAAACATGTCAAATATGCAAATATACCCAAATATTTGACCAAATATGTCAAAAATACAAATATGTCCAAATATTTGACCAAACATGTCAAATATGCAAATATACCCAAATATTTAACCAAATATGTCAAAAATACAAATATGTCCAAATATTTGACCAAACATGTCAAATATGCAAATATGTCCAAACATTTGACCAAACATGTCAAATATGCAAATAAACCCAAACATTTGACCAAACATGTCAAATATGCAAATATGCCCAAATTTCTGACCAAATATGTCAAATATGCAAATACGTCCAAATTCTTGATCAAATATGCCACATATGCAAATATGTCCAAATCTCTGGTCAAATATGCCAAATATGCAGATAAGTCCAAAACTTGGTAAAAACATACCAATATATATCAAATCATATCAAATCATGTTTCGAGAGCATTAAACTAGCAGTGCGCTTCAGGTTTAATGTACCTCATTTTGGAAATCGATAAAGAACTATATATTCCCGATTCTCCAATTTTCCCAGGTTTCGAATTGGCATAGCGCTTCAGATTCGGGATTTGGAAGGTCAATAGACTGTTTAAGACTATACATGCAAGTACCGCCCCAAAAACACTCATAAACATTAAATAAACATTTTTGGCGGCTTATTTGTGCATTTGGACGATATTTGAATGGAAAATGAGGCCAAATTTGTTAAAAATGTGCATAAATATGCTCAAATGCGTTTTTAATGCATTTTAATGCGATTTGAAGCGAATTAAAGGTCATAACATGCAAATACAAGTGCAAAAACACTCATAAACGTTAAATAAACATTTTTTGTGCTTATTTGTGTATTTGGACGATATTGGAATGAGAAATGAGGCCAAATTGGATGAAAATATGCATTCACAAATGCGTTTTGAATGCATTTTAATGCGATTTGACGTGAAATATAGGTTATAACATGCAAATACCGGTCCAAAAACACTCATAAACATTAAACAAACATTTTTGGTGGCTTATTTGTGCATTTGGATGATATTTGAATGGTAAATGAGACCAAATTGGTTAAAAATTTGCATAAACAATCTCAAATGTGTTTTTAATGTATTTTAATGCGATTTGAAGTGAATTAAAGGTCATAACATACAAATACAAGTGCAAAAACACTCACAAACATTAAATAAATATTTTTGGTGGCTTATTTGTGTATTTGGACGATATTTGAATGAAAAACGAGGCCAAATTGATTAAAAATGTGCACGAACACGCTCAAATGCGTTTTTAAAGCATTTTAATGCGATTTGGCGTGAAATATAGGTCATAACATGCAAATACCGCTCCAAAAACACTCATAAAAATAAAATAAATATTTTTGGTGGTTTATTTGTGTATTTGGACGATATTTCAATGAGAAATGAGCCCAAATTGGTTAAAATTGTGCATTAACATGCTCACATGCGTTTTTAAAGTATTTTAACACGATTTGACGTGAAATATAGGTCGTAACATGCAAATACCGCCCCAAATACACTCATAAACAATAAACAAACATTTTTGTTGGCTTATTTGTGCATTAGGACGATATTTGAATGGGAAATGAGGCCAAATTGGTTGAAAATATGCATAAACATGCACAAATGCGTTTTGAATGCATTTTAATGCGATTTAACGTGAAATATAGGTCATAACATGCAAATACCGGTCCAAAAACACTCATAAACATTAAACAAACATTTTTGATGGCTTATTTGTGCATTTGGACGATATTTGAATGGTAAATGAGGCCAAATTGGTTAAAAATTTGCATAAACAATCTCAAATGCGTTTTTAATGTATTTTAATGCGATTTGAAGTGAAATATAGGTCATAACATGCAAATACCGGTCCAAAAACACTCATAAACGTTAAACAAACATTTTTGATGGCTTATTTATGCATTTGGACGATATTTGAATGGTAAATGAGGCCAAATTGGTTAAAAATTTGCATAAACATGCTAAAATGCGTTTTTGATGTATTTTAATGCGATTTGAAGTGAATTAAAGGTCATAACATGCAAATACAAGTGCAAAAACACTCACAAACATTAAATAAATATTTTTGGTTGCTTATTTGTGTATTTGGACGATATTTGAATGAGAAACGAGGCCAAATTGATTAAAAATGTGCACGATCACGCTCAAATGCGTTTTTAAAGCATTTTAATGCGATTTGGCGTGAAATATAGGTCATAACATGCAAATACCGCTCCAAAAACACTCATAAAAATAAAATAAATATTTTTGGTGGTTTATTTGTGTATTTGGACGATATTTCAATGAGAAATGAGCCCAAATTGGTTAAAATTGTGCATCAACATGCTCACATGCGTTTTTAAAGTATTTTAACGCGATTTGACGTGAAATATAGGTCGTAACATGCAAATACCGCCCCAAATACACTCATAAACAATAAACAAACATTTTGGTTGGCTTATTTGTGCATTAGGACGATATTGGAATGAGAAATGAGGCCAAATTGGATGAAAATATGCATTCACAAATGCGTTTTGAATGCATTTTAATGCGATTTAACGTGAAATATAGGTCATAACATGCAAATACCGGTCCAAAAACACTCATAAACATTAAACAAACATTTTTGATGGCTTATTTGTGCATTTGGACGATATTTGAATGGTAAATGAGGCCAAATTGGTTAAAAATTTGCATAAACAATCTCAAATGCGTTTTTAATGTATTTTAATGCGATTTGAAGTGAAATATAGGTCATAACATGCAAATACCGGTCCAAAAACACTCATAAACGTTAAACAAACATTTTTGATGGCTTATTTATGCATTTGGACGATATTTGAATGGTAAATGAGGCCAAATTGGTTAAAAATTTGCATAAACATGCTAAAATGCGTTTTTGATGTATTTTAATGCGATTTGAAGTGAATTAAAGGTCATAACATGCAAATACAAGTGCAAAAACACTCACAAACATTAAATAAATATTTTTGGTTGCTTATTTGTGTATTTGGACGATATTTGAATGAGAAACGAGGCCAAATTGATTAAAAATGTGCACGATCACGCTCAAATGCGTTTTTAAAGCATTTTAATGCGATTTGGCGTGAAATATAGGTCATAACATGCAAATACCGCTCCAAAAACACTCATAAAAATAAAATAAATATTTTTGGTGGTTTATTTGTGTATTTGGACGATATTTCAATGAGAAATGAGCCCAAATTGGTTAAAATTGTGCATCAACATGCTCACATGCGTTTTTAAAATATTTTAACGCGATTTGACGTGAAATATAGGTCGTAACATGCAAATACCGCCCCAAATACACTCATAAACAATAAACAAACATTTTGGTTGGCTTATTTGTGCATTAGGACGATATTTGAATGGTAAATGAGGCCATATTGGTTAAAAATTTGCATAAACATGCTAAAATGCGTTTTTAATGCATTTTAATGCGATTTGAAGTGAATTAAAGGTCATAACATGCAAATACAGGTGCAAAAATACTCATAAAAATTAAATAAATATTTTTGGTGGCTTATTTGTGTATTTAGACGATATTTGAATGAGAAATGAGGCCAAATTGGTTAAAAATGCGCATGAACATGCTCAAATGCGTTTTTAAAACATTTTAATGCTATTTGGCATGAAATATAGGTCATAACATGCAAACACTGCTGCAACATTTTTGGTGGCTTATTTGTGTATTTGGACGATATTTGAATGAGAAATGAGGCCAAATTGGTTAAAAATGTGCATAAACATACTCAAATATGCGTTTTTAAAGTATTTTAATGCGATTTGACGTGAAATATAGGTTATAACATGCAAGTACCGCCCCAAAAACACTCATAAACATTAAATAAATATTTTTGGTGGTTTATTTGTGCATTTGGACTATATTTGAATGGGAAATGAGGCCAAATTGGTTAAAAATGTGCATAAACATGCTCAAATGCGTTTTTAATGCATTTTAATGCGATTTGAAGTGAATTAAAGGTCATAACATGCAAATACAAGTGCAAAAACACTCATAAATATTAAATAAATATTTTTGGTGGCTTATTTGTTCATTTGGACGCTATTTGACATTGAAATAAGGCCAAATTGGTTACAAATCTGCATAAACATGGTCAAATGCCTTTTTAAAGTATTTTAAAGAGATTTGATGGAAAATGCTGGTAATAACATGCAAATTTCGCTCCAAAATCACTCATAAACATTAAATAAACATTTTTGGTGCCTTATTTGTGTATTTGGACGATATTTGAAGAAGAAATAAGGCCAACTTGGTTAAAAATGTGCATGAACATGCTCAAATACGTTTTGAAAGTATTTAAATGCGATTTGGAGTGAAATATAGGTCATGACATGCAAATACCGCTCCAAACACACTCATAAACATTAAATAAACATTTTTGATTGCTTATTTGTGTATTTGGACGATATTTCAATGAGAAATGAGGCCAAATTGGTTAAAAATGTGCATAAACATACTCAAACATGCGTTTTAAAGTATTTTAATGCGATTTGACGTGAAATATAGGTCATAACATGCAAGTTCCGCCCCAAAAACACTCATAAACATTAAATAAACATTTTTGGTGGCTTATTTGTGCATTTGGACGATATTTGAATGGGAAATGAGGCCAAATTGGTTAAAAATGTGCATAAACACGCTCAAATGCGATTTTAATGCATTTTAATGCGATTTGAAGTGAATTAAAGGTCATAACATGCAAATACAAGTGCAAAAACACTCATAAACATTAAATAAATATTTTTGGTGGCTTATTTGTGCATTTGGACGCTATTTGACATTGAAATGAGGCAAATTCGTTACAAATCTGCACAAACATGCTCAAATGCCTTTTTAAAGTATTTTAAAGAGATTTGATGGAAAATGCTGGTAATAGCATGCAAATTTCGCTCCAAAATCACTCATAAACATTAAATAAACATTTTTGGTGCCTTATTTGTGTATTTGGACGATATTTGAAGAAGAAATAAAGCCAACTTGGTTAAAAATGTGCATAAACATGCTAAAATGCATTTTTAATGCATTTAAAGGCAATTTGAATTGAAATATTGATCATAACATGCAAATACAAGGGCAAAAACACTCATAAACATTAAATAAACATTTTTTGTGGTTTATTTGTGTATTTGGACGATATTTGAACGAGAAATGAGGCCAAATTGGTTTAAAATGTGCATGAACATCCTCAAATACGTTTTGAAAGTATTTAAATGCGATTTGGCATGAAATATAGGTCATGACATGCAAATACCGCTCCAAAAATACTCATAAACATTAAATAAATATTTTTGGTTGCTTATTTGTGTATTTGGACGATATTTGAATGAGAAATGAGGCCAAATTGGTTAAAAATGTGCATAACATACTCAAACTTGCGTTTTAAAGAATTTTAATGCGATTTGACGTGAAATATAGGTCATAACATGCAAGTACCGTCCCAAAAACACTCATAAACATTAAATAAACATTTTTGGTGGCTTATTTGTGCATTTGGACGATATTTGAACGAGAAATGAGGCCAAATTGGTTAAAAATGTGCATGAACATGCTCAAATCCGTTTTGAAAGTATTTTAATGCGATTTGGCGTAAAATATGGGTTATGACATGCAAATATCGCTCCAAAAACACTCATAAACATTAAATAAACATTTCTGGTTGCTTACTTGTGTATTTGGACGATATTTCATGCCAAATTGGTTAAAAATGCGCATGAACATGCTCAAATGCATTTTTAAAACAATTTAATGCTATTTGGCATGAAATATAGGTCATAAGCAACCAAAAATGTTTATAAAATATCGTCCAAATACACAAATAAGCCACCAAAAATATTTATTTAATTTTTATGAGTATTTTTGCACTTGTATTTGCATGTTATGACCTTTAATTCACTTCCAATCGCATTAAAATGCATTAAAAACGTATTTTAGCATGTTTATGCAAATTTTTAACCAATATGGCCTCATTTACCATTAAAATATCGTTCAAATGCACAAA